>VXBW01005385.1:984727-1002323 GCA_013400375.1 Thinocorus orbignyianus
GGGGGGTGGTCTGGGAGCAGCCCTGGCGCTGGGCAGCATCCCTAGGTGGAAGATGCCGGTAGGTTTTTTAGTCCCGAATTGCAGTTGTTTATTCTTTCTATCGGTTTGAAGAGGTTATGAGGATTCCCCAGTGTGATCCTGCAGTTCCGATTACAAAGCGTTCATTAACAGCGCTAATCAAGGGTTAATACGAGCTCCCCCGTGATGGCAGGTTGACATCTGCTTAATACATGGCAGCTCGCAGGCTAAGGTGTGTTTTGCTTCTCTCCGTGAAGAACCTTTTGTGCGCTGAGATTTTCTTTCATTATGCACAGTGAAAATGAAAGGTGTTTTATTCGGGAAGCCAGAGGTGGAAGGAGCTACTGATGCTTTTATTTACGTCCTGACATTGCTATGAGATCGAGAGGTTTTGCCCGGTTCAGTGAAAACAATCCAAACAATAAAGCAATCATAGCTTCCAGTGTCATACAGTAAACAATCTGATAGATTTTACTAAATCAAATTCTGCTCTGTCACATCAAGGAAGGCTGGAGTAACTCCATTACCTTCAGGTGTAGCACGGGCCACAGAAGTCATTATTTCTCTCTGTAGTTGTGAAAATGGGGGTGAGGGCAGCTTTGTGCAGGTAAGGCCCGGGTTTGGGGCACACTGCATGGCCCATTAGAGCTGCATCCTTGGGAAAGAGCCGTCTTGGCTCTGACATCTTCCCCTCCCTCTCCTCTGCTGCCTGGCATGCTGTACCAGGTGTGCTCCACTGCAAATCCTGGGGGAAGCTCCCTTTCCTCCTCAGCGTTGGGTCCCTTCTTTTATCTGCCTGTTCTGAGACCTGTGCTGTTCTTGAAGAGGCAGGCAAAAATGGGGAAACTGCTGATTGTTTGGAAAGAACACGCTTTTTTTTTTGAAAGATGAAAAGGCATGTGTTCCTAAATTGTGGTGGCAGGTCTGAAGATTCTCCATGAACAATAAAACTGGCAAAAGAGGGAACTTCTGTAGAGTTTTTCAATTTAGCATAAACCGAAGTGATGGGATAAAGTTTAACAGAGAAAAGCAGGAACACTCTCTGTACAGGGAGCCAGATCCTTTTTGCAGTTTATCCTGGGAGATGGTTTAAAGTCTGTTAAAAACTCGAGGCTCAACCTCTGAAAAGAAGAAAGAAAATGACTTTTGCTGTCACTGTCCCTAGTGCACAGCTGCTTTGGCATGTGGAGTCAAAAATCACCTCTTTTTAAAGCCCATACTGGTTTGCAGCCTCGGAGCTAATCTGCCCCTGTCACTTGGAGGACTTTTTCAGTGTGACTGTTTTCCCAGTGCTGCTTTTCGTCGTTGACGAATTTGGACTGTTCTTATCTAACTCTGGTATCTTCCATTTTTTACACTAAATCTCATTTTATTTACTCAGGTATACTTGAATTCTTAAATGTATGTTTCTGGTGGTTTGTCTTGTTTTGCCCCCGTTTTTTTTTAATGCTTGCTCTTGTTTCCCTGTTTGGCGTCATCTTTCCATTTAATTAATTCATTGTTAAAAGATATATGTCAAATTATCCCAGGCACCGCCCTTCCACTTAATATTATTGCCACTTTCATAACCCTCCAGCTTTCAAATAATTTTCAAAACACATGAAATTCCTTAGATGCAAGCAAATCTGAGTTAATTTTTCAAGTAAAATTTTTCGAGGCACTGTATCAAATGCCTTAATAAGGTCCAGATACATCAGCTGCATTTCTAGTTCAAACTGCTCTGCCCCTGTCTTTTGTGTTCTGAGTTTTCTTATCTGATGTGTATCTGCCTTGAGGTCAACTGAAACTCCACCTAGTAAGTGTATGAAAGTCAGCATTGGGAAACCTGCCTGTAATTCTGGCGTGAAAACTACACGGAATAGACGGCAAAGTTGAGCATAACAAAAAAATAAAAATGCTAAATGCAAAGTTAGGATGAGATTTATGTTTTGGTTTGGTTTGTTTGGGTTTTTTTGATAAAACTAAGAGTGAGAAAAACTGGTGTGTATTCACAGAAACTTTTTTGCTCCCAGTTACCCCTGTGCATGCAATGAACGAGGGGGAATGGTTTTAAATTGGAAGAGGGGAGATTTAGATGAGATCTTAGGAAGAAGTTCTTTGGTGTGAGGGTGGTGAGGCACTGGAACAGGTTGCCCAGGGAAGCTGTTGATGCCCCATCCCTGGAAGTGTTCAAGGCCAGGCTGGATGGGGCTTGGAGCAACCTGCTCTAGGGAGAGGTGTCCCTGCCCATGGCAGGGGGGTTGGAACTGGATGATCTCTAAGGTCCCTTCCAACTCTGACCATTCTGTGATTCTATGATTCTATGATCAGTAGAGCCACTGAAGTGGTCAGACACTTGCAGAGTGTGTGAAGACACGAATCTGGCCCTACTTCAGAGTTTTGGAAGAGTTGCCTTATTTCTTAAGATTCAGATGTATTCTTTAGTCACTTTAAATACAATGAGCAGGAACTCGTGTGATGCCACAGCACGTCAGCTGGTGGAGATGATCCAGCTGAACACCGTTTACTTTTTAATCTGCTTTTCTGCTGGAACAGCTCAGAGCAGTGGGTCGCTGCCTGTGTGCATGAGGGCTGCAGCCGGGACAAGGAAAAGTGCCGGTGGCTGTGGTCAGGAGAGGAACTGAGGCTGGGACCACAGTGATGGTGATTTATGGACTTACCTTGCTGTGGAACCAAACCATTCATGGTTTCAGCCCTTTTGTCTTAATCCAGCATCGTGCCGTGTATAAATGGGATATTCTAGCCCAGAGCAAGGCCTGGAAGCCTGCTGTGGCAACCTGAAGAGCAAGCTGCATTCCTGCATCCTGAGGATGTTCAGCTGTAGCTCTCTGGGGTGCATGGATTCTCCAGGCAGGGTGTGGTGCCACCTTGGCTCCTTGGTCACTCCAACCAGCAGAGCACCCACCCTGGAGTTGAAGGTGGCTTCTTGGCTGGATTCCTCCAGGGACGCAATCCGTGACTCTTCACAAGCGGAGGAATTGGACCATGAGTACTAGAAAATGTCTTCTATGTTGAATCTAAAGGCTTCCCAGGCTGGGATTGAAAAGAAGAGGAAGTTCTTCAGAGTTTTGGAAGAGTTGCCTTATTTCTTAAGATTCAGATGTATTCTTTCCTTTAGTCACTTTAATTACAATGAGCATTTGTTCTTTGTATTGTCAGCTTGTAGGGCGTATTCTCTAGTGTGAAATATGGATTAGTTATTGTAAAAAAACCCAACCCAAATGTAGCTGAGCCGATTCTGAGGGCTGACTTTTGGCTGAACCACTGTTGGAGTCTTGGGATGTTATTCAAAAGTTGTGTTATGAATTCTGAGCAAAAGTGGCAAACAAGCCTTACAAAATACACATTTTTCCACTTAAAATAATAATCCTGTGGCTGGTAAGAGTTGATTTTTAGCATTTTAAATATTGGACCTGGTTTATCCAGTGTAGCATGCCAGTGTTATGCTGGTGTAAGGCTTGATCTAAGAAGAGCTGTGACAGTGTAAAATGAACTCACTGATGAGCCAAGCCCAAACCCTCATAGAAGGTTTTCACAAGGGAAAAAACTCACATTTTTCACAAGGGACATGCTGACAGATATCCCTGCAGCAGTAACATCTTGTTTAGCTGGTTTACTTCTTCAGAATTTCTGTGCTGTGGCACAATAGGTATGTTTAATGAAGTTTGACATCTTGCTTTTTATTTACAGGTAGGAAGAAAGTTCCCTCTGATGGATGCGCAGGACAGGAGTGGATGGGATGGCAGCCTGTGCACAGTAAAAAAGTTCAAAACTTCCTTCCTTTTTTATCCTTATGTTTTCTATACGTTTGGATGATTAAGTAGCTTCTTTAGGACTGGTGCAAAGGTGATTGAAGTCAGACAGCTCTTCAGATCAGTCCTTGTGCTTTATTATACTGTGGTGGTTGACATTGGAAGCCTTTTGATAACATTTTAATATCAGGATTTTTTCACTTTTCTAAAAGTCTACTTATCGTGTGACTTTCTAGAGTGCATTAAGTAGCTGAGCCTGGAGCTCATTTGGTAAATACTTAGAAAAACAGAACTCTCTTGCCTGCTCAGATTCATTTACAAGAATTCCATCCTCCAGTTCCGTTTCCATTCACTTTTGAGGGGTGGCAAAAGCTGTGCATTGTTGTTGTATTGTAGGATGCTGCAACGTCGTTTTCTGCTTTCTTCACAATAACATTTTATTTCATATAATGTATTAATGAATAATTTATAATTAAAGTGCTTTTTTGTCTTTTCTGTTGTGGGGCTGCTGTAAAAGCTGTTGCACATGTGGTCTGTTGCATTCAGTACAGAAAGGAACGTTCATTTTCAGTGTTATTTGCGGGCTATTTCAGGGAGCTGAAAAAGGAGAGAAGCAGGATTACAATGATGCACAATTCCACGTCAGTCACAGCCATGTGAGGAGTGTGGTGTTCTCTTAGTGCACGTAATAGAAGAGATGCAGAGGTACCATATTTGACACGTCTCTCCCCAAAATATACTTTATTGTATCGTTGATGCAAGATATGGTCCTATATCCGTTGCCTCAAGCAATGTGGAACGGGTAAAAGACAGTGCCTTCAGTGATCAGAGGTGAATACCTCTGCTGGTGAGCTTCCCCTTCCCTTCCCTTCCCTTCCCTTCCCTTCCCTTCCCTTCCCTTCCCCGTCTTAAGCTTCTCTTCCTCACCCACTGTTGCCCTGAAGCCCCGGGCACAGACACACCCTCACTGGCACCAGTCTGATGCCCAATTGTGCAACAGGTTTATTGGCAATTAAAAGGTGAGGGAGGCGGGCTTAAAGCTGGAGAAGGGCACAGCATTTCTGATGGGAACAGTTTCTGATTATTCTTACCCAATTATTTTCCATAGTGCTCTGTGTTCAGCATGTCCCAAATTGGTAATTTGGCTAACAAGAGATTAGGAACCAGTTAAAATTGTGAAGTTACATCCCTGAATGCAATATCTTTCTTGGATAGCCAAGGAGTAACAGCAAGAAGGGGCATCTCTGCAGACTTGCTGTGCAGAGCAAGCCCATCACAGAAATGCTATTCAGGCAGAGGTGACTCCAGTATTACCAGTGCAGACCAGTGCCTAATCTAGCCAGTGGGATTATCGACATCAATTGTTTGGGCTCCAGAGCCCTGTGCCCCTTGTGTCCTGGCACAGCCCAGCCAAAAGAGCCCTCGTCTCTCTTGTGTGTGGCGTTTTATTAACGGCTCCCTGGAGCAGGAGCTGTGTTTCTGTGTTAGGGCACATCTGCCCTGAGTGTTTGCAGGGATTTAATTAATCTCATGGAAAACAGTATTTAAATTGGTACAGTCTTCCAGGTTGGTTGCAGCTGTAAGAACAAGCTTCTTCAAACCCTTTGCTGATGATACAACTGAGAAAAGAATCGGGGAATTGCACTGATTTAACTGTTGGGTGGGTTTTTTTTCAAAAAAGGCCAATCTAAAAAGAGAGAAAGAGAGAAAACCTCAGAGAAGTCCTTTGTTTTGGCCAGCACTGTGCTTTCTGCACATCATGGTAGTAGGGAAAATTGAATTAGATGCTGGATGCTGGTTTAGGTGGCAGCGTGGGGCTGGCAGAGCCCGTTGGGGCTTGTTGGGTGCAGGATGCTGCCTCAGCAGCCTCACCAAGGAGACAGATCCCTGCAGAGCAGGACGTTTGGGGATGCAGAACTGCTGTGTCTCACGTGGTACCTTGGGGCTTGAAATGAGCAAAGTGTTCTGGCTGTGCTGGCCACATTAAAGCAGCTCTGTGGGAAAATAAAACCCAAATTAATAATTACTAATAAGGGTGATTAATCAGGGAATGCCAGCACGGCTGTTTGCTCTTGGGCAGTTACTTTCCAAATTGTCCTTGTATTGTACAAGAAAGAAAAACTAATCCTGTGTGGAATCACTTTGAAAGGTTATTTGGTGCTTTGGGAGCTCTGTTTAAAGCACACAGTGCACATTTCAGTTACTGCTTTTACTACAGCATATCTTTGGTAACGTTGAGCTGAAATAGGGATGGTTATCTCTGAAGTAAAATCCTGATCCAGAGAAGCTGCTAAGACCTTTTTTCATCAGCTGTGAAGGGGAGAAGTTTTATCCTTGGTAAAGAAAGAGACATAGTTTTTAGGACAGCTTGGAAGGAACTACTGTTGCTCAGACCACAATATTATATGTCTATGCTTAAATCTGTTTTATTCAGAATGAGGAACAGATGAAGGGTTTGGGGATTGTTGCTTTATCCTATTGCCTGTATTCAGTTATTAAAACTGGGGGGTTGTTTTGTTTTGAATTGAGCACAAGGGAGTTTCTTATTTTTTTTTAGACAAACTTTAACATCTTCTCACAAGAAATAACAAATTAAAAAAGCACTTGATGTGAACCTAAAATCTGACCTACACGTAGCTGAACCCTAAGAGACCATTTCTATCAATTTTCTGCGGGCTCAGGGTTAGTTTCAAATAGTGTTTTCTGTTGTAGAAGTATTTCAGCTTTGTGCTCAAGAAGTGCCCGTGCTGGGGAGAAGAAACTTCATAAGCTTCACCTGAAAAATTGGGCTGCCTGCAGAACGGCAGGGCTGCGTGCCACCCTCACCACCCCCTGCTCACCCCACCTCTTGGAAGCCTCTGCATTCCCTACCTGGACCTCTGTAACCCTTGAAGAACCCAGCCTCTGCTTTTAGAATCATAGAATGGGTAGAGTTGGGAGAGACCTTAAAGATCATCGAGTTCCAACCCCCCTGCCATGGGCAGAGACACCTCCCACTGGTGCATGTTGCTCAAACTTCAAGAGAGAGATCAGTCAGAAGAACAAACTAAATAGTAGGGATAAATTAGGAGTAATTAAAACATCATTTTGCCACTGTACCCATCACAGAGCAAGCACTGTGGGAACTTCTGGTACCTCTTCTCCAGGAAGACCTGATAGCAGCCTTCCAGTATCTGAAGAAAGCCTACAGGAGAGCTGGGGAGGGACTCTTGGTCAGGAAGTCTAGTGACAGGACGAGGGGGAATGGTTTTAAATTGGAAGAGGGGAGATTGAGATGGGATCTTAGGAAGAAGTTCTTTGGTGTGAGGGTGGTGAGGCACTGGCACAGGTTGCCCAGGGAAGTTGTTGATGCCCCGTCCCTGGAAGTTTTTAAGGCCAAACTAGAAAGGAAAGTGTTCAGAGAAGAGCAAGAAGGGCCAGGGGTTTGGAAGAGCTTCCATGAGAAGGAAACCCAATGGAGCAGGACTCAGCAACCTCCGGAAGAGGTGGCTCAGAGGGGATGCAATAGTGGTCTGACTGACTCTGCTGAACAAGCCAAGCCACTCAGACACAGAGAGCCGATCTCCAGTGTTCCAGGGGGATGGAGACTGCCAAAAGGGATGCTGCCAACTCCTAAATTTGCCCCGCCAGGGGTGACTGTAACTCTAGAAGGAAAGGGATATCTGATTTGTTACTTGGCATACTCCTGCTGTAGAGTCCGTTCTGCTGGCCCACTCCTTTTCATAATATTGGAAAGGAAGATGAGAAGCTTGTTTCTAATGGGTTGATTAGATATTAAATATTTTGGAACAAGGACAGCCAACAACTGGGATGCCTCTCTGATGGGGGTGAGAAGTCAGGATGTTACATTTGGAGAGAAAACTCTCCAATTAGCTAAAAATGCAGGTCTAGCTGAGTCCAGGAAGAGATTCCTTCATCCTAATTTGAAATCTAAATTGCTTTAATTGAAGAGTATATGGTTCCTGAGTTTTATGAGTAAGAATAATTGTAAATGAATTCAACGGCCTTTTTTTTTTTTTTTCATAATTATTTTCCCCACAAAAAATGTGGACTAAATTTGTGCTCCCACTAGTGAATGCCAATTTGGAAGAATTCCACTGGGTTCATTGCAGTTGCCCTACTTGTACCTTCCTTAGCGAGTGCAGAATCAGGCCTTGCATCCATAATTTTTCCACTTTTAGACCTGAGGGAGCATAATCAGAAGCCAGCCTGAGGTCCCATTCCAGATCAAGTCTTTCATATGCAGATCATAAAAATCAGTGAAAAACAAGCTTGGTTTGGCAGTTGGTTGAAAAGCGACCTTTGGATGATTTTATCAATTCATTCTTCATGCTAGAAATCATGATATATCTCATTTTGAGGGATGTGATCTATACTGACGGTATTTTGCATAGACAGAAAAATACCATATTTGGGAGAAATTTTCTCAGGGCCACTTCAGGTCTCTGGAAACACTTCTGCCCCCAAAAGCCTCATCTCATAATCTTAGAGAAGTATTTTTACCCAGTGTATTTAGATCAATATTTTTGTTTTATTTATTTCTATAATCTTTTGTCTCTTTGTCTGAGGCTTCAAATGAGATTTCAGAAGCTCATCCAGAGTTTCTACATTAATTCCACTAGAAGCATGGACACGGAGTTAGAGTTGTGGTTAAGATTTGTGGGCACTAATGCAAGAAAGCACCCAAGGAACGTGGATCCTCTCAACTCTTGCACTGCTGGGGACCTCAGAACTGCTAAGAAAGGGAGTTAAAAATTATTGTCTCTTCAGGTGTGGCCAGGAAAGCTGCCAGCCACATGGGTGATCCACGGTGGATGGTCAGAGTTGGTAGATGTGTAGGTGCTGCCATTGTCTTTCAAAAGAATCCATATTCCCCAAATGGAATAGAGTGGAATAGAGTGCACCCTCAGCAAATTTGCCGATGACACCAAGCTCGGTGGCGCGGTTGGCACGCTGGAGGGAAGGGATGCCATCCAGAGGGACCTGGACAGGCTGGAGAGGTGGGCTAATGCAAATGGCATGAAGTTCAACCAAGCCAAGTGCAGAGTCCTACACCTGGGACGTGGCAATCCCAGGCACAAATCCAGGTTGGGCAGAGAATGGCTGGAGAGCAGCCCTGAGGAGAAGGACGTGGGAGNGCTGTGAGGGTGGTGAGGCACTGGAACAGGTTGCCCAGGGAAGTTGTTGATGCCCCATCCCTGGAAGTGTTTAAGGCCAGGCTGGATGGGGCTTGGAGCAACCTGCTCTAGGGAGAGGTGTCCCTGCCCATGGCAGGGGGGTTGGAACTGGATGATCTTTAAGGTCCCTTCCAACTCTGACCATTCTATGATTCTATGATTATTAAAATAGTTGCACAGACAGTTGGGTTTGCACTAAAGGGCTATGACATAGAGTATGGCCATGTTTCTCTTCTGGAAAAAATATTGAAAGTGCCTGGCATTTGGAGATATTTACATTTCAACAGCAAAATGTTTGCTCTGAGAGTGAGGCACAGTGGAAAATCGCACCTACGATGAGTTGCTAGAGGTGAAGGATCAAGGATGACTGCATGCTGAAGAGGGATGAGGGAGCTGCCCAGGCAAGCCGTCTCCTCAGCCTGCCCGTGGCTGAATTCAGTGATTTATCAATAGCTGAGTATTAATTGCTGGAATCACGGCAAATTCCCAGAATAGAAAAGTTTTTTTTCTTACTGCCCTGTACAGTTCATTTCATAGCTTCCCGTGTTTGAAGTGGATGACTTGTATTATCTCTACCGAATTAAGGCAAATGCTGTCAGACCTCTTAATGATTACTGCTGTCTTCTGTACCATAAAAAATGTACATAGAATCATAGAATGGTCAGAGTTGGAAGGGACCTTAAAGATCATCCAGTTCCAACCCCCCTGCCATGGGCAGGGACCCCTCTCCCTAGAGCAGGTTGCTCCAAGCCCCATCCAGCCTGGCCTTAAACACTTCCAGGGATGGGGCATCAACAACTTCCCTGGGCAACCTGTTCCAGTGCCTCACCACCCTCACACCAAAGAACTTCTTCCTAAGATCTCATCTAAATCTCCCTTCTTTCAATTTAAAACCATTCCCCCTCGTCCTGTCACTAGACTTCCTGACAAAGAGTCCCTGCCCAGCTCTCCTGGAGCTCCCTTCAGATCCTGGAAGGCTGGCATATACATACATATGTATCCTTGGTTTACTGCCAGTCAGTCAATGTTAAAACACTGACATATGGGTGTGGGATTTTTTGCTGTCTTTAAAATAGTATCGATGACATTAAGGTTTGTCATGTAAATAGTAGAAATAAAGCAAAAACCCCTAGAGCTATTTATGGGTTTAGGATGACATCTGTAATGTGGGTGGAATCATCAGTAGAATGCGAAGTGGAGAATTTCAAAGCTCTTCATAGTTGAATGAATTGACTGAGCATATATTTTTCAGTGGTTTAAAAGGCTTTGGTTACCCAAACTTGATGCATACAAACAAAGTCAGCCTATGAACTAAAGATAATATCAATCTATTGAACTGCCCTCAATGCATTTCATAGAATCATAGAATCCTAGAATGGTCAGAGTTGGAAGGGACCTTAAAGATCATCAAGTTCCAACCCCTCTGCCGTGGGCAGGGACACCTCTCCCTAGAGCAGGTTGCTCCAAGCCCCATCCAGCCTGGCCTTAAACACTTCCAGGGATGGGGCATCAACGACTTCCCTGGGCAACCTGTTCCAGTGCCTCACCACCCTCACAGCAAAGAACTTCTTCCTAAGATCTCATCTAAATCTCCCCTCTTCCCATTTAAAACCATTCCCCCTCGTCCTGTCACTAGACTTCCTGACCAAGAGTCCCTCCCCAGCTCTCCTGGAGCTCCCTTCAGATCCTGGAAGGCTGCTCTCAGGTCTCCCTGGAGCCTCATTACCCAAGAGCTGTCACGTTGTCAAGCATTCTTCCACATGTGGAACAAGGGTTTATTCAAGGCAGCAGGCCAGGAGATTTCTCAGAGTAAAACAAGCAAAGAGAAAGGATGTTTGTTCAGCTGAGCCCTTCCAGCAGTGACCCCGTCTCTGTAGTAAAGGTGTACTATCAGCCCGAGTGCCGCATTCCCTTGTCTCTGTGTCACCCCTTCAGCAGGCACTGACTGCTACAGGCAGCAGCATGAGGGCCACCTTAAAAAATGCTAGAAAGCCTTTCTGTCCTTTCAAGTGCATCAAGGCAAAACTCAACCCAGAAGAAGACAAATTGTCACCATTTTAGGCCTAGACTGCTGGTGGGATAATCAGATATTTTTTTTTTTTCCAGAGAGCTAAGACACAGAATTGTAAATAAAATCAGAAGGGTCGACTCCTATGATAGTCAAGCTTTCAAACTTTAAGTTTGAAAAGTTAGGGGGTTAAGTTTGTTATTTAAACACAGCATTAGTGTCTGCTGTTGTTTCCCAAGAGACTGGGACAGCCAAGGTATGGTACAGCCTGCAAATAACTTGAAAGGTTGGGAACACCTCTAGGAGTTTCACAGTAGATGTGTGTGCAATTGAAGTGTCTGAATGATACGGTGCAGAATAATTATTTAAATGACATGCTAATCATTGCTGGAAATTAGCAATACCATTTCAAGCAATGCAGATCATAAGCAATTACATAGCATTATCTGGTTGAGCAACCTGCAAACAGAAAAGTTAATTATTCCTACCCAAGACAGCAGCCGCAGCTTCAGCACGTTCTCTTTCTTGCAGTTTTTGGAAATGCTTTTCATCTATCCAAGTTCTAAAATTCACTTTGTGCTTGTACTTAGATTCTCTAAAACTGAAAATATGACCATATTTATAATAAGGATTTTATAGTAAAATTATGCCAGACTGGATGGGGCTTTGAGCAACCTGCTCTAGGGAAGAGGTGTCCCTGCCCATGGCAGGGGGGTTGGAGCTTGATGATCTTTAAGGTCCCTTCCAACTCTGACCATTCTAGGATTCTATGATTCTATAAGGATGTGGGTCTACAATTCAGTTCCTTCCCGTGCCTAAAGTGACGGGAGTTGATGAGCAGTGTGTACCCTAAAGGACTGAGGTGTATTTAGCACATGCTGCGTGCTGGAGCTTTACATTTTTGAGACCGTCTGTGCCAAGACAATCAGTGATGCTCTCAGTGCACTGAAGGCTGCAGAGCTATTACAGAAACACGTTCCAATCTTCCTGTACTGCTCAGTTAAACTGAGGAAGGTAGAAAATGTTTTCTTGTAGTCAGAAAAGGCATGCGAACCACGCAGGCTCGAGACCTGTCACGGCTGTGTGAAGTCCTTCTTTGCAAAATCAAGCTATTTTTTGTTACGTCTCAAATGGAGATGAAATCTGGGAGAGATTTAGTGAGAATTGTACCTATCCATGGCTTTACGCTGCAGACACAAGATCATTACTACTGCTGCAGAGCAAAGCCTGGTGAGAGGTTGTGATTCTTTCTCTATTGACCTATGTTGCAAAAGACTGGTTTTTTGTAAGAAAATTTCTTCAGAATCAATTTTATTTGAACTTTGACATGCATTAAATCAAAAGCAAAAGATTCAGGTGCTGTGAAAACCATAGTCTCTAGTACATTGGTTTCTAAGAGCACCTTCTACAGAACTTTGCCCTTTCTTCACCTTACTTCAAAATCTTCAGTTCTTCCAGCCAAGCTGAGAAAGCTCCGTTTTCTTCCCTATGAGGTTAACGTGTGACAAAATGTGTACAAAAGTCTCAGATCCCAAATAATGTGTTCAGTAACATGTCAACTAAATAAAATTAAAAAATGCAAAAGTCACAGAATCATAGAATGGTCAGAGTTGGAAGGGACCTTCAAGATCATCAAGTTCCAACCCTCCTGCCATGGGCAGGGACACCTCTCCCTAGAGCAGGTTGCTCCAAGCCCCATCCAACCTGGCCTTAAACACTTCCAGGGATGGGGCATCAATATCAATCTTATAAAAAGAGTACTCGGAACTTTTGGTACTAAAACCATATACATTTTAATAGTTTCTTTTGCAACGTAAGCAGTGAAAAATGCAAATCGCCACAAAATTGTGAAGGAAGATGGAAGTAAGAGTGTGCCTTTAAGTGTGGTGGGAAAATGACTGAGGATAATGAAAACATATGGGATAAAGCTTGGAAAGAAAACGTGTTCCAGACCTGTTTAAATACACTGTGCCTTGAAACTGATGAATTGACAGGATTTCTTTCTTCACTGCAACTGCCAAAGGAATTTCTGCTTCTTGCCCAAAGTGTCTTCAAGTGGTGAAGAAGAGGGGTCACACCAAACCATAAGCTGAGTCCCAGCCCTCCCTCTGGCACAGCACCCATCCCACTGTCACACTCCTCAGATGACAGCGTGCTGGTGTTTATAGCTCTACCTTCTTAAATCTTCATCACCCCTCGTGGGATTTAAGATATAGTAAGTATAGCCTGGAGAAGAGGAGGCTGAGGGGAGACCTTCTCGCTCTCTACAACTACCCGAAAGGAGGTTGTAGAGAGGTGGGGGTTGGTCTCTTCTCCCAAGTAACAAGCAACAGGATGAGAGGAAATGGCCTCAAGATGCACCAGGGCAGGTTTAGGATGGATATTATGAAAAATTTCTTCAGCTAAAGGATTATCAAACATTGGAACAGGCTGCCCAGAGAAGTAGCTGAATCACCATCCCTGGAGATATTTAGAAAACAGGTAGACGGGGTGCTGAGGCACATGGTTCAGTGCTGGTTTTGGCAGTGCTAATGGTTGGATTCAATGATCTCCAAGATCCCTTCCAACCTAGACATTTCTATCATTCTAAGTTCTTTTCCCCTGGTACAAGAGACATCTCGTAGTGCAGTGTCTCTGCAGTGGTTTCAGTGGAGGCTTCAGTTTGTCTGTGGTCATGTCCTATCGGTGTTTTTTCCGTTTGGAAAACCACAGTTCTGACATTCGTGTGTATAACTCATAACCTGCTGCCGCCTGAGAGGGCTGTTAGCTGGAGTTATCCTAAGCGTGATCCTCCACAGGGAAACGTGGTGGTTGTCTGCAGAGTGACTGTAGAAGTTACACTGGCATTTGCTCCGCCAGACCCATTCCCTCAGCTTACAGGTCGCAACAAGCCTTGCCTGGCTGTCAGGATTGCCAACTCCCAGCATCGTTATCCGCCCCCAGCCGTGGAATTTGTACTTTGCTCTTAGCTTTGTTGATGCTGGAGGCAAAATTATCCACTGTCATGACAGTGGCACCCGTGGTTGTTAAGGAAATGCTTTCAGTGCGAGGCACTATTTTCAGCTTTCTCCAAAGTTATCCTTTGTATTCTCATCTTTCACACTTATCCTCAGCCCAGAGGTGATTTTCTTCCCTTGTGAAAATGTAGCTAAATGCTGACCAGCTATTTTGGCCCTGGATGAGGTAGTTTTTGCTAGTTAAAGCTTTAAAAACATTCTTTGCAGCTGGACGGTCTATAAATAGTTTCTTCTAAACGCTCTCAAAATGCTACTCATTTAGTCCTTTGCAGGGATGTTGCTCCCACAGAAGCACAGGTTCTACAGAAAACAGCCTTTCTAAATGTCAGAAAATCTGTGTGAGGCGTACAAACCGTGGGCCAGTTCTTTTTTTTTTTGTTGTTGTTTTATTTTGTGATTCTTTTTCTAAAACAAATCTTTCAAGGAGCCAAATCCTGAGTATTTTTCTTAGCCATCAGAGATACTATGAGGTAGGTCTCAGGAAAAGAGTATCATAGAATCGTAGAATGGTCAGAGTGGGAAGGGACCTTAAAGATCATCCAGTTCCACCCCCCCTGCCATGGGCAGGGACACCTCTCCCTAGAGCAGGTTGCTCCAAGCCCCATCCAGCCTGGCCTTAAACACTTCCAGGGATGGGGCATCAGCAACTTCCCTGGGCAACCTGTTCCAGTGCCTCACCACCCTCACAGCAAAGAACTTCTTCCTAAGATCTCATCTAAATCTCCCCTCTTCCAATTTAAAACCATTCCCCCTCGTCCTGTCCCTAGACTTCCTGACCAAGAGTCCCTCCCCAGCTCTCCTGGAGCTCCCTTCAGATACAGAGGAATGATTCATACTCTTGCTTTGAGCAAGAATAAACGAGTTGTTCCGGGGGGCAGCACAGATGATAAAACAAGCTTCATATAGATTTTTATTCCACATTACTGGGCACTTCCCATTGCAATAGTCAGTCTCCTGCCCTCAGTTCTCTCCTCCTCTGCTACAATCCTTCCTACTATCCTCTGTTCCATCCTGGAAATCGATTTCCCTCTTCCTGGTCCCCCCAAACCACGCTGCAATATCGGTCAGCTGTGCCTGTATCTGTCAGGTACCAGGCAGGCAAGAGGTGGCATTGCCAGCAGTGCATCTGGAAATAGTTCTGTCTTGTGGGGGATGATCAGGCAGCCCAAGTCGTGTCTCTCTCTGCTACTCCATGGCCATTTCTCCCTAAAAACACAAGAGTGCAAGTGTGGGGAAACCTCTGTTCCCTTGATGAATGTGTTTTGCACTTGCCAGGTGGTTCAAAAATTGGGTGAGGGGACGTGGTAGAGCAGAATGATCAGATTCATCATTATCTCCCTAGGAAAATGTCCAAAAGCCATCAGTGAGTTTTCCTTGTGTCCTAAACCAAACCTGAAATACTTCTTTCATTTCAGAAATGACATAACTTTGACAAGTCCCTTCACCTTCCTTAGCAAATAGGGGTTACAGACTTCCATCATCAGCTTATGCATCACTTAGAGCTGTTCATGCTGATTCCAGGAGTGTCAGGTGTCTGACCTCTCCAGGCATCCCCACAAATCCCTTTTTGCTGGATATTTGCACCCCTGGGCCTCCACGCACCTTTGTGAAATGCCCTCACACCTCCAACCTGATTACGGCCACCTCCTTTCTAAGCTAAAAATGTCAGGCAGTGTCCTCTCCACGTGCAGTCTGGTTTTGCAGAGACAGAGGGTCTTTGCGGTCTTGACCGAAGGGATGCTTGAAGCCCCTTCTGGCACGCTCCAAACCCAGGTTGCATTTGCTGTCAGCGATGCTGCAGTCCCAGCCTTGCTTTTCCTCCCGTTCCCTGGAGGTCTGTACCTGCCAGCCCATCCCCCTGCACAGCAAGAGGGCTGCTTGGGCTGGTGTTCCCCGTTCCATGCAGCAGGAGGAAGGTCTTGTCTAATACTTTGCTACTCAAGCTACCGTAAGGAAATTTGGGGGTAAAACCCCACACAGTTGTTCTCCACGGATGCCCCTGCTAAAATAATCTACTAACACAATCTAAAGCCACAGCTGTATAAAGCTACTGTCAAGAAAATGGTAAATTTTTAAAAGTAGATTCCCCCCACACCCTCTTTGGCTTTCTCAGAAGCCTTAGTGTCTAAAGACAAACTCAGAGCCGGAGTGCTCAGAGATGTGGACAAGGCACCTTAAAATTAACAACAGGTAGAAATCCCACCCACCACCACCTTTAAAAATTTTTTTTTGGGGGGGGGTCTATTAGGTTTTGAGTAAGACTGTAGTAAAAATCTCAGTCACTCTACGTTCTTACCAGTGGATGCTGACGTCCTCACTGGGCACACTCCCACTAACCTAAGCCTGAAGAAGAATCAGGCAGAAGCTGGCCATGAATTGAGGTCTATTTTAATACTTGGGAAGTATTATAATGACAGTGGGGAGACACAAGTATGTAGGCAGATCAGATAAATATTGACTTGTGGTTGACAAAGAGATGTTTTAAAATACCTGTGGAGTGCTGGCCCCAGCCATGCACTTTTGTTCCTGCTTTCCAGCCCTACGCCGTGTCCCTGGATGAGATCCCATCTCACCAGCGTCAGTGGCGAAACTCCCAGCTACACCAGCAGGGCTGCAATTTTACTCTTCAAATCGATGTGCTAAAACCTCTTGTACCATCATATAGGTGGATAAAATAAGAATGAAATCATTCTGAAGGCTCTTTGCATAATACCATGGAAATAACTGTGAAGGAACTATGGACTGAACTCCTCCAGCTCTACTGAAGTCAGTCTAAGGTGAAGGAATTAAGCAATATAAATGCAATTTTTAAGTGAAACTCCACACTTTGTGGATGTCTCACATACTCCAGAAACAGGAAAAAGAACAGAAAAGCTTCCCAGATACTTACGAGTGCACTTAATAAATTATACCACCATTTAAAAAAACAAAAACAAAAACAAAAACAAAAACAAAAACGAAAAACAAAACAACAAACCCAAACCAGAAGCAAATAGTGACTAATTCCTGCAAGTAAACAATATAAACACACAACCAAGCCGGAGCGAGCAGCCTCCCTCCTCAGCCTGCATGAACTGGTTCTGCCAACAAACGAGCTGCAGCCCTGTCATCACGCTGTGAGGAAAGCACTTGGATCATGATGTCACCTGGAGCTGTGGTTGGGCAAACCTTGGGTGACAGAAGATTACATTTTGGGAAGATAAAAGAAGATGAATCACACCAAACCAATTAGACAGGAGCTATGGAGTCTGCCCCACAGCCAGGGCGGGAGGGAAGGAGACCTGTCCCTGTGGTTCCTTGTGGAGGCCACCCTGCCCACCCCACTCTGTGCAGCTGGGCTGGCCCCAGCTGTGGCTGAGTGAGGAGATGGCCCTGCCACCTCAAGAGCACTGGTACTCACAGAGGTTGAGTGAGGAGATGACCCTGTCACTGTGAGAGCACTGGTACTCACAGAGGTTGAGTGAGGAGATGGCCCTGCCACCTCAAGAGCACTGGTACTCACAGAGGTTGAGTGAGGAGATGACCCTGTCACTGTGAGAGCACTGGTACTCACAGAGGTTGAGTGAGGAGATGGCCCTGCCACCTCAAGAGCACTGGTACTCACAGAGGTTGAGTGAGGAGATG
>VXBW01005385.1:1004519-1031584 GCA_013400375.1 Thinocorus orbignyianus
CGACCCCCGCCCCGTCCCGGGACACACCGTTTCCCGTGGGCAGCGGCTGGGTGCCGGTCCCCGCGGGTGGAGGGCAGGAGCCGGGATGCTCCGCCGACCCCCGGCTCCGGGCTCGCAGCGGTGCCCGCAGCTCTGCCTCCGCTGCTCTGCGGCTCCGCGGCCGCTCGTTGCGGCGGGGGGTCCCGCGGGGGCCGGCCGCGCCCCCCCCCCCCCCCCCCCCCCCCGGCCGAGCAGGTCCCGGCGTCTGGCGGCCCGGTGTGTAATTCGGTTGTGTATCTGACAGGAACAGGGAAGGGCATGACGCAACCCATGTGTACAGGTTGGATGACCTGCTTTTTCTCTTGCTGTAATGACTTGAATTCATTAGCAGATCACTTTGTGGTGCCTTTTGGAGAGGAGGTGTGATGATGGTCTTCCAAACTCTACCTGCAAAATAGATACAGGCCAGCTGTGAAAGCTGCATCTCTGCCATTCCTCCTCTCTTCTGCTATTTTACCCTTCCCTGTTCTGCGTTTAGTGCTTGGTTTCCTATTTCAAGCATCTAAAATTCTTCATCGGCTGCTGTTTGAGTCTTTCTCATTTAGAGGATAAGAAAAATCGGGGTAGATGTTCAGTCTGTTCACTTCTCAACTACAGCGAACTATTTTCGGTAAATTATGTGGGTAATTCATTAAAAGATTTGGTTTTGCTACTTGCTTTTGAACAGAGACATGACTAAGATAATAGTACTGAAGTTAAAATCCTGCACAAGTTAGTGCTCCATGAATGGAGCCATTCGCTTCACTTGGAGCAATTGTTTTGGGTTTCACAAAATAAGAAACAACTGCCTTCACTTGAAGAGTGAAGATGTCCTGGGTTAAGACTTCTAAGACCTGGAGATATAAGCAGAAGAGTTTGTTTCCTCATAATTAGGACTCTTACTTCTGAAATGTGAACGTTGGGTTCAAATCCAAAGAAATGGAGATGGGAGTAATGGCTTGATCAATGTTTCAATGAAGTGCTGGAGTGATAAAGACAGACTTTATAGTGTGAAAATCCATTTATTCAAAGAGGGTCTGCTGCAACCTGCCAGGAGATGCACAAGGTGAATTTGGATCGTCCTTATGCCAAAAAAACAGATTCACTGCTGTGTCGGGAAGTGAACTGGAGTTGCCCTGATGTATCTGTAAAAAAGTGGAAGAGTCTAATCCATGTAGCAAACTCTTTGACCATAAACTCTTTATGGACAGGAGTGGTTTCTTGTACTTGGCTGTAGGCGTTTGCAGAAAGGTGCTTAAGAACTGTCCCTGCATTTCACTCCTGACCACTTTGGATGGCTCTGCTTGAGCATCCCTTTTTGAAGCTTGGGGCTTTTGAAGTCTGTATTATCAGGACAGAAGGTTTCTATGAGGTTGCTTTACTCTGTCTTTACTCTCACAGAGCAGTAGTCTTAAAAGCTTTCAGGTTCTCTGTAAGTTCTTGGTTGATTAGTAGGTTTTATCTGTGAAAACAGGGTATATAACTGAGTGCCCGAGTGAAGAAGATGTGGACGGTTGGGCAGATGCTGGGGTCACCACAGCTTCATTTCCCCAGGACATTCCTCTTTCTTCTGTGTCATCTCTCAAGCCCCCCTGCATATGACGCAGGCTGGATTCTGTGCCAAGGTGGCCCAGCTGGAGGCACCCTGGGGGAAGGGAGCTGAAGGCTAGCCTCTGGTGGTGGGTTGGGAGAGGATGGACACCCCTGGCAGGAAAGGATGCCATACTGCGTGGAGAGAAGGGACAATCCCTTAGGAGGGTAATGAGAGAGGACAACTCATGATCTGGGAGAAGGAGGCCTTTAACTACCTCCATGCATTTGTTGCCAGTGGTGCTACTCATGGTGTATCAGTGTCTTTCATGTATAACCTGCAGATTATATGTGTTTTGTTTGCTTGCCTTTTTTTGGGCAAGGCCCTGTTACACGGCCAGCAGCACAATGGGTGGCTGAGTCCTCATAATTCAGTCCCATCTGCCCCACAGGAGCTGCCCTGAGATGATGAGACAAGGAATTAAACGCTTAAATGTGACAGGAAGGGCTGCATGTGTTTCTTAAGTATTGAATCAGTTGCCTAGCCCGTGTTCTGGATGTTCCCTTGGTTACCAGATCAGTTAGAAACACTTTTTATTACTTCAAGTGAAAACTTGGGTACCCGAGGATGCTACAAAACGGTGCTGGTCCAACACACTGGCTGGATTTATGGCCTGGCCCGGAATTGATATTGAACCCGTGGGCTTCTAGGGCAGGAACTGTTGGTCTTTATTACTATGGAAGACAAGATAGGCACTTCTTGTAGTTATTTTGTTTTCAGCTAATACTTCTTTGTTTCATATCCTCTTTTTTAATATTAGTTTCTTTCACAGGGAATTTCTTTCGAAAACTTCTCAGAAAGGTATCTTTTCCTGATGCTCTTTATGAAGTCCCTGAGTTGCATGCTTAAAAAATACTTTCTGGAGACTCATCCAGTGTTTCAGTAAGTGGCCAAATAAATGTCACATATGTTGAAAAAGTAGAGCTCTGCTTATCTGTAACCTCCTGATGGACTTTTGCTCCTGAAATTGATAGCCTGCATTAAAGGCAACAAAGAAGAAAATAATCTCATATTCAAAGTTCTCTGGAGAGATTTGTTTGTTTTTCTCCACTCCTCCTTTTCCCAGATGCTTTATCATCTGTTGAGATCTATCTTTTCTGCCTTTGAAAGAGTACAGTTTGTATTTGCTCTGTAGTTATACCTTAACTGTCAGAACTGCTCCAAACTGGAGCAATGTTTACAAACTGCCCAGTCATATTTAGTGATTGTATAGTTCTTGCTCGTGTCCTTGGTGAGGAGACCAGTAGCCAACATAACAGCAAGGTGATGGTGACAGAAAGTGAAAAAGTAGGTAAAAACTGTATATCCATCTCAGATGTATTGTAATTCCCCAAAATGCAGTTAATTACTGGTAAGACACAGATGGCAGCACTGCTTTTGTTGTGATGGGATGTGTGGCAACTTGAAGTACACTCGCTCTAGAGCTTGAGTCAAAGTCTCTCTTCTGGGTTGTTCCCTTGCAGAGATTTTTACATCAATCTCAGTCTTGCTTTTCCTTTTTAAACCGTATTACTGGTTTATGTGGTTTCATGTTGTTCCCTCGTCCTTGCAGCAGTAAGTCAAGAGTAACTGAGGCAGGTTGAGCAGGTGAGACAAACCCTTGTGAGGGAAAAACTCATGGGCACCGTTAAGAGAGCTGGCAGCAAGGCATTTCTGCCTTGGGTGCTGGGGCTTTGTCCTTCTAGAGAATATAGCTGAACTTTTTGGAAGTTCCTCAGTTTGGAGCTGCAGCTGGAGAAACGTGAGATCCAGTCTCTTATTTCGATGGGCTGAGCAGGAGGCTCAGGTTCCTCAGCACCATTCCCTTGGCTCTGGTACTTCATGCCCAGCTCTCCCCATTCCAGTGTGGTGGTCTTGCACATGTTCAACTTTTGTTTTAAGGCTCCCATGGAAAGCAGCTGGTAAGGGACATGGTTAGTCTGTATACATGAAATAGTTTCATTGGGTGGCTTTGGCCAACCCTGTGAATGGTGGTGATTTGGAAGATTACAGTCACATCTGAGTTTCAAAGAGCATGTGGCCACCCTCTGTAGATCTCCTAGTGCTGGGTTTCCTCCTCCTCAGTGAGAAAACCAGTGTCCTCTCTGGAGAACAGGCAGCAAAACTAGGCCCATGCTGTTACCAATGTCTACCCATCCTCTAGGTTTTCCTGCAGAAGCACTGGATGCTAATAAAAACTTGGGAAACTTCACTCACTGATTGTGATAGGTATCCTGCGTGGCTGTGTGGTGCCCGCTGCTGAGGGACCTGCTGTTGGTGGGGTAGGTTGTGGTGCAGGGGGGATGCAAGGGACGGTGCCATCCTTATGCTGATGCCTAGGTGCTTGGTGACTCAGCCCTCCTTGCTCACAGCCTGAATCATCCTTTTGGAGTCTGCTGGACCTCATAACAAGGAGCTGTCAGGATCCTAGGATTAATTCCAGTACTTGGAGGTGAGCCATTTACTGTTTTATAATTCTGCTCAATGTCTTAGGCCATTAGTTCAGATATCAACCAGAAGAATAAAAGCTCATCTGCTGTCATTTTTCTCCTGTGGGTCTCTGAAGAACAGGAGTAGGTTGGATGGGTAAGGAGCCAGAAAAAAAATCTCTTCTCTCTGGAAAATTCCTTTGGACAACTAGTTCTTTTACTTTACCTCCTGTATACACTCTGAAAGGAATATTTATGGGTCATCTGGGCAATGGAAGATAACTATTAACTGCTACAGCAAGTACACCTGAGGTCTAGAATGTACAGGTAGTATTGTCCAAACCACGAGATTTTTATTTAAAATGGTTATTCAGGTTCCTGCTTTATAGGGCTTCATATCAGTTCGATGTAGTTAGCACCTGTAACTTATTTTTCCAAGGATGGTTCAAGGTTCCCAGGCTGCTGAACTAGGTTTAAAGGTACGTGAATGCTTTAGTGTAGGGACACCTTGCAAATTTATTGCTATTTTATCTCATTATATTTGAATATTTATTACTAGATATATATAAAAAGTGTGTTTAATCCTTCCTTTTGAAGACAACTGGCTGCTGCAAACTACTGCTAATGGAGTTCCCTGAGCCTGCTCTTCTGGTACACATGGAGCTACGTGGTTGTTCTCTAACAGCAGACCAGGTTGTTGTTGTTATCCCCTTGGCTTAACGCAATTATAACTGTTTACTTATGCTAAACAGCTTAATTAGGTGTATTGCCCTTCGTGTTTCCTATTCACATTTCTCTGTGCAAAGGGAGAGTGCTGAGATGTGGTATTTTCCAGGAGAGCATCGGACATCTCAGTCATGCCACAAAGACCAAATATTTGCACGGGGAAGAGCTCGGGGACAAATCTAAGGCCCGTGGACCAGGTTGTAGGAGATGAAGCAGAGGACAGAATATGCAAAACACTGTAGGAGGGGTCTAGGGAGGAGAAGGGGGTATGTATGGCAGGGTAGCTGTGATGTGAATGTCACCCCTGCCTGTGAGGTGCCAGGGGAAATGTCAACTGGCCCGGATTGAAGTGTTAGACCTTGAAATGCCTGCTGAGCTGTGCTGGGGTGCCAAAGGATGGAGGCACACTTGTTCAGCAGTGTAAAAGATCCTGGCCATCTCCTTGAACAGCGCTTGTTGGTGACATTGGGTCACGTGTTGGTGTCCTTGTGTGTTTCCCCATCAGAAACAGAGCTGGCATCAGCATGGCCTGCGCTAATTGCAACTAATAATGAGGCAGTGAGTGAACTGAGAACATCTTATCTACGGTTCTGGTCCCCAGGGGCTGGCTGGCTGCTGAGGTGTCCCCCAGCTGGCCTCTCTGCAGTCATGGCTGCAAATTGAACACCACGTCCTTTCCTATTTACAGTGGCCTCTGCCTTCCAGGAGCACATTTACCTGGCACTGGTATAGTTGCAATCATAGCTCACCTGAAGTTTTATTTAGAGCTACCTTAGAAAACGGCTCTTTGACTTGAATCCTGCGACTGTCTGTTGGGGAAACAATTTCTCCCTGTGGTGTTGCCTTATTATAACAGATTTTAAAAACAATGATTTAAAAGAATTGAATTGTCTGCAAATGGTACGGTGTGACTTTGCCCATTTATTTTCCAGCAGTCTTGCTGCTCTGTGCCTCTCAAAATAGACCTTGGAAATGATCTTTGTGCAGAAGGAAGCTGACGGTGTTCGTGATGCTTCTGGGTAGAAATACGCGACTAATCTCTGGTGTAAAATTTCTGGGCTACAGTTAATTTCTAGAACTAAGACTTAAGATGAAAACAAGCTTTATGCTCCGAAAAGAAACACGGTATGGAATTCCTTGGTCATTTGGCTGTTCCTCTGTGCTTTTGTTGGGTTAGGTTGCTGTCAGCTGGGAGGTCCCCAAACCCAGGCAGGCTGGAGGGAAAGCAGATGGAGGGGCTTCCCACTCTTCTCTCTCCAGATCTCTGGAGAGCAGCCTGGGTATCCAGCATGCCATGCAGGTCCCAGTAATGCTCTGACTCATGTGCTTTGGCAGCAAGTCAAGAAAAAAAAAAAAGAGGTGGTGGTGCTTGCAGAGAGCTGGTGTGTGGGCAGGGTGGCCGTCTAATGCTGTGCAGTCTGAAAACTGTTGTTGTGTGATGCATCCTTCTGCTGTCCAAAACCACTTTTAGTAACGCTTAGTCTTTGGAGATCTGAAATATGGTGGAGTTTCAGAGGAATTTTTTCATCTCCATTTCAAAGCAGGAGTCTCTGTCATTCTCAGCTCTCTGTAATTTACTTTCTCTGGTCCTTAACTCAAGTTTTTTTTCCTTCCTCTGTCCACAGACATTGCAGCTACCTAACCCCTAAAATGACTTCCTCAGACACTTTCAGGTGCAGGCTCTGTGGAGCACCTCACAAAATTGCAACCTAATTCTCACAAATTAAAATGCAATTAAACAAACCTGTTCTTCCACTGTAAATCGGGGAGGAAGGAGGCCTTTTCCTTCTGCCCTTCCCTCTCCTGCTTCTCTCTTGCCCTGTTATTTCCTTATTGCACAAATCAGCCAGCTCTTCCTGGAACATGGGAGGATGCTGAAGCTTGTGGAAAGCTCACCCACTGCCTTTGTCGTGTCCAACCTGCCTAACCTCTGGCTGGCAAAGCAGGGCTGGTGGCTTGCTGAGAGGATGAAGGAGGTGGGCCACCACAGAGGTCATCAAGAAGTAGATGGGTGCAGCCCTACTTATGCTCATGTTGTGTGGCTTTCTTGGCAGATAGCTGCTGATGATGCTCATCAGTGATTAAAAACAAAAGTGTAAGAACTGAACATCTGAGGAGTTACTTGGGCAACTGGAATGACCATGAGAGGGACAACTTTCCATAAAAGAGTGTAAGGAAATAATGATGAAGGCATTGCCCTCTGTGTCAGGAATGTGTGTGTAGGTATTTGCTCACAAGTCTGAAGACCATGGTGAAAGCTCTCTGGGTTTCTCTGAATGCAATTGGAAGAAAAGGGTTGATGATACTGTGAGACCACTGTCTGGAGAATATCAGATGATCTTGTCTTTTTATTAGCAACTAGCACAAGCTCCAAAGCATGTGAGCTGGTTGGAGTCATGGATTTCAACTCTCCAGGCGTCTGCTAAGAAAGGAATATATGAAGTTTAATGGCCTATGAGTTTGAGTGCCATGAGGAACACCTTTTGATGGGAAGTGATGAGTACAGAGACTCTTCAGAATAGGTTTCATAGGCACATGGAAGTAACTAGTTGGAAATACAGGTGTGAAGGCATGCTGCTTGTGAGATGTGTTTAGGAGGGGTGGTGGATAGGCTGAAAGACAGGAACAGAAGTCAGATAACTTTGTCAAGTTGAAGGTATAGTTGAAAACTGTCTTTATTCAACAGGTGCAGATACCTATTGAACAAAAAGGTGTAATAAATACACAACTATAGAGTAGGAAACAATAGGCTTGGTAGTGCTTTCATGGAGAAAAATGTTATTAGAGGAGGTCACAGGTTGCGTGTGCTGTATTGGTGGAATGCTGTTCTGAAAACAGCCTGCAAAATGAATGAAATTGGGCAGGACTATTCCTTCAGCTTTACTGTGTCATGTCTGATCTTTGGGCACTGTAATTCAAGGCAGGCATGTTAGCTTCTGTGTCTGGAAAATGCTAAATATCTTCTGTAAGAAACACCAGGTGATTAAGCCATGGCAGAGAGAACAGTTACATCCTTTTTGAACGCTTGTAACAAGCTTCTCCCACGTCAGCCTTCAGAGGAAGGAGACAATTTGTTCCTTGTTTGCAGTGTATAAGAAAATAGTCACAGGTTTAAATTTCAGTAAGAAAGTTTCAGACTAGATGTCAGAGAGACCAAAGCACAGGGAGAACGCCTGGAGCAAGCAGTGGAGCCTCCACCATCAGCATCAGTAAGGACAGGTTAGACAAACCTCTGTCAGTGATGGGAGTGTAAACCATCTGTCCTTGGTGAAGGACAAGCTGGACTAGGCTTTGGTTAGGCTGTCTTTCGGGAAACATGGGGCTGTCCCTCCAGCTGACTGCAGGCATACTCCTTCACAAGAACTCTGTCTCGTTAGCAGCTGGTCCCCTGTGTCTCTGAGAGACACAAGCTTTTCTTTTTTCTTAATTAAGAAGACTTTATTTTAGGAAGATGACATAATCCATTTTTTTTCATTCATTGATTCTTCCTTTTAATTGCCTAAGCAAGTGCTCTGCTAAATTCTAGTCTTATTTAATTCCTCTGTATATTTTTAATGACTTGGCAGATTCTGTTACATCTACCTGTGTTCTTCAGCAGAAGGAAGGAGGGCTAATTATGTTACTTCAAGAGCAACGTGCAGAAGTATAACCTATAATTCAGTCTATCAGCTCAGTACTAGTTGGAGTGGAAGGGAAAAGAATATGAAGGTTAAAAAAAGAAACCTTCTGGGATAAACCAAGGTGTCTTAACTATGTCCTGGACACAGCTGCGATGTGCTGGGTGTGTGCTGATTGTGTATCTGTCTCAGCTGACTGTCCTTTACAGACTGAAGGAGAAAATTTGGATGAAGATGCACTGATATAAGATATGATGAATGGTGTGACATTGACTGGGTCTGACAGCACTGGTGGGTGCCCTGGACACAGCTTTCCCATTTCCCCCTTGGCTGGTCTTGCCTTTGGTCCTGCAAAGCCCAACCCATTTCAGCCTGACAGTTTCCAGTTGTCCCTGGTGCCACTGCTCTGCTGAAAGCTTTCCATAATTGCCTTTTTTTATGCTTTGTATTAATTAAGAAACTACTGAAATGTTACCAGAAGCCTTTTAGACTCCGTGTTTCTTCTTTGCCTGAGACTACTGAAAGTGTTCTGTTGTCGGGGTTGAATCTCACGTGTTGTCATTTCACATGCAGAGATTGTGTTGCTTCTGCATCAAATGATGATTCAAGGCCATGTCCCTAATCAGTATGTCATTAGTGCATGCCACCATGAATGTGGGTGCAACAGCTGTGGGTTGGACGTTGCCTACTTGTGTAGTAGTCAACGAGTCTTTCTGCTAATTGCACAGTTGGTCAGAACTTTACAACATTGAATGAGTGTTTTCTTGAGATTTCTGTTTGTCTCCATCCCCATATTTCTCAGGTTTGATAGCTCTAGGAGTCTCTCCAACAAAAAAGGACACTATATAAATTTGGACGACTCTTGTTCACTGGCTGGATAACATTCTGGAGGGGGTGTGGGGGTAGAGAAAGGAAATAATTACCCAATTAAAAGTGCTTAAACAAAGTGGGAAACTGCATGTGTATATGAGCTTAGTTAGGTAAGCTTGGTGCTCCTTATGTGCCTTTTGCAGGCTCTGTGTGCTGCTGCCTTCCCCTCTGCTGTCTTTCTGACATCTCTGCAATTTCTTCCATGTGTCTGTAGCCTCCTCTGCTGCTGCCTCCCTCACCACTGGCCCTTTTTCCCGGCCACCCTGCCCTTTCATAGAATCATAGAATGGTCAGAGTTGGAAGGGACCTTCAAGATCATCAAGTTCCAACCCCACTGCCATGGGCAGGGNTGGAGCAGTGAGTTTCTAGCATTGGTGCTCCCAGGAGAGGTGGACGTATAGGTGCTGAAGATGTTACTGGCTGTTCTCAGCTGCGTGTTGCATCTTCAGAAAACTCTGAAATTGTTTGATACTTGGCTGTGCAGATGGGTGGAAAAGCTGAAGCTTTTGGTGTAATGGATTTTGCTTGCTTATTTTCCAAAATCTGATCAATGACATCTCATTTTTGACTGTGACATGATAGGTTATTTTATTAACTGGGTAGAGTTCATAAACACAGAAGTGACGTAAAACTGCCTGCTTATATAGAATACTGCAGTACAGAAGGCTTTTTTCCTCACCAGCTATATTCCACTCAGTACCCCACTCAGGGACTGAACTGTTGGATTTCCCTTGCCTCTGTACAGCAGCATCTAGATGGTAATTTTTGGCTTTTTACTCTTGTGCCTGGTCTCTGGTGGTGTCTCTTAAATTTTGTACCTTTCTGCAGCATAAGAAACCCTCCATCCCTTCTGTGAGAAATATTGCAGCATATTAACTAGAGGCTTTGGGAGGGAAATTCCTGATCAGAAACAATTCTGTTGGAAGGGAAGCAAGGGAGTTCAAGAACGTTAATTAAACATGCACGTCTTCTGGAAGATCCAAAATAATTGAGAGCTGAGAACAAAATGTTGGTTAATGGTATCTCTGGGTCAGACTCTGAGCCTTTGATGTCTGATGCTGCAAAGCTTGTCTCCAGAGACAGGGCAGGAGAAGCTTTTGCTGGCTGAGCGCTCTGACGAGAGAGATCCTGCAGGAATTGGAAGGAGTGGTGTCTTTATGCAGCTGCTTTCTTCTTGGCTTGTGGGGAGGCTGTGCTTCTACCTAAAAACATCTCTTACATCCATTACATTAGTGGTTCAGCTGCTGTTCCTTTAATTCAGTTAAAAGGCTAAATATTCTTGATGTGCTAAATGCCTAAAATTATGGATTCCTGCTATACTGTGTCATTGTGTTAGTGTCTGACAGCCCCAACATTGTGACTCTTGGCATCTTCTCCGTTGGCCCTGTCATTGCTGCCCTGTGGGGAGGCTTTGGGGATGCTCCCGTGCTGTGAGGGGGGCTGGGTGGGTGCTGTGGCACCTCAGGGGCTGCACTGGGAGCTCTGGGTGTCTGAGCCCCCTGAGGCCGGTGTCAAGAGACTGCAAAATTAAGGGTGACCTAAAATAGCTGTTTTCTGTGCCAATACTTCAGGTGGGTAATTAATTTATGGAGGCTCACATGGATGTGCGTGTGTCTCTTGTAATTTAAGCAGTTATAGGATTTTTTTGTTTCTCTTTTTTCAAAATAGATATTTTACAGTTGATATCAGGGGTCATTTGTGTGAAATTACCTGTTTTCTCTGGACGTTGTGGCTTCTTACGCCTTGCTTCTGAACTGTTCTTAAAATTCTGACTTTCTCTACAGCCTTAATGACTGCTTATTACAACTTTTCTGACCCAGACCGAATAGTACTGGAGATGGATGGAGGGGCTGACTCCTTCAAAGTGCTTCAGAGATTGTGGGACGGCACCAGGTCACTTCAGTACATTAAATATAAACAAGTCTAAAGATCAGAGTTATTTAACAGTAGAGCTTGAATAAACTTATCAGTGTTAGGAGATGCTGAACATTCACCCAAACAACTGTAATGGCTTTTTCCTGCACCGGGGTTAGAATGAGAATAAAAAGGGGAGGCGCTTCACGGTCACAGCAGGTCACGGGAGGGGATTCTCCTCCTCTACTCTGTGCTCCTGAGACCCCACCTGGAGTCCTGTGTCCAGTTCTGGAGTCCTCAACAGAGAAAGGACATGGAACTGTTGGAACAGGTCCAGCACAGGGCCACCAAGATGGTCAGAGGGCTGGAGCANTCTTTTTCTGCAGAAATTAAGGGTATAAATGGCAAATGTGAAGTAACTGCTGCAAACGAACATAGACTTCCCGTGGCCCAGGGTGCAAAGGTGCATGGAGTGGACTTTCTGTACTTACAACACTTGAGGATCACAATGAGCTAAGACTTTTTTTAATTACTGTACCCTGTCTAAAATTGAGTGGAGCAATTCTGTGATACCCTGCCTGCCTCACACATGGCTGTTACCATCCTGGGTCCACATTGGGCTGTCCACAACTGCTGGGGCAGTGTTTTGTTTTGTTTTGTTTTTTTAAATAAATTAAAGCCAACCAAACAAAACTTCCCAACAAGTGGAGAGTGATTTCATAGAATCATAGAAGGGACCTTAAAGATTGAGTTCCAACCCCCCTGCCATGGGCAGGGACACCTCTCACTAGACCAGGTTGCTCAAAGCCCCATCTATTTCTGATAGAAAAGAAGGAAGAAAAAGAACAATTTAAAAAATCACATGGAAGGACTTGGCCCTGCCTTCTGCCTGGAAATATTTTTTAAATCCAGATTTCAGAAATTTCAGAAACCTAAAATCATTTTTCTTTTTTTTTCTCTTCCCCCCTCCCCACAGAACAGATTACTGGAATTACAGAGCTTTATCCATCATCTCCTGAGGTTCCAAATATAAAAGAGTTACCTTTGGGATATGCCTGATCATTTTTGACCTAAATCACATGAGCACATAATTCCTATTACGTTGGAGACTGGTGCTTAATTGAGGAATTAGTGATGCCAGAGGAGAGCTTTCTCTGGGGCTGTGGAAGTGTGACCAAATGTGGTTGCAGGATCTCAGGAGCATGGGAGTTGCTAATTGCTCTGGGGGTGTTCTCTAAGTGGTGTAGGAGGCCTGAGACACTCGGACTGATTGCTCTGTCATCCTGCCAGCCCTAGCACACTGCTGAGTTACCTCAGAGGGCTGCCAGCAACTGATCGGTGACCTCTATTACTAATACATGGGGAACACTCCTGCGACCCCAGTGTTTCAGAAGCATTGACTCATCTTTTCTGTTTATTGATGTAAAAATCACTTCAAATAACTTGGTTGGTTTTTTTTCTTTTTTTTTTTTTCTGTGATAGATGAGTGGTTGCAACTTCTTTCCATCTTGCTTTTGTTGACGCTGTGCAGTTTGCCTTGGCTCCTTATTGAAAGCAGATTAAGGGACTGGTACTTCTAATGGCTTTTTCAATGAGTCACAGTTGCATGTCTAAACTCCTTGGATGATTTTTACATTTTCTCACTAGCGACTAGGATGAGAATTTCTCTCTGATAGCTTAGTTACACAGTCAAGTCCAAGCGTATAGTCTTCCTCTTGGAAGAGTCTTAGGAGTTTGTCAAAGCTGTATCTTAACTTATAGTGTCTCTGCTGAAACCTTCTTGATCCCTTCTCAGCTCTTAATCTTCAAAAAGTTCTTTCATCTCGTATTTACACAGCCAACTTCCATTTTTATTTATGTATTTTTTTTCTTTGGGGGGGGGGAGATGAAGAGAGACTGGACTGGTTTGCTTGCTCCTGCCCCCAAATTATAAATCCTTTTCACGTGTATCTCCTCTTTCCTGAAGTGCACAGATATTCATATAAAGTATGATTCACTTAGGTGTTGCTGACAGGATGGGAGGCTTCTTAGTGGTGTTCTGGTCCCAAACAGCAACAGCAAACCTTGCCACCTTAGACCGAAGTCATGCCTTAATAATATACACTGTTGTGTGGCTTCCCAGCCCTGGCAGGCTGGGTGCAGCCTGGTAGAAGAGAGAAAACGAGTTGTTAGGTGGGACTACATCTTCTAATAAAGTCATCTAGCTGCCCAATCCACACAGCAGCTGAATCTGCAGCTTAATAAAATGAATAAAGTCCCAAACGGTGTTTCTTGATTCTCTTTGCAATATATTTGCTGGTGACGTTTAAAGAGACAGCCTGGCTGTTGTTACTTAAAGATATTGAAGCAAAAGCTTGGTGGTGATGGGCAGTTCTTCTCTCTGCCCACTCGCTGCCTTGTTTTCCCCTGGATCAACTCGTGTGGCTGGGATGACTGAGCCAACTGGTGTGTAAGGGCTGGAGGCTGCAGCCACAGCATCTTTGCCTGCTATAATGAGGCAAGTTTTAAATGAAATGGTTCACTAGTTGCAGTTTACCTTTTGTCATCTCAAAACACATTTCCAGCAAAAGTAACAGCAGCCCTCTTTATCTACAGATGGAGAAACACCGAAATCAACTTGTTGGTACCCTTTCTTAAATATGTCTGACTTCCCTGGAGGAAAGGCTGATCCAATCTTGAAAAAATCTTTGTCAATGTGACCTGCTACCCTAAACTAGTTTGAATAGATTTCCTATCTGAAGAGAATTTAATCCAGCTATTACTGTAGTCTTCACTTTGTTATTAAAATCGAGCTTCCTTTCTTAACACTTATTTCAACAAATTATTTGGTTTAAGGGCTGGGAGCTGTAACAGTTAAAAATATCTTAAATATTTGACATAATTTGCTAGTTCACTAAAGTTTTCTAAAATCCTCTCATTTCCAGGGTTATACGCAGAAGTATATTGTGAAGAACTACTTCTACTACTACTTGTTCAAGTTTTCTGCTGCTTTGGGTGAAGAGGTTTTTTATATCACTTTCCTTCCGTTTATCTACTGGAACATAGATCACTCTGTGTCTAGAAGGATGATAATTATTTGGTCTGTAAGTATTTCTGCGACTTATTTAAATGTGTAGTTGTTAATTATTTTACTGTAGAAAATTAATATCTAAGAGTAAGAACATCCCTTCTAGCAAATAAAATCTTTTCCAACAAAAAAACAGCCAACATTATTGTGTAACTGGGGAGGTGATAGGTGTTAGCTGACACACTGTGATTGTTCATCTCCCTTATGTCTTGCACTGACTTTTAGTTTTCTTTCAGCATAATAACCCATTTAGCTGCTTTTGACAGGGTTTGCACAGAACAGTTGGGAAAACACTTCCTTCCCAAAGTATCATGGTATCTTAAGGATCCTTCTTTGTCATCGTAGGAAATCTTTCTCTTACCCTGATTTATTCTGGAAAACCTGTTCATATAGTTCTGGCTCAGTTGAAATCAGTATAAATCTAATAGGAATGGGATGTCAGGCTGCAGTGGAATAAACAAGGTGCTTCTGCAGTCGTTGAGGAGGGTGGGGAATAGTCAGATTCTCCATTGAAGGCAGAGACTTAAAAGCATTGATTTTTGCTAACACCATAGCATTCTCAAATTAACTGGCTTCAGTTAATGCAGTTTGGGGTATTCGGAATAATATATTTCCATTCTGGCACTGAAAATCAGAGGATAACTGAGCATTTCAGTCTGGGAATGGCTGTTGTTTTGTTGCTGCCATTACTTATCTCAGTATTGATCAGATCTTTGCTGCCCAAATAAGACTGCTTTAGAACAAAGAAGCAGGGTAGGAATCATCTCTGGCAGATGGCAGACCCTGGAGGTTTAGCTGTCAATCTACATTGATTTAAGAAATTGAAGCTTGGTAAAAATTTGGGTGTGATGTTCAGCTTTGTTTCTTTACAGTGAAGTTTCTCCTTGGCTTAGTCAATTCTGGCTAATAATATTCTGCCTATTGTCCAAATAACATGATGAGAAATAATCAAAACAATTTGAATTGGGTCATACACTTCAAATGCACCTGGTCTTGGATGGATGGCACCGGTTGTTACGTGTCAGTAACCCTGGTCAATATGTTTTATAAAGAGAACATGAAAAATAACTTGCAGATGAAATTTAAAAGTAGGTGGACACTGTATAATTAGAGTTGGGGTTTGGCCAGGAATACACCTACTGCTTCTGGAAACGTGCCACAGGAGATGATAATTGGTAGTCACTGCCTTCTGGGTTTGCATATTGCTCAAAAGACAACTCTTTAGAGCTCCTCACGTGCCTTTCTGCCAACTTGCCTTGCCTTTGCCTTGCAAGGAGTCCATCTGAGTAGCAGCCAGACCTAGGCTGGTTTAATTAGAGTATTCAAGCATGTGATGTTATGACTTAGGAAGTTCTGGGACTTGCATTTTATAACTGAAAAGGAGAAGCCGTTTTAAATACAAAGATCTGTGACAATCTGTAGTTTTAAAATAATTTTAATGATATGTAACTGTGAAACGCCTAAAAATGTCCGTGCAGGCTGTGCATTAATGTTATGGCCAGCTCAGCTGATCATCATCCCTAGTACTGTAAGTGGTGTTGGTCTCTCTCAGATGCCTCGGTGGAGAAAGGGGAGCAGTGCTGAGTGTGGCACTTCATTTTGTGCTACTGGGGACTTCAACCTGTGAGTTTCTGCTGCAAGTTGGAAATGCCAGAGTCAGGGTCCCAGGGTGAACCCAGGGGAGTTTCTTCCCTTAAAAAATAAAGCTGCATTAATGCTGTTTATGAGGTCTTCCTGCTGTCTTATCTGCCCTAGTTTATGCAGAGCCAGTCACCCGTATTTGAGAGAGATAACTTTGAACTGGAGTGGGGCCAGAAATGATTAGGGAACAGGATATTTCCTGAGCAGAGACTGAAAGCTTAGAAAAATCCCTAACAAAATGAAGTCAGAGAGGGAATGGGGCTGGCTGTAAAAGCCAGGGGAAGGAAGGAGCCTCTTAAATGAAAGAACAGTCACAAGAAGAACTCTGCCCTTGAGGAAAAGGTACCAGTGAGGCTTTTATAACTGAGACCAGCTAGGAATAATTTAAGGTGAAGTTTAAATTGGAAATCTTTTGTATTTCACTAGAAGTCCTAGGTGTAACAGCTTCCCAGTTTCAGGTGTTAGAAGATAAACCAGATCAATGTGACAGTAGTTTTTCCTGTTACCAGGAGACTAGGCCCAAATTTGTCTTATGTAAACTCATCCTAAGATAGTCAAGTACTTTACAGTTTTTGTCCAAAGGCTTCTTTTAAAGACAGAGTAAGTGTCCTAGGAACGTGGGTCGGTTTTATTTCTGGAGGCACAAGGCTGTCTTGGTCTTGTTCTGGTTTTGTGTTTCTGAAGTTTGACTTGAGAGCCAAAGCCCTCCATCCTACACAAATACATGTATTTTTTAGAAGCTGCCTGTGCTGTCCCTTCCCTCCTCCTGTCTCCTGCTGCCCTTTGCCATGGCACACACTCTGCACTGCTGCTTGCTGCTGAGCACACCACTGCTTGTGGTGGGATAGAGACCTTTCTCATAGAGGTGCTGCCTACCTTGTGGGACCACACAAGTGTAAGAGTATCCCACCAGCTCAATGTGACATTGAATGTTCCATTGCACCTGACCAAATTCTTGGTCGACATTGCATGAAGTTCCCACGCAGCTAGCACAAGATTGATGTGCTTTCTGGAAAACAATGACCATGTTGGAGATCCTTGAGCTCTCCTATAAGGCACAGCTGCCTCATGGAGGTGCCCACCCTCACAGTCGCGGGTGGCATCCAGGTGGCTCAGGGAGGACATGGGGAGCAGGATGTGATCAGGGGGTGGCTTGGGGTGACCAGGATTCTGTGGGGTTGCCTCTAGCTGAGCTGCCAGCAGTGCTTCTCAGTGACTTTCACAGTGGTTTCCCCTGAAGGTAAACCTTAGTTCTTGGTGTTGACTTGGGGGTAGGAGGAACATCTCCAGAAGAACATACCCTTCCTTGCTCTGCTCCTCTTTCACTGTGAACCAAGCGATGCCTGAGGGGCAGGGGCACAGCAGCAGCTATTATCTGTTGCAGTGTTATCTGTTCACTTAAGCTGTAGTTGGGGGATGCTGAGAATAGAAGCTATGAACAGTGCAGATGGGATGCTTGGTTTAATTTCTGTCTGGTGAATCAAAGTCACACCTTCCTTGAGAACCACAAGAAACAGCTGGCATTTCCAGGGTACAGTCCTTGCTTCTGCTTGACTAATCTGCAAATGCCAGCTTATTAATAGTGCATTCTTACTTTTTTCCCCCCCCTTTTTCCAGTGTTCCTGATGTGTTTTGTGACTCCTATTGGCACACAGAGATTATGATAAGAACAAAAGGAACATCACTCTCAAACTTTAAATTTCTTTTCTGGGAAGATGACGAATGCTATTTCAGAGCAGGGTTTCTAGAGCCAGGTTATAGAATTTCTGTTTTGGAGCCAAACAGGCAGACTCAAAGTCAGGCTGCCACGGTGTAAGCCTCAGGGAAGAAGTCGCCAATGCTATTTGACCCTATGTCTTCTCTAGAATTTCATCTTGTTCTTTTAGTAGATCAATAGCTCAGATGGGAGAGCTGCAAATTCAGAAGTTGACAATAAATATGTTCTGGTTCACCTTTGTTAGCTGAAACATTACGAGGTGCAAAGGGAATTGCTTCTCCTGAGCTTTGCACATGTGCGCGGGTCAGTCGTGGGTGTCTGTCCCCACGCAGAGGTCGTGGCAGAGGAGAGGTGACTGGTGTGTGAGGAGGACATGCCACATGCAGTTCACCTGCAGCACCCAGCCTGTTTCCTAAAACCTGCTCATCTCAGGGTCTGGACAGCTGCTGTGTAAATATTCCAAGGGGGAAATAGCACCTTGAGGCACCAGTCCCGTGCCACTGCATGTGAGGCTGGCTTGGCTGTGTTTGTCTTTGTGCCCTCGTAGATGCCTAAGGTCTCGTCCAACCCAAAGCATCTATGATTCTGTGTCTGCACTGTGATGCTAAATAAGGGCAGCTCTCTTGTTTCCTGCCACAGAAATGCTGCTTACAGTGATTGCAAGAGTAGTGAGGGACCTCTTTGAGCAACCTGCTCTAGGGAGAGGTGTCCCTGCCCATGGCAGGGGGGTTGGAACTTGATGATCTTTAAGGTCCCTTCCAACTCAAACCATTCTATGATTCTATGAAAACAGCTAAAAGTGCCAGGCAACACCTGCAGGTGCGCAAAACCACGTCTTAAATTGTTGCAGCAAAGCCAGAATCATGTGAATGTCAAGGAGCCAGGTCACTTTATGGATCTCTCATGCCCACAGGGAGGGAAACAGGGAACACGCCAAAGGGAACCCCTGCAGCTGTTGGGATGAGTATGTTGGCACCTGGACTTATGTGGATGCCAGTACTTTAAGTCTGTCTCATCATTATTCACTAAGGCAAGGTCTATTAAAACACGAAGATTTGTCTTGTTTACCCCAGTGTGAAGCCCCAGGTGTGGATGTAATTTTGGAGATGGAACATATATATGACTCAGCAAACCCTCAGAAAAAGGCTATTGTGCTGCTGTAGCAACTGCTAATTGCATTCACGGAGTAAGATGTAATGCTGTTGACCCATGGTGGTAATAAAGCTTTGCCTTTTCTTCACTGGATGTATTGGCTGGAAAGGGTTGTTATTCCCCTGACACAGCCCAGGCTGCCCCAGCAGTACTGGTAGGCACCAGGGTTTGAGGAAAATCTTGGTCTTAAGTTGCATACAGCAGTACAGAAGAGCCCTTTGAGAGGGGCACAAGTGTGTGCAACAATTAAGAAGTCTTGACCCAAGTAATTTTTAAATGCTTCCTGCATTTGTTGTAAGGGTTTAATTACGAAGTCTTCAGAGTCACCTGCGTAGCACTGGAAACTCAGAAAATCCCAAACTGGATCCTAAAATCCTGAACACTGATGGTGTTGTGGGCTAGGGGCCTGTGTTGCCTGGCCCTGGGCTCTTCTCTGCCTGCAAGGGCAGCTCACAGGTTCAGCCACACGAAGTTCACAGTTTGTGTTTCACCTCAAGACAGGAGGGAAAGCAGCATTTCCCCGCATTATGTTTGTGTGTGGTGGCTGCTGGTGACCCCTCCACCACATCTCTGCTCCCGTGCCATGGCCTGTCCACCTTGCTTTTGCCATCATTTCGTAAGGAAGGGCTCATACTGTGGCATGTCACAACTGTAGCTTGTGGCAGAGGCAGAGCTGAGTCCCTAACACAGTACTCCATCGGGAAACTGTCACGAGGGTCTGGGAGCGAGGGCTCCCCATACAGACCTCTGATGCCCAGGAGCATCGCCCCTCTTCTGCCCAGGTTTGGACCCTGCTTGTGGGGTGTCCAGCGACCCAGGCAGTCTGCAGTGCTGATCAGTGGTGCTTTCCCTTTCCTACCCCTCAACCCCAGCTCCTCTCCATCCCTTCTAGCCTAAGGAGCACTCCCTTGTTTGCCATTACATTTTTGTAAATTGGGTGTAAAACAGTTAAGTTCCATTTTAGAAAGTTTGAACAGTCTGAGGTGTGTGGCAGTTAGAGCTGCTGCTGTCAGCTTTCAGAGTACAGGGAATTAACCATGCCTGTCTCAACAACTTTTGAGAAATCTCAGCCAAATTCACGTGCATTTCTTTGTAGTTACCTTTTCCAGCTGATTGCGTCCTACACAATCCATCACAGCTTTGACTTTGTTGCTTTGGCAATGGAAAAGTCCCCAGGTTCAGACACATCCCCCGTGTGGAGCCAAAGGTACTTATTGTGCAAATTAAAATTCTGTGTGCTGAAGGTGTCTGCCAGCTGTTTGCCACCAGAACTACAGAAAATTGTTGGTTGATCTGTGTCACTTGGATGAAGTGGAAGAGAGCCTGTGCTAGAAATAAACACAAAAGAATAGCATTGAGAGCTATAACGTAGCACTCTAGGTAGGCAAAAGATGTCAGTAACCTAGGGAAGAAGCAACAGAACAATAAAGCAAGAAGAAATTATTTGTTTCAAGGTTTTTCTTCTTTGCCGTGCCTACGCAACTGCAAACTGTGTTTCCTTGCTCAGCATTCAAGGGTCTGTTGTTTCCTTTTCCCTCTAAATGTTCAGCTTTGGGCTTGGAGACCCATCAGGTAGAAAAGCCCATGAGTAAATGAAGATTTTTTGGAATGGGTTTCGTTTAAATCTTAGATTAGCGTGGTTTAAGCCTAGCCCTCTCTTCCTCCCTAAACCTTCCCAGTCCCGGTGAAGAAAGGGGAGTTAGGTAAAGCCAAAGGCTCACCCTTCCTCGGACTTGGGAAATGCAGAAACTTCCTGCTGACCAGTGGCTACAGGATGACACGTTCCTGGGTCAAGCCTTAACAGACCTTCCCCTCTTTGTCCAAAGCCCTTGTGAATGTGCTGTTTGGTTTACCTAGGGTAAAATCACTGGAATTTGCTGGAAATCACAGCAAAATCACCCAGTCCTACGATCCGGGCTTTGTGACCTGAGCAATCCCAACCTGCCTGCTGGTCTAGACTCAGGGTAATTTCTGCCAGCCTTAAATTTATTTCCAGGGCCATCAAAGATTGTGGGGATTTCTCAAACATGTAGTTCAAGTCCAGTGTATGTCAGGCTTAGCTCAGTGTTGATCTTTAGCTTGTCTTGCTCATCTCTCCATCTTCTCCTTTCCAGTGCTTCAGTGTTTATGGCTTGCAATGTTGATTATGAGAGTTTTCTCATCTGCTAGGTTGAAAAAAGCTTATAACAGGCAAAAACTTTCAGGCTGCTTGCTTTCTTTCCCAGGGCTGTTATAGGGTAAATCCAAAATGACAGAGGAATAAGATCAGGAAATAATGAAATGTGGCTTGAGAGAGAATATGCCACTTAACCAAGGCAGATACCTACCTTCCTCAGAAGATGAGAGCAGTGGTGGGGTGCCATTCAGATATATCCTGCAATTAAATATAATGCTGTGAGCATGTTTCTGCACAACACTTGTCACGTAGTGGCTGCATCCATGGTGGCCTCCTGCTTGGTGGTTTTGGTTTTTTTTATTGTTTGTGGCTGAGCTGTGGGAGTTTGTGCCTGATGCACTCGCAGGGGTATTGCCCTCGGTGGCCAGCTGTGTGGTGGTCTCCAGCAGGACTGACTGATGCTCTAGACATTCCTTGGGCAGGTCACCCCTCTGCCCACCACAAGCAGAGCTGATCTGGGCCACCTGCTTTGCCATTCTGCGAGTCAAAGAGCCCCTGCAGAGCCTGAGCAGCCCCATGCTTCTCCAGCCGCTTGTGAGCAGCACGTGAGGAGGAGGAGGAAGAAGGACAACACCTTTACTGGGTGGCTTTCAGCAGTGGTGCACTCATCAACTTTCTTGGGGAAGCCTGCCAGTTCAGCTGATGTTTTACCGCACCCACAACTGCCGCTTCTGCCAAATAATCCAGGATATTGCATGCAAAACCCTGTGCGCGGCACACAGATAAGCTAAAGGCAAAGGTTGATGCTTCAGAGGGCAGTGCTTCATCTGACGTGTTCTGGACTCCCCTTCGTCTTTTGCAGAGGTTGTCTCATCTCTCATTATTGCACGTGTCTATACAATATGTGTTTTTAAAAAAGAGGAGAGTCAGAATTTCATCTGGAATGCCAGGAAGGAAGGTATTGTGAGGCTGCCTGGTATTTTTGCTTACCCATACCACCTCCAGCAGTCAGCCTGTTTTCCACCATCAGAGGAGTCCTAGCATAGCCTTCATTTCAAAGATGACTCATTTCCCTTTCTGTAATTCTCTTACGTACTAGTGCTAATAATACTTCTACAAGTGGAAGTCATTATTACAGAGGACTGCTGATAAACTGGCTCATCCTACCTTGCTTCTCAGATGGCATCGCAAATGGTAGCCTCAATGTCTCATGTTCCGTCAGAGAGAGTAATTTTGCTTTCAACCCTGGAATTTAATTAACTTCCAAAGATGTTCCTGCATCCATTTGGAAACGGGTGGCATTAGCCAAATAAACCCACGCGGTGGTTTCTTTAAGCCACTTGTTCCTTGAGCCTTTGTTTACTGGGAGCAGCTGGGGCAGGGTGTTTGCTGCCTGCCCTATGCCCCATATATCAGGGTGAAGAGGGAGCAGCCAGGTGTGCCACAGGTGGTGCTGATAACAAGTCAGTGATGTGATTCATCTGATGAGGGATAAAGGATGCAAAAGCACCGGCAGCCGCTTTTCCGGACTCTGGCTGTAAACCCTGCACTCCCCATGGCAGGTCTTCTGCTGTAGGGAGGGGGATGAAGGAACGTGATGTTTTGGCTTTTTCCTGGTTTGTGAATCCTGAATCCCGATGCCTTTCTTTTAATGTGAACCCATTTTTTTTTAAATGGCTGGTGGGAGAGAGAGGGATGCCATGTGGCTGGTGACAACTGTGGATTGTGTTGCTGTTCTGGCATATGGATGGCTAACACCAGCATGGGAAGGATGCTATTTTAAGGCCCCTCCTTTGCGAGTGGAAGTGTGAGAAGCAGAACAGCAAGCCGTCTCGCACAGCAACTGAGATTTCATGGCAGATGTCAGTTAACCTGATTTTTGTATTTAAAAAAGAAAAAAATAAAAAGGTTTGCTTTGTTTTGTTGAGCTTGCTTTGCGTATGTCTGGCTGCACTATCCAAAGTGAGGAAGGTGGCAATAAAAAGCAAATACATCCTCCAGGGACAGCCTGGGTGATTTTTGTTCACATCCTTCCCGCTGTGGGTGCTGAGAGCCTGCTGCCTTTGGGAAGGGGATCATAGAATCATAGAATGGTTAGAGTTGGAAGGGACCTTCAAGATCATCAAGTTCCAANGCTGAAGAGCAGTGGGTGTTGGGACGATGGGTGCCCTGGCAGCTGCTGGGTGGGCTGCACCTCTTGGAGATGCTGGGCAGCTTTGCCTCTTGCTTTCGTTTCCTGTTGCTACTGCTTGCAGTGACCCCAGAATGCAGTGTTTGCCCCCAGAATCGCTCACACTAAATAGCTAATTAACGGAGCCCCGGCTTAAACTGCTGGTGTCCTGAGCAGGGCATAAAAGCCCTTTGTTTTGGGGGAGTTAGGCAGAAGAACTGGTACTTTATGTTGCTCATCCAGCTTTCTCTCTGCTGCCTCCCCGAGGATGCCAAGGTCATTATTTAATTTAATTTAATTATTTAATAAGCGCGCTGGCGGCGTGTCCCTGCGGTGGCCTCGCAACACCCAACGTGGTGGGTGGGAGCTGTGAGGAGCAGGAGAGTTGGTTCTACCCCAAGAGAGCTGTGGCATGGAGCTGGGAGGGATGCGCTGATTTGTAGGTGATGGCAGAAAAATTCCTCTTATAGCTCTTGGCTCTGTAGGAGAGGGGTTGTCAGGGACAGGGAGGAAGCTTAAACTTCTCTAACGCGGGGTAGGAGCCAGCTGTCAGTCTCATACCATCCTCCATTGGTGCATCTCATCAGTGAACCCTCCTTTGAGTCCTGCTTCTGATCAGATTACAGCATGGTGCAGTAAAACCGCCGCTTCCCTCGCGAACTGGGATAATGGAAACCCCTTTAATAATTCAGGGGTTAAATCCTGCGCCTGGGGTGGTGCCTTTTGCGGGAAAAAGCACAGAAATAGAGGTTGTTCTATTGGGTGGGCTGAGTGGGGATTGCCCGTGCTGACTGACAACCCTGTGGCCTTTCGTCTCCCCAGATAGTGATGTACATAGGCCAGGTCTCCAAGGACATCCTGAAGTGGCCCCGGCCCCTCTCGCCACCTGTTGTCAAGCTGGAAATGAGGACGGACGCGGAGTATGGGATGCCTTCCACCCACGCCATGGCAGCCACTGCCATCTCCTTCTCCTTTCTCATTGCAACCACCAACCAGTACAAGGTAGGGGGTACAAAAAGAGGGGGGGAAAGATGTGTCTTTTTCCAGCAAGCTACAGAAAACTAGCAAGTCCAAAGCGGTGGCCGTTTCCAGAGGAGTTCTGTATTTCTTTTCCCTGTTGTTGACCGTAGCTGGCTGATAATAGACACGAGAAGAAATTTAGGGGGAACCTCTGCTCTTTATCACAAGCTGTGGCTGCTCTGCCCAGCTGTGGTTTGATGGGTTCACTGTGTTTTTGTGAGGGGGGGAGTGGGTGACCCTGGAGGGAGCCGTGCTGCTGCTTCAGGAGATCCTCAGTGCCAGCATTTTGTGCTCTCCCCGTGCCTGCCAAGCCAATGCTGCGTGCTGGGAAACGTCAGCTCCCAGGGAAACCAAAGGAGCTCCGTGTCGCCTGGCTTTGGTATGATGCAGGGAAAAGTATCCTTGGAAATCCCCTGGCTCTAGCCCGTGTTAGACTAAGAGCATACAACATGATTTGAGAGCCTGTTTGTGGGAGAAATAAGAGCAGTTTCGCTGCTTGCAGAGATCTCATAGTTATTTTCCCCAAACCTTCAGCCTTTTATCTTTCCAAAAGGTTTATTTCCTGGAAACTGATTTCTCCATGATGATTATTTTAGTTTTGTGTTTCATTTTATGAATCCAAACGTGTTATTTCCTGTACTCTAGCAATAATAACTTCCTGGCTGCAACATATTTAAGTGAGTTACTCGACCTCCTCGAGTGTACTTCAAAGATAAACCCGTGTAACCAAGAGAGCTCACAGTACGGAGTATCCCTGGGTGCCAGCGTGTGTGCTGGGACAACAGGTGGTCACCCATTTGTTGAACAGTGCTGTGTCCTGGGCACGTAACCCATAGAAACTGAGGTCTTGGAATTACACCCAGGTATCTGAGTTAATTTAAGTGCCAAACTCCCCTGATCCTGGCCATGAAACGGTGGGCTCTGCTCCTGCCCACAGCGCAGGGATGGACGGAGCGGGTCAGTGGTGCCCATCGCTGGGCCACCAGCCTTCTGCTCCCTGGTAATGGTATGGTAACCCATCAGAGGAGCTTAACAGGGGGATGTGGAGGAGGAGCCATGGGATGGAGCGTTTGTCAGCCCTGGAAGGCTGGCTCCATCCCACGTGTCAGACCTGGTCAGCAGCACTTTCTCCTCCTCCCTGATCCATAAGCTACCAGTGGGACACACAGCTTTTCATGGGCTGTCTCATACTTCTTGGAAATAGCCATGAAACAATAAAGTTGCTATAAAATAATTAAATGATTTAATTGCCTCTATTAAGAAGGAAAATAAAAAAAGATCTATCAGTACATTATGCTGCTATCTTCTAAAGCTGCCCTAGTCATCAATTACCGACCTGGACTAGCTCCCAGCCTGCCTGCTGAGGGGGGAATAAAGTGGGCGTAAATCCTCTGAAGGCTTAGGGAAGTGAGGAAAAAATAGCGTTTTATGAACTGGGAGTGACATCTGCAGCCGGTTCTGAGCTCTCTGTTTTGGGGGTTAGAGTACACCAGGGAAAAAGGATGAGAAGGCAGTTATGTTCACCACTTCCACAGAAGCATTCTTGCGCTGGTCAGTCACCAGACTCTCAACAGCAGATGGAGTCTTTGTGTCAAATCGGGTGAATTAATTTCATTTGCTATATTTTAGGTTGGGCTATTTTTTTCAGAAAAATGTGCTTTGTAGACTGAAGGGAGCCCACTAGCTCACTTGGTTTCAGAGTTTGAACGAGTGGATTAAGGGCTAATATATTAAGCTTAGTCTTTGCTAAACGTGTTGAGTTTTTTTTCCTTTTTAAATACTGATTTTTTTCAGCACTTCTTTCCATGTTCATAGGCAACTCAGAGACGATTAAGCAAAAGCAGCTTCATAAGACGACAAACATTAAGTGTCACAGGGAAGAGTGACGCTGCCTGCTCCAATAGCTGGACTGTGGATTCAGTCCAGACATTGATTTTTGTCTCCTAGCTTGCTGCTCGAGGACTATTGATCACGTTTCTGGTCAGGTTCTGGGGCTGTCGCCTTCCCCTTGGGTGATCTAAGGCTGCAGTTCAACCTCAGGCATCACCTGCACAACATGCTGTGCCTTTCTTCCTTAAGGTCTTCAGAGCTAGCATGGCTTTTGCAGGTGGATGTTGTGGGGGAAGAACTCTGCAAATACCATCCATTTTCCAGGTTTCCCTGCACCAAGACTAGACCTTCACAAAATTGGGCACCACAGATAACAAAACAACCTTCCAGCAGGGTTGCACGTAGCCGATGAGAGGTCTTGTCTTAGGTCATGTTCATCTCTTTGGGAAAGCAGAGCTCAGGAGCCACTTCCCGAGGCAAGATCCTTACATAAGTCTGTCTGCTTGGATGTTTTATTTCAGATGCATACTGATGTGAAAGTAGATAATGCTGTAATTTGTGTGTTTGATTTTTTCCCCCCTCTTTTCACAGTATCCATTCGAGCTAGGCCTGGCAGCAGCACTTGTGTTTTCGATGCTGGTGTGTCTCAGCAGGCTCTACACGGGAATGCACACAGTCCTGGTAAGGATGTCCCACGTCTTCCCGTGCTGGTCATGCCTCCAACTCCACTTTCCTGCAGCCATTCCCATCTCCCACCCTTCCGCCTTGGCCGTGCCACTGCCGGAATATAGGACTCTTGCCACTCAATTTCAGGCTGTACATCCAAAGGCAGCTGTGAGGAAACCCTCAGGCTATTGCTATTTGAGACTGCAGGGGAATTATTTATACCATTAGGGAAGCAGCGGTGAGCGTGGGTTGAGGAGCCGGGTGAGGTCGGTGTGGCAGCTGGATTGTAGTTCTCTATTTTGAAATTTTAATTGTGAGGAATGCACCTGGGCAACTGGGGCTGCTCCTTGGCTGAGCCTTTTGTGCAATAGTATCACTGTTGTAAGAGAGAAAGATGGGAGTGTCGGGGAAGGAATAGCAGCTTGGTGAGTCACACCGGCAACCAGTGGAGAGAGGAGGAGAGGGTAAAATGTGACAAGTGAGCTGCCTTTGGGGGACCGGGAACAGCCAGACTCAGGTTACCATACAGGGACATGGCACTTAAGAAAATATTATGAGAAGCTTCTTGTTTTCAGCTGGTAAGAAATTCATTGAGACCCCAC
>VXBW01005385.1:1031675-1066064 GCA_013400375.1 Thinocorus orbignyianus
GAATACTTTGTCTGAAAATAAACATAAAACATTGGTGACTTTATAGGACAGACTCACTGGGCACAGTTGTTTAGAGATGTCAGCCCTGCTTTAAGAGCAGATGTCAGTGTTGCTTTGATCAGGCAGTAGCTGGTTCCTTCCTGATGGGAGGAAACGTTATTGATTTGCTAGGTGTAATGGTCAGCAGGGTCGTCCAGCTTCCCAAGTATGGATCAAAACTCCCTGCTACTTCCCCACAGGAATTTGATACTCGTTGTTTGTCTGTTGCTCGTGCATAAATAGTTGCATTTTTTTACTAAGTAGTAATTATGTACATTATAATAAAGAGGCTAGAATAATGTAAGAAAGAGGAGCCCCTGTGAGATGAAGGTTGTCTATAAAATACAACTTGACCTTCCCTTCCAGGCCTAGTGGATCAAAACAATATCTTAAAATATCTTAAATGGAGGCTGGAGACACCCTTTCTTGGCTGGTGACCTTGAGTCAGTCTGTCAAAATTCTTCACATACTTCCCTTGCTGGTCCATCATCATGAAAGACTCCTCTAAATTTGGATGGATTTTAGGGTAAAGAAAAAAAAAAGCCTTTGTGCCTTTGACGTGATAAAAAAGGGCCTTAGAAAAAAATCTCCTTAGTTGAACTGTGAGCAATGCTGCCTTTCAAAAGAGCCAATGTACTCTGGTGGGATCTCCATCCTATGCATGTCAGGGTGGGGATGGAGCTGGGGAAATGCCTGGTGATCACAGCTGCCCAAATGCAGCCCCTCTCTCTGTGGCCCCGTCCCTCCCACCTGCAATGACAGGTTCTTCTCGGGGAAGAAGTGTGGCTCAGAGCCGTTTGCTGCACCTTGAGCTTCCTGAGATGCTGCGGGGCCAAGGTGCAGTAGCTGCTCAGCCAAGCCACCAGCCAAAACAGCCTCTACCTAATGAATTCTTAACTGAAGTCTTGATAGAAAATGTACAGCCACAGGATATAATTATGGATTAAGCGATCATAATATTTTAGTAAGGAAGGTAAATTATGTCCACCACATTAATGTAACTGAATTTTTCCTGCTGGAATACCCAGAGAAGGGTGGCGGGGTGGTTGCACCTTGCTTTTCTACAGCTGTAGCTGAAGTTCTGGTGCAGGGACTCATCTGCTGTAGCCTCAGCTCTGTATTTCAGCATTGCAGGCACTGCTTTTGGATCAGGAGCAGTCTCAAAAAGCAGAGTCATGTCAGTAGAGGAGATGTTACAATTAAAGACCTTCTGGATATGCACTGAGCTGGTATGAGAGCTATCTGCATCATTATAGCTGTACTGTGATTAGGGAAAAGGGAACAAACACCCGCTGCCTGGGCGGTTACCAGGAAAGCATCACCCAGCCAGGGAAAGGGATGGAAGCGCTTGCACTGCTGAGAGATCATTTAATTACAGCAACCCACCTTCAGCACTGTAACGTGAAAATATCCCATGTTTGTGGAGAAGAAGGGGAAAGGCAGGGTTCTTCCTATAATGTCTGAGACGATGGAGTCTGAGGAGGTGGTGAGGAGGGAATCTCGAGTTACCTGGAAAGGGCAAAAGGAAAATTTGGACACATTTTGAAGCAGAGAACCTCCAGCATTTTATGGGTTATTTGTAAGGAACAAGAAGCAACTGGGGACAGCAGGACTGGCATTTGTTGTTGTTTGGGAGGTTTTGTTCCATATACAATTGTATTTTAGAAAATATCCCTTCACTTCTCATCTTAAAACTTTGGCCCAATTTTTGATCCCTGTCTCCGTGAGAGTTTTTCTGCCTCACTGTTGCTGCAGCACGTCTGAGTCATCTCATGTTTGAAATGATGAGCGATGGTGTTCGTGTGAGTGCACACTGTTCTAAAAAAGATGCAAGCAAGATCTTTGTAAATCACATTGGGAAGAGCTTGCCCAGCTGAAGCCCCAACAGCACGGGGAGGAGGGGAGGATTTTAACTTTCTTTTCACCCTTCAGAGCCAGCAGTCAGAATTTCTTGATGCACCAAGCTGATGGGTTTGTCATTTGCTGTGGCAGCAGAGGAATGGGGCTTGGGGAGGCAGCTGGTCACTCCAGAGCCACGGTTGATCCTATGACAGGCTTTACTGGTACCACAGCTTCCTCTGGGGCTGCCCTGAGCTAGAATCGGCAGTGCCCTGTGCCGGACGGTGCGGGCGGTAGGATACAGGGAGAAATCAAAAGGTCACATTTTATGACCAAAAAGAAACCTGAAAGTTATTTCTCCAAACAAAGTAAATTGTGTTGTTTCCCCCCCACCAACTCCCCCTGCCCCTGAGATACACCAATTCAGTGTTGATGCATTTATTGCTGATTACAGCACCCTCAAGGGTGGGTGCTCTCTAACCTCCACCCTGCCCCTTTCCTGTGCTGGACCTCAGGTTTTTTAACACCAGTACTCATCTGGACATTTACTTTTATAAAATTAAAAAAAAAAATCAACTCCCCCTCTACTCTGCGCTTGTGAGACCCCACCTGGAGTCCTGTGTCCAGNGGTGGGAGGTGTCCCTGCCCACGGCAGGGGGGTTGGGACTTGATGATCTTTAAGGTCCCTTCCAACTCTGACCATTCTATGATTCTATGATTTTAAAAAATATTTTCAAGGTGATAAGCAGACAGTGTATTGTCATCACTTGGTGCACGGTACTGGTACAGTCCTTGCGGGATGAAGCAAAGAAACCTGGAGGAGCAGAAGGCAAATCAGATATTTCTGTTGAGGCAGAAATATGTGCTCAAAGACCTTATGGAACAAAAAACCCAGGCCAGCATGAGAACGTCAGCAGTGGTTCTGGTAGGCATGGACCGTGCTCCCTCGGTGATGGGCAGAAAGTGTTCTGCAGCATCCCAGCCATCACTTGTGGCTGGATGTTCATCTCCCTTGTTTCTCCTTACGTACCTGTAGGACAGGAAAATAACTTGAAGGTCTTGCAGAGTTAGAAATCTGAATCTGGACCATTCTTCAGGCAGCAAAGTATAAATGATTTTAGCTCTCTAGCCAAAATCGATAGGAGAGAACCCTCCCTCGTGTGGAACCCCGGGAGATGCTGGTGGTTGTGGGGAGGCAGGGGGTGCTGTGTGGGAGCGGGGCCAGGCAGCGTGGTGATGGGAGGGCTTTTTTGGGAGGGATGGAACCTGTGGGAGGACTTGTCTGTGCTGAGGGTGCTGGGGCATCCCAGCATGGAAATGGGAGTTTTTAAGCTTTGCCAGAAGTGCTGCACCTTGAGCAAAATTCGTGCCTGCCCTCGTTTAAAAAATTCCTTTCTAATTGTGGGTTTGGCAAGAAGCTAATCTGTTTACATAGGCAGACAGGCAAGAATGTGCTTCCTCGGAGTGCTAACAGCAGAGCTGTGGCTGGGAAAAGCTAGGGTCCCACTCCTGAGTGCACAACGGGAAGAGCCCGGAAAAGCATTTTTCCTCACAGAAATCAGAGCCATCCCATCTTCTCAGGTTAACAGGTGAGGCAGGTGGGGGGAAAATTATAAATTCTGCACTGCTAAATGCCCTAAATGTCTCTGTAAAGTCTTGGTCTTGAACTCACCCACTCCTGGGCGTTCAGAAAAATCAAACCTCTGCCCGTGGGTACCAGAACCAAAGGGAGTCACTACCGGTGGCTGCGGCTGGGGATGTCCCGAGCTCTCCAGCAGCTTCTAGTAAGGAGTCTCCAAAATGAGAAGCCCATCTAGTGGCGGATGGGGAGGAAAACCAGAACAAACCACTGGTCTCTAAACTTTTTTGATTTGTGCACCTGATCAGTAAAAAGTTTTGGAGTATGCACCCCCAATGTATGTACATTTATTTATGAATTATTTACAGGTAGTGCTGCACCGATACATACATTATAAAATGTACACAAACCCATAAATTAAAAAAAAAGATAAGGATGAAATAAACACTACTTTAAAAATATATTTTATTTTACTTATTAGTGCCAGCAAAAAGTATTTTCTTTCCACAACACAGTGGGTTGTCTTGTACACCCACTTTGAAGACCGCTGGTGTAAGCCGCTGCTCAGGAGCAGAATTATCTGGGTCCTGCTTGAAAACTACAGGAGTCGTGTTACTGGGCTGAATGGGAGGAGAATAAAATCCAGAAAACTTTAATCAGATCCATAAATAAAAAAAAAAAAAATAAAAAAACAGGGAAGTTGTTGATGCCCAGGGAAGTTGTTGATGCCCCATCCCTGGAAGTGTTTAAGGCCAGGCTGGATGGGGCTTGGAGCAACCTGCTCTAGGGAGAGGTGTCCCTGCCCATGGCAGGGGAGTTGGAACTTGGTGATCTTTAAGGTCCCTTCCAACTCTGACCATTCTATGATTCTATGATATTAGACATCTGTGAACAACTTTATGTACTTTCATGATGATCCTCCTGTCATGGATGAGGGAATAAATGTAAGTGGAGATTTGTATTCGGAATATGCAGAATGGCTCTGGGAGTTGCTTAAAACCAAACGTGCTGTGAATCTATTGCCTGGAAGCTGTAGACAGCTAAACTTCAGCCATACCGGAGTAATGCATTTACCAGAAAGTCATTAAATATTTCTGTTGAGAAAATGTCTCCTTGTTCCCACCCAACCATAAATGAAGTTCTCATAAATAATTCATTTTAGACTGTGACTAAGCATGGCAGTAGTCAACTCTCATGACTCAGTGAAAATGATACAGGTTTGAGAAGAGGACATTTCTGCCTGTGATTACCCCCAGCTTTTGCAGGGCATTTCATGGCCAGAATACAAATTCTGCTGCCTCTTGGATGATGTTGGGAGAGTGGCAGGGAGAGCTGGGGAGGGACTCTTGGTCAGGAAGTCTAGTGACAGGACGAGGGGGAATGGTTTTAAATTGGAAGAGGGGAGATTGAGATGAGATCTTAGGAAGAAGTTCTTTGCTGTGAGGGTGGTGAGGCACTGGAACAGGTTGCCCAGGGAAGTTGTTGATGCCCCATCCCTGGAAGTGTTTAAGGCCAGGCTGGATGGGGCTTGGAGCAACCTGCTCTAGAGAGAGGTGTCCCTGCCCAGGGCAGGGGGGTTGGAACTTGATGATCTTGAAGGTCCCTTCCAACTCTGACCATTCTATGATTCTATGATTGCTTTTTATCTGACTGCTGCCATACAGATAGTTTTTGTTAGGGGTTATCTCTTGTCTCCCTTTCCAGCCTTGTGGTCGACAACAATCAAGTTCTCAAAGCACCTTATTTACCCTGTTAATAAATTAGGTTTTAACTGTGTGCTTGCCTCAGGCGCTTGACTGCAAAAGGGATTTCAGAGGCTTGGGCAACAAATTTTCTCCTTAATGTATTCCTGCCTGCCGGTGCCTACCTCTCACCACGGTCGGCAGAAATCATGGCACACACGGCACACAAAGCAGATCTGCATCTTCTCTGCCCTGGAGCCTGTGTTTCTGGGCTGGATGTTTGTCTCTGACGAAAGACAGCATCTTCCCACAAGGAAGTGATAATCCTACTGCTATGGTGGAATTACCTGTGGGATTATGTATGAAGGCAGCTTGCTGTGCTATGCTCCCTGAGATGGAGTTGTGCATGTGCCTCTCCCACTGAGGTTGTAGGTGCCCTGAAAACATGAAAGCAGGTGAGGGGAAGAGTTTTACTTGTCCAGGGGAAAATATGAGTCAGTATGTATGTTCACAAGGACAAGGTTGGGCTCAGATTGTCACGTTTTGTTTAAACGTGGGTTTCAAGTTGTCCCTAAGTGAAGACAGCGCCGTTGCTGTGAATTCAGGGTGTTCCTCCACTGCTGCCCGCTCACAAGTGCACGTGTTGTTCTTTTACCATCGCCTGAGAATTTGTTTTGCCTCTGGGGTCTCACAACACTCTTAAACTTAATCTCTTTGCAGGATGTAATTGGGGGAGCGCTGATTTCGGCTGTGCTGCTTCTGCTCTTGTATCCTGCGTGGGACACGATAGATCACTTGCTGTTAACCAGTCCCTTCTGTCCGCTGCTTTCCATAGTTGTGCCTCTTGTCTTATGTTACAATTACCCCAAGCTAGACTATTACAGCCCCACCAGGGGTGACACTACTACTATCTTAGGAGCAGGAGCTGGAGCAACTGTGGGATTTTGGTTAAACAACCAATACGTCGCGCCAGCCTACACCAGCAAAAATTTTCAGCTTGGATTTCCTCTGATCAGCAGTAAATTGGTGGTGGTCGTGCTAGCCAGGTTCTTTGTAGGGATCCTTATTGTTCTACTGACACGACGACTGATGAAGAGCATGGTCCTCAGCATGCTGGGCTATCGGTACAAGTTTCCCATTGGCGACCTGGAAGCCCGGAGAAGACTGGAAGTGGAAGTGCCGTACAAATTTATAACGTACTCCTCCGTTGGCTTCAGTGCTACCGTGCTTGTGCCGCTGCTGCACGAGCTGTTAGGACTGATGTGAGCACAGGGCCTTCCTCACAACGTCATGTGTGGCACCATCATTTCAGAGATGCAATAAGTCGATCAAGGCTGGTAAATTGACCAAAAAAAAGTGTTTTGTGCCTTTCTGCACTGGGCTAGAATACTCGATTCACAAGAGTCACGGGAATCGCTGTACACAAATAACTTTGGGTTAGAAAGTGGTGACTCTCCCTTGTCCCATAATTAGTTCCTGGCCCAGACGACTAAAGATGACAAGCCAAGAGTACAAAGCCAAAATCCCCACTGGAGTGGCAGCAGCGGCTGGTTTGCCATGGGATGGGGGTGCCGGGAAGCCTGGCTGTGGCTGTGGAACACTGGCCCTGGGGCTCCCTGGGCTGCAAAACCACCTGCCTGCCCACAGGATTGTTCCTGCTGAAGTAGGAGAGCAAGCCAAAGAAGGGATGATGTTTGGGGCAGGGGGACCAAGCAGCTGGTGGGGTGGGGGAAGAGGCAACCAGTCAAGAGTCAAGTACTGTCCTTGGGCGTGCAGAGCTCTCTCTGCATCCCACTGGGGACTGGGGGTGAAGGAAGAGGAGCTGAAGGTGGGAAGGGAATGTGGAGACTTTTCAAGTGCTGGCACCTTCCCACTGTTGGGCTTTGGTAGGCCAAAGCCAGCAGGTTTCTTCAGCAACCAGCGCTGGCAGAGATCAGCAACGGCCACGTTTCTGTATGGCTCAGTGTTTCCCTAAAGAAATGTGGTGATTGTTGTACTTGTTGCTTGTCACAGTGTCTTCTGATGGCACTACCAGACCTTGCTAGTGCTCTGTGTGTGGTTCTACTCACTGCAATCCCTGAAAAAAAATCACCCACAAAGCAACACGAAAAAAACCCAATGATAAAAAAAAAAACCAACCCAAAAACTAAACAAAGAAGTGAAACAGAAGAAAGAAAATTCCAGCACAAAACACTTTAAATGTTTGTAACAAATTTTTCTTGGATATTAATAAGGAAACCTCCACCAAAAGATCCCTTACCTACATACAACCGAGCAGAGTTGTTACCACAGTGTTGAGATTTGTGTTTGGACTGTTTTAACTCTGATTTAGCTTCCCTGTCTAGAGGATGGGACAAAGTCCTTCCTATCACGCAGGGGTGACAAGCAGTGTCCTTAAACCACGTTGTGGAAGGAGCTGAGTGGTGACTCTGGTGACTGCAACGTGTGACGATGATAAGATGCCATCATTTTCTGGTGCTGCATGGCATTACGGTTGGTCTTCCATGCATCTTGCAATACCATGAATACACATGTAGAATAGAAGTTGAGGAGTGTTCATAGGAGGATTGTTGGTATAATTCAGGCTACTTATTTAAAAAAAAATAAAATAAATATATATATTAGTCGTTGGACCAATGAGCTGTTGAGAAACACAGCGGTGAATGTGGTCTGCTTTGCTAGAAAAACGTAACACGCCATGACCACGGAGCTTTAAGCATGGCCCCTGTGCCTTTCCCTGGCAGAATGTATAGTGAAAAGCCAGCTTTACAACCCTCTGTGCTTGTCTGCAAGAAAAAACAAGCTGGAGAATGTAAAGGAGGTTCTTTGCCATCAGTTGACCACTTGGATAAATACAATCAAGTTCCAAAAACATCGCTGGGAGTTTTGTTTGGGGAGGAGGAGGAGGAGGCACATACGTGAAAGAGCGGTGTGATTTTAAAACCAGGGCAGTACTCTCCAGAAGAAATGCAGGACAGAAATTTTAACTGGTTTTAGATTTGTGGATAAACTATTTTAAATTAGGCTGCGTGGACTGTAGGTGTGCATGCAAACAGCTTCAACCAGGCCTTCAGCATGTGCCACCAAAGCCATGGGGGCCCATCCTTCCTCTCCCTCCTTCCAGCAGAAGTGCTGCCACCAGGCTTTAAAACACCTTTAAAATACTTTCTGCTCAAGTGCTTTCTGATGTACAGCTGCAGGGCAGAGCTGAAGCCCTGTGGAGGTGCCACAGGGAAATTGAGAAAATGGGAGCAAAACTGGGAAAAAATTTGACAGCAAGCTGTGTGTGCAAGCTGCGGGGTGGAACCAGTTAGTCCCAAGAAAGGCACGGTTTGAGGGGGACATTCATGCAGTTTTATGTGTAAAATTTCTGTTCTGAATCACACCTATTTTATGCCTATGAAGATTTTATAAAATATATATAAATGCTTGGATTTATAAAGTACGTGCACAAGTATTTTTATCTTTTATAGTATTCACCTGCACGTGACTCATGCAATACATGCAAACTGTACTTGGTTCAAATTTTAAAATACAAGTATTTTTCAAAATTTGACGTTTCTTTGTTCGTTTTGCATTCTCTGTTGCTACTTGTTTAGAAATCTTCCCAAATGCAGCCACCCAATGCTCTTCCCAGCCACAAGCTCCAGCTCTCCTGGGGTTAGCAGCACCAGCCTGCTTCTTAAAAAGCATTTTAAAAAAGCCTACTGATACACTCACAACTACCTGTTGCAAGTGGAAATTCATGAGTTGCTCTGTCGTTAGTGATGGGGGACACTTGGGCACCTGGAATCTCCTTCACCTGCAAAATCTACATCTAATAGACTAAGCAGTTAATTGGAAGCTAAACATGATTTTAAATTAACAGTTACAGCACAACGACCCTTAAACCACAGAATATTTCCTGTTCATTGAGGAGCCTAACATGGTTTTGCTGCCAAGGATGTGACTTGGAAAGCAGATAGGGCCACATTCTCCCCTCAGCATCATGTCCTGCGTGGAAGTGTTGTGCCCATGGGCCCCCAGGTGCCCACAGCTGATTGGGGTGAGCCTCAATTGCTGCAGCATTCCTGGGCCCCTGGGGTCAGGAAGGGCTTTCAGCCAGGTTCTGTGCTGAGGCTGTGCTTGTGGGATGCTCCCAGGATGACAGCCGTTGCCACAGGGCCAGTGAAGAAGAGGCAAGTCCTCCCTTTGACAAGGTAAGGAACTTCAATTTTCCTGTATTTCGTTAACCTGAAGTACCAGTTGTGTCTTTCCTGCCTTTGGAAATGCCCCTCAGCTCTTTATCCTTGCAGTTTGGATGGCTCTACATCTCCAGTGGGATGGTAGAAAATGTGGTTTTGTGGCCGGTTTGCCGGTCCTGTTCTGCATGTAGGAACACAAAGGCATCAGGTGGATCCTCTTGAGTATGTCTGCTCAATTTTTAAAGTAAAACACTGCTCTTGATGTGAGTGAGGTAGGAGATAACTTCCAGCTACAGATGCATAAGCCTTGGATATTGGGCTGTTGACTTCTCAGCAGTACTGTCCTGTACGTCCTGCTCTAGCACTGTAGCTCTCCATCCCATGTCTTTCTGCAGCTGGAGGGCTGGTGCCAAAGTGATCTTTTCCTAAATTTCCTTCGTTCTGCTGCCAAGAGGGATGTAGCAGGCATCTAGCCCTTAGCTTAGTCTGCTCTGTCCTGCCTTCAGGCTGTCTCCTGAGGTGCTCACTCTGCCAACCCCTTCCTGGGCCTGTGGTGCCCAACCGGGCTTCCTCCCAGCACAGGGCATCTCTGGGTGCTGGTCTCCCAGCACAGAACCAGAGTCCAAATGTTGTGGCAGGGATTAAAAACTAAACTGGCAAGCACCAAATTTGCCTGTTGGAACTTTTCAGCAGGAACTTTGTCGTGACCCCAGTCTCCTAATCCATTCAAACTCCTGTGTAAAACTGCAAGTCAGCCTGCAGGTTGCTGTTCTGTACACAGGTGATTTAATTTAGGGGATGGAAGAAAAGAAAACGGTCTCAGTTTCAGTGTTAACCCTTTAAATACCTACTGCCAGTAGAAGTTGGGAACCACGGGCACACCTCTGAGCAGGGTGGAAGTGTGGCTCGGCAGCAGGTGGGATCTGGCACGTGCTAAAAACATGCTTGAGGATGACCCTCCTGAGCTGCCACCCAGCTCCTGCCTCTGTGGGTCCCCTCCTGCGTGGGACCACACTCACTGCTCAGCCTGTGGCCACTGCTGTCCCACTGTCCCCACTGCCACCCTCGCCCTGGGCTCGATTTCAAGGTCACTGGGCGGTCAGAGGTGTCGTGTGTGCCCGTGGCCATGATCCCACCAGCAGCCTCCGTAGCTTTTGCTCAGTATATTCCATACTCACCTGCCAAACGGAGAATGATTTAAATTGCAAGCAAGGAGCAACCGGCTGGAGATGGAAACAGTCCCAACTGCTACTTTTCCATAAACCCTCCCAGGCAAGAGTGACAGTGATCTCAGCTCAGAGACCGGTGGATGTGGCCAGCTTCTCAGGGTTCCTGCTGTTCTGAAAAGCATCTTTGCAGCACTGAAGGACAGCAAGGACAAACCTAGAAGTCAGTGTCCTTGTGTCCAGCTGAAGTGAACTCAGCAATCACCCAGACAGCATATTAAAACGGGCTTTGCCCTCTCTGCCACCAGTTCTCCAGCCTTTTATGCTCAGATCCCAAGAGATGACCCTCAGCCAGCAGGAGCAGGCCAGCAGTAATTCATAATTGGTGACCACTAGTGCGAAATCTAACTTCCAACTCTTCCTTAAATACTCAAAGGATTGTGCAAAAGACCCTGCCATCAGCAGGCAATGTTTCTTTTGCCAGAGACTACAACTCCAGCAAAAGGTAAAAGAGAAATAGCAGTGCTTAGGGTGGCTCTCCCTAGCACAAAGCTGTGCGTTGGGTACCTCTGTTACTGAATGCAGCTACGAGCAAGCTGTAAATATTGGATAATTGGTTTGGGGCTGTGAAAGACAATGCCCTGCCAGAAATATGCTGGGCCTGCATGGAGGTTCCCGCTCCTCAGGATTCTCAGCTAATCCTGAGCACAGCACTACAGCCAAACTGGGATTTCAGAGCCCCTGGAAGGCTGTGGGCACTGCTGGGCGCTGTGAGAGGGGCTGGTGGCTCTGCAGAGGCGTCGTAACCTTTCTCTCAATCCTCATCCTCTACTTTTAGCAAGTAATGCCACCTCCTCAGGACAGAGCCCATGTCCTACTCATGGAACGCTTAGTTACCAACGGGCAAACGGTCTGGAAAAGGAGAGATGATCCCTAAAAGCCTCGCAGCACATACATACCACTGCAGCTCAAGCCCTTAGTCCCAGCCTAATCTCGTCTTTACACTCAAAGGACAGTAAATTCACAGGAGAATTGGGACACCCAAAGAGTCAGAAAATCTTGTGTAGAGAAACATATTTAGTGCAGGCAAATATGCCCGAGCTCTGCTGAAATGCAAATCTGCCTCATTGTCATCTAATCCCCATGCATGACACACTAATAAACAGGGGGGGTTAATACTTACCATCTGCGTTACAGGCTGCTTCCCACACTGAGAGCTCGCTTGGTTACAGTTGTGTAGGCATCACGGAGAGAGAGATCCTGCAAACGACAGGCTGGCTAATCCCTCGGGAGACTTTAAGATGCGAGCTGCAGTTTTCTCACTCTCTGTGGGCACTGGGATCAGCCCTGCAACGTATGGCAACAGCTATATTCTCATTTCACGTCTGTCATGCAGAGATAACTAAAATCTACACTTCCATCTGAGGGGAACTGTAAGGTTTCCAGATGGGGAACTGTAGTGCATTTTTCATACTGGATTAACACTTGCACCAAAAAGCCTTGCCTGTTGCCCTCCCACCTGTTAAGATTACCCACAGGGCTACCATTGAACAGCCGTTGTGGGTCCAGCCATAGGGGTCTGCACTATCATCCAAGAGCTTGCCCTCACTATTGTGCATCTCTCTACACGAGCTCTAACACCCTTCTCCAGGATCACCCTCCTGGGATCCGGGACTGTTTGGCTCTTGCAACGGGAATGAGCCACAGCACATTGGCTAATGCAACACGCTGGCTCTAGTTAGCAGGCAACAGCAGCGATCCCTGTAATATTGCAAATAAGGGAGAGCCAACTTGGTTAGCAATCCAGTAAAGAGCTTCCTTAAGAGTGCTGAGGCTGAGCTGGCCACCCACCCGGTGGCACTGCACCAGGAGGGATGTCTATGGCATCACTGAGCAGGATGGAGGTTCTCTGTGAGAGCAGAGGCACGCTGTGCCAGGCTGGATCACAACTGCTGCCTGGAAGCCCCGAAAAGAAAAACCTGACCTGGCGGAGGCTTTCATGGATTGTTGGGGCAAGACTGCAAGAGAAGTAAAAACAGTCTGAGAGCCACATGGTCCCTGCTTGTGCAGCTGGGGACCAGAAAGCCACTGGTGGAGCCAAGCGAGTGCGAGGACCACACCAACTTCTGCAGACAAATACGCCAGCCTCAGTCGGACAAAGACTTTGATATTTTTCAGGTCCTCATGCAAGAGACCACTGGCATCTGCTCTTAAATGCATTTCCTCAATTTGGTTTGGAGCTTCAAAACCCACTAAGCTTACATGGACCATGAAAAAAATTTAATTCCACCCCCTCCCCTTTCTGAATTTAGAATGATAGAGGATCAACAGTTATGTCTGGAGTAGGGAAGCAGATATTACACACATCTTGCTTACAAAATAGCTCTGGTTTTCATGAAACAAGTTTATTTTCCTCCCCCAGCCACTGATGAGCACATGACAACCGTACAGAATAAAAGCTCAACTCCTTAGTTCTGCTCACATTCACTCAACATTTGCTCTAATCAATTATCTTATTTCATGCAATAAGAAAAGAATGAGATTCCTGTTATGCAGCCATAATCAGTTACAGTATGGAGCTGTGTCTGTGGAACATTGCTGATTTTGAAAACTAATCATGTGCTCTGCCATTGCATTTCTCTTGTACAACACTGGGCTTTTACCCAACTTCTTTCTTCCCCCTCAGCCCTTTAGAAATACTGGGGGCAGGCTCCACTCCGAGGTGCCGCGTTCTGACCCTGCAGAAGCCAGCCAAACGGCTCTGTAAGGAACACATTTACTCAGGGAGCCAGGATCTGGTTTTCCAGTTTATTGGAATATAAAAGCACAAGCGGATGTCCCCCACAGAGAGAGACAAAAGAGCAGAGGGCGCTGCATGTGACAGCGGATGGTTCTGGGAGGATGAAAGTCCCGTCTTCACACGAAGGGCTCAATATTGATCTCTAGGGCAGAGCACGGCATGGTGAGCTCAAACTTGGTGATAACATCGGGGTGTAGGACTCCAAGTTTCCCAATGCTTTGACCTTTGGCAAAGACCTCAGCACAGCGACCAGGAAAGAAAGCAGAGCCTGTAAAGAAAGCGAGAGAAAAATCAATATTTCTCCGGGCCAAAGAAGTCAGTAGGCATTTCTCAGGGAGAACAAAGCTCTCAGTATCAAGCCCTTCTCTGTGCTGCGATGCTGAGAAGGGGCTCTCGCTTCCTTGCATTAACAGTCGCCGTGATTGATAGGGAATGAGGAAATGCTTGGAGTTAAAAATAAAATGTGGAGCCCAAAGCGTGGGCATCGTTCACACTCCAGTTGTTTTGACTGTTACTCCTGTAACAGAAATTAGCGCAGATAAGTCAAGTCAGAGGGATACAGGAATGAAGAACTTCTGCAGGCTGTTTAACACCTGCGTTTCCCACCTTACCCTTTTTAAGGAAATCAAGCTTGCTGTCATCCAAGGGGTAAGGAGGCATGTCACGGTCGATTACACGTCACATAATTAAAAACAACCTACATTCCTCATCTGGAGAAGAGCTTTTAGGCAGTTTCATACACACTGTACATCTGTGGAACAACGAATTACCCTGAAGGACATATCTGTGCATAGTGGTGGCTACACCAGCAACACGGTCCAGCTAGTCTGCAGCACCTATGCTTGCATTTTTTGGGTCTCTGTCCTGAGGAGAGTGGCATTTTGACCTGAAGGCCCTTCAAAAGACAAAAGCGCACCCAACTGCTCCTTCTGAAACCACCTCTTTCACAGCAAGCATGTGGAAGCAAGGCAGAGTGTGCACAACAGCCTCTGGACAGTGCTGCAGTGGGTGCTGTGAACCCGGAGGAGGAAAAGGATGAGACAAGGCCACTGAACCCTACAGATCCTCCTGGAGAAAGCTGCCTCCAGCGTTTTTGATGGTACTCTGCCCATCACTGCCCTCGCAGAGAGGGAAGGGCTCTTTAGATTTCCACTGGGAAGTTAAACAAGTTGGCAGAAGCAGTATCAGGGACCAGTTGGCTCCCCTGCCCTCACCCCTTGCTGTGAGTCTTTTAATTAATAACCTGAAGTCCAACAAAGCACCTTCTCTGAGAAGAGCCAGTTACTGGCATCAGTGCAGATCAGATGTGTCCCTGCTCTACCTGCTTCTGCACCAGTGTGAAGGCAACACCTGAGGAGCTGCTTCCAGTCCTGCTCCCGGCGCAGTACTCAGCCGGGCAGCACCCTCGGCACCTTGCAAAAGATGTTCCTAAGGGCAACTGACTCTCTGGTTGCTCCAAATGCTATTTAAGGTTCAGGATCAGGCCAGGACATTTTAGTGCATTTACAAGTAGCTATTTGAAAAAAGGCAACAAAGGGCCAAATTAACTTCAAACCTCAGGAACGCTTTCTTGATACTGATCACTAGTGGTCAAGCCCGGGGATACGTTCTTTTTAAGCTCCTCAACGGAAACAGCTCATTTAAGAAGTGTCTCCTGTGAAGTCTGTAGTCATAACTTGCAGCTACAAGAATAAGAACAGCAATTAGGTCTTTTTCTTGTCCAACTTGTTCCAAGTACAAATTAAATGTGTGCTTCCATTTCGGCTGCCTTGTGAAACGTGACGGCAAGCAGTAAACGAGCACAGCTCTAAGAACCACTCAGAACCAGTATCTTCTGAATCACCCAGTTCCAGTCTTTGCTAGAAGCACAAACCCAGTGCTTGCACTGGCTGGACAAGACGTCAAACGACCCAGCCCCCGGGTGCTGCTGGCACACGACTGCCCCGGACAGACGGACCCCTGCCGCTGCCAAGCTGCGCTATTCCAAACAAGTGCTAAAATAAAACTCCATGAAACAAATATAGAAAAGAAACAAATGCCACTCGTACAGACCACTCTGCAGATTGTGAGTGAAAACACAGCCTAAAAATAAAGCTCCCTTGCAGTCAGTGGTAAAGGCTCTCCTATTTGTGAACAAAGCCGGTACTGTAGCGGGGATGCGAGCAGCACACAGTGAGGTTCTTTCAGAAACTCGACTGTAAGCTCACACTGGCACAAGAGCAAGAACCAAGCAGAAGTTAATAATGTTGGCACAGTACCCCGCTGTAAAATCACAGGAAAAAAGAGCTTGGACAATATGGTTAGTTAAAAGGCTGTGAGTCTGACTTGTCTGTTCTTCTGAGCTGCCTTGTGTGTAGCCTTGGGAAAGTTCCTTTATCTTCTTGCACATCTAGACTCAATTATATCATGAGACCTAACTGTTTTTAAACTTGTTTTGGACATCTGGACGGGGTCTAAATTAATACTGCACTCAGTCAATCTATCAAGGGCAGTTTCCCAGATCTGTGCTGCTTGCCATTGTGTGAAATAATTGTATGTTTGCAGGCACAGGGAACGCTCTGCTACCCGGGCACCACCAGAAGTTAGGCAGAAGGCGGTGGAGGGCTTGAAGCCTTGCCCACCCCTCACATTCATCACTACTGGTCTTCCCTAGAAAGGAAATTTCAGCAAAAGTTTGCCTGCATTTAACTGATAGACTGAACATTAGGAAAGAATTTTTCCCAGAAAGAGTGGTCGGGCACTGGAATAGGCTGCCCAGGGAGGAGGTTGAGTCCCCATCCCTGGACCTGTTTAAAAGTCGTTTAGATGTGGTGTTGGGGGATATGGTGTAAGGGAGAACTTTGTAGAGCAGGGCAGATGATTGGACTTGATGATCCTAAGGGTGTCTTCCAACCTAGATGACTGTATGGTTGTATGAAATAATATGCACTTGTGATAAATTTTGAAAATCTCATAGAATCATCTAGGTTGGAAGGGACCTTTTAAGATCATCAAGTCCAACTAATGGGGGGGAAACAAAAAAAACAAAAAAACCCCAACCAACCAACCAAACAAAAAANGATGGCAATTAGTGAGATCACATCAGGAACTACAAAACGCCCTAACGATTACAACATGAAGTGTCATGTTAGCTAGAATCTTAACACCGAGAAACATTTACCCCTTCTTGCCACGAGCTTACAGCACAGCTTTGCATTACAAGTGAAGCACGTCGGTGAAGCACCAAAAGGGAGGAGGTGGTGTCTCCCCACCTGGAGAGGGGAGGAGGTGGGACAAGCTGCTGATTCAGCTGAGCCCTCTACCATGAAACCCTACATCCAGCGTGGCCCCAAAGACGCTGCTCCAGGCCGCACGTTACACATTCAACCACGTTTTCCCATCTCATATCCAGCAAGCTATGCTGGATCATGATGCTGTTCAGTTTACTCTGCACTTCCTTGCCGTGAAGAGGTAAATATGTAATTAATCTCAAGGGGGAACACTTCGCTCCCCACAGTGCGGGAAGCAGGCCGCAGGCCCTGCCAATCACCTCTGCGTTTCCAGGGAAGCCCGTCCTGAAACGCCGGTTACTTCCAGGGTGTCTGGTGCAGGCACTTGCAGGGGGGTTATTCTGTGTCTGGAGGGATCACACAAGCAGCAACTAAAACCCAAAGAACCTGTTCAGAGCTCTCGGGTCCCCATCTGTCCAGCTAACACTTGGCTCTTCCACCAAAGAAACATGAGCTGAGGAACAGGTTTACAGAGAGTTTATGAACTCTGGTTAATAATGAAACTATTATTACGGTGACTGGCTGCACTACAGAATGCTTCAAAGTATATTCCTGCCTGCCAAAAGGGCCTCCAGACCATGTCCCACAGATGGGGGATCTAAGGTCTTCCTCATTTTAGGGACTCTCCCATTGCCCACGTATGTGGTGAGGGAAGGAGGTTGGCTCCTGCCTGAGACTGGGTGCTGCTGGTCCATCCATCTATCTCTGCCAGGGCACCGGAATTTGGAGCAAATGTGAATTTCAGATTTAAAAAAATCAGGTATTGAAAAGGAAGCACACGTAAAAAAACCCAAAAACCGCACACATACACAAAAAAAAGACCAAACTCAGAAGAAACATCCAAAAATCTGAGCAGAAAGTGGGGGGAAAGAGAAGGCAGCATTTTGCAGCCGGGGGGAGTGCTTTGACTGGGAGACTGACCATGCCTAGAAGAGGAGACCTGGGCTGAAGGAAACCTCACTTATGCTGAGGATGAGCCATGGGTTGCAGGAGGACCTGACCAACCCACAGAGCAGGACAGCAACCCTCAGGATGCATCAAAATAACCAGGAAACAAAGGTAAATAATTTTTTTTTACCTGCTGTTTCTTGTATTATTGAGTCAATAGTAGTGGTGTTCTAACCTTCGAGTAAAGCTGGTGTTATGGACAGGACTATCATGTCAGCTTGTGAAGTATAAAACTTCAGAGACCAGGCTGTATGAAAGATGTGTACTCGAATGCGTGGAGAACAGCAAAAAACCACACAGATTATTATTTTGTTTGAAAACAACAGCAGCATAAGCTGAAGCTCAGTGCTCTGAAGCTTCAGTAAAGTCTTGATGCCAAAAGAGGTCTACAGGGCCCCTTCCCAGAAAAGCAAGTGGTGGTGACCTCCAGCTTTGGAGCAGGAGTTAAAAGCTGACACTGGTGTTGGTTGCTGGATCTGTGTATGTAACACTGTCAAGAACTGTGTGGTTGTGAAGAGCACGGTCTTCCTGAGAAAAGCTTTCCTCAGTCACCCAGGTGGACCTGGAGGCACCATCACCACCAAGTGTGCTAGTGAGGGGCTGTGTTTGTCGTCTGGTTGGTTGTGCTATGGAGTACCTAGACAGCTGGAATTAATTAAAAAGAATTCAATTTACTATACTGTCCACCTTAAGGATAACAAATTTATCACTCTTGATACTGTTAATCCTTTCTGCTCTGCACACAAATAGCACTCCATAAACTTCACCTTGAAATCTAGTCAGAGATCGTGTTGTCCTTGCTGACAGAGACCTATACAATGCCAGAGGAAGCCAGAAGAAGGTCTAGCAATGGAAATCCACCTCTTAATATGTCAATGTTATAATTGGTAGTTAGGAGAAGGGTGGGGGGAAACACAATACTCCTTCCTAAAGAAGAGATGCCAAAGCTCGTCGTGGCTTAGGCTGACAGACTGCATGCAAGCAAAAGACAAAAGCCACTTCTCGTGGCTGCAAGTAAGAATTTAATTTTCAGTGTTCAGTGATGCAGAAATAATACCTTTAATTAAAGCTTCTGTAGCATGTCCTCAAAATCTGTAATTGCCTCTCTGCATTCAGGCAACAGGGCCACTTTGATTGCTCTGGGGTAATTCTTTGGCCAATAATCCAATAGAGCATGTAGGCTTTAGCACATTTTCTGGCTAATTGACCCTCAAAGAGCTCAGAGCTCCCTGCACTCTTTGTTGTCAAACACCTTGCACAGTTTCTTTTCTCTGCCTTACTCTCCCTCCTTTTCAAAAAGAAATAGATTAAAGCAGTATTACAGGCCTACAGTTGCACCAAGCCTTCAAACCCACCCGTTTGTTCCTATAATTTGAAGGAACATCGGAAGCTGGAGCTTAAGAAGGTAATAGAGCAGAGCTCATCTGGCCCCAAAAGTCTTTCATCTTAACTCTCCAGCCCCTGAGTCATTCCAGCTGCCTTTCACTACCTCATCCCCACTCACCTGGGCTACCCTGGGTGGAATTCAGCTCCGTGAGGACAGTGTTTTTCTCTTTAGGATCAGGTTCTTCACATTTTCAGTTAATTCCTTCTATTGGCAGATACATTCAAATGCCAAGTTCCAGGGCAGTATCAGACCAGTCAGTGTTTCAGAAGGCAACTCCTTTCTCTTGCCCATGCAGGCAGTGCAGTCAGGCTCCCAGAACCTTACACAATCCATCAGCAACCTCCCAGTCCTGCCTTGCCAGGAGATGACACCCCTTGGGCCAACTTTTAAAATCACAGACATCTCAAATCTCATGTGATTTTTTTTTGAAATGTACTAAGAGACAAACTACTTCTAAATTGCACGTTGTCAGCACTTCTTCCCCCATAGATTCTCGTTTCCAGAAAAACCCTACTTTGGGAGCAGTGGGATATTTATTAACTTTAGTTTCCTGATTTCTAACTGGTGGCTGAGGCCGTGCCAGAACAAGCTCCGCTCCCCAGATCACACCTGGCTGTAATGACTCGTCAAGAAATGCAGGTCAGCACAATGAAATTTAAGGCAAGCGCCTCAGATTGACTGCTGCCCTTCCCCTCTGCCCCAGTAATTAACACTTGGAAAGATGATAACACCAGAAATATCTGTATGATATGAAGGGATATGTCCCCTGGTTAGAGGACGTTTCGTTCTCGTTGCTTCCTGTGTTTTCTCAAAAGCCTCCACGTACAGGGCACAGCAAAAGGGGGGAAAGGGAGAATCAATTAGTTACCCGGTACACTGGATATCCCAAAATAGAACTGAGTATCAGAGCCCTTGTGCAGACAATGAGGCTAGGGAATATGGAGCATTATCCACAAATTTGCAGTGGTCACTCAATTAATCTCCTCGTGTTACAGCCAAGTCAGTGGCTGCATCTTTATTAATGTGTATCTCGAGGAGCGTGTGAGGAGAAACTGACTCTTCTATTTCACCAGAACCCTCATACACAACTCTCCAGTTGGAAATATTCCGTCCTGCATTTGACTAAGACTATTTAGGGATCAGTGATACTGTTTTACAAACACAAACTGAAGTATGCTGTAAGCAGTGTGGTAATAATCATCGTCCTGCTTGAGTCGGCTGTCGTTTGTGTTAAAGTGTGGCAGTGAGGAACTGGGGGCTGGTGTAACTGGCAATCTCCTTCCTTCACTTGCCTTGAGAACAGAGACCAACACAGACTTTTAGGCTACATTTATTATTCATTCCTGCTGTAAAGCCCCAGGAACTTTAGCAGAAGCTGTTTGGTGTTGCTGGATGTCAGGAAGCGGTTCAGGGATGTCACAGGTTTGGAGCTCCTCTTTATCCACCCGTGTCCTTCTCAGGATTACAGCAGTGTCAGACACTTAAGATTATTTGGGTCAAATCACTGTTTTCCTGCCTCTCCTAAAGGAAGGCAATATTTGGGTGGATGCTGAGGCTAAGGAAAGTAGATGTTTTGAGTCACTGAGCCAGGTGACAGGGTTTCAGGTACTCAGTGCTGGGGTACCGGGGTGGTTGCTGAAATACTGTGTACAGGAAAAGTTACAAAGGAAACCTAGAAAGAAATCTATCCATTTCTGTGTTTTTCTAGAAATCAGTATTTGTGTCTAAAGCTCAATAAATGTGTATATGTGTGGCAGTTGTGAGAAACAGCAACTCTACACAGGAGTTCAGCTGCACTGCAGAGTTACCATTCCACAGCGAATCTTTGCTTTCGGGCCAGTTTTATCTGATTGATCTGAAATGTTACACTTCGTCCTGTTGAAAAGTCCCAAATCTAACCTGATACTGTGTCACAGCTAGTCATAAAACTAGAGAATTCCTAATACCAAATAAAGCTTTTTTTTTAAAAATTTATTTTAAGATGTCTTACTATTTTGCTTCAGAGAAAACAAAGCTCTGAATGTTAAAAAACTTCATTTCTTTCTGTTCCATGACTGTTTTTATAACCCCTTTAACGATCTAAAGGAATAATTCATCCTTGCAAACATCAGAATCTGTCAGAAACTAGGAAACAATAAACCACATTCCTTATGGCATGGGGTAATAACATTTTATATACACACAGTAAGGCAGCAGATTTGAGCTTTTAGGCTCCGCTTTTGTACTTAACCTTAAAGATCATCCAGTTCCAACCCCCCTGCCATGGGCAGGGACACCTCTCCNTATATTAGAGAATACTCCTTTTTTCCCAGGTGAAAATAAATATTTATTAAAAACTTCTGCATTGCTGTCTCACATCAGAGGTTCAACCAGTCTTTTTAGCAGACCACCAGAGGTAGGTGCTGGGGTTCAGTTCTATACATGTAACTCAGAATTAGTCCCAGACTTCCCTCCTCTTGTCCAGAGAATTGGGGTTAACTTTAAGGAAGATTTAGAGTGTGGTTTGTGGTATAATTATCGTTATAAAAGCAAATGTTTATTGTTGTTCTTAGGTACGGAGATAACTAGTACACCTCTAATTTCACAGCTAAACCTTTCTAAATGACAAGCTATTACTAGGATTTACTGTGGAATTAAAATTTTCTACACTTTACCACACCTTTCACGTAATTAAATAAGGGCAGTAAAAAGAAGAGTGTGCAATTTCTCTCTCTCTCTTTTTTTTGAAAGACAACTGTCAATTACTGAAGGAAGCAGGACTTACCATGCATTTATTAAGCAGCTGGTTACACTGAACACAAAAGGGGTGACTTCCCAACTTTAATAAGCTGCTGATTACCTTAAAAGAATGAACAGTACTAATATTTACTTTCTAAATAAATAAATAAACCCAAGAGTTAGCTGAAATTCACAAGAATCAACAATATACAAAAAAGTAGCTCCTGTCATAGAATCATAGAATGGTCAGAGTTGGAAGGGACCTTCAAGATCATCCAGTTCCAACCCCCCTGCCATGGGCAGGGACACCTCTCCCTAGAGCAGGTTGCTCCAAGCCCCATCCAGCCTGGCCTTGAACACTTCCAGGGATGGGGCATCAACAACTTCCCCATCAACTTCCTAACAACTTCTGTCACAAGCTCACACTGTTCTGGGATTGTTTGTTCTCACAAATGCTATTTCATCAAATACCACTTTGGTTGGGTAAGGCAGAGGGGCAGACAGTGAAGCAGTCTCAATGCACAGATTTACCATTAACAGTTTCTAGGAACCTGTCAAAGGGCTTCATTTTCATCAAGTATGACTATTTTCCCTTTTCAAACAGTTGGTGCCCAATTAACTCCCATTTTGCAAAGCAGAGGCTCTCAGAAGGTGCTGCAAAACCAGGGTTTCTTTCCTCAAACAAGGGACAGTCATTGCAAATGCTGTCATGTGAGTGAGGATAATTACACCTGACACTTCACACCACTCCTTTGAAGACTACAATGTAGAATCTACTGTCAGGATTGACTAAACTGGTTTTATTCTTTATAGCCTAGGTAAGACTTTACTATGGACCCAAATCCCATAATTAACATTATCTCCTGTGATCATGGTCCTGAATTCTGGAAGAAAATCGTTGTCTCAGATGGTCATCTAGAGGCATAAGACGACCAAAGTGTTGCAGAAGACATATCCATTCCTGCNATTTTCAGAATGCCTCAAGTTCTCAATTCAAGGGAACTGAAACCAATAGAAACGAACTAAAACCTAAATACTTTGACTAAATTACCTGCCAATATATGAGCCCAAACTTGTGTGCTCTTTCTAGCCATATTTTCACTCTTTAAAAAGTTTGATTTTTATCTTGTTTGCCTCTTAATCATAGACATCCATGCTGATTTATTTAATTAATGCTATGAAACTGGCTAAAACTTCCAGAATTTGATGCAAAATTTTCTATTACAGAGCACATACAAAATTTGAGGATTGATGTAATAACTGAACTCCTATGAATCTCTGTTTGATTATGGATGCCTGTGCTATAAAACAAAGAAAAAACCCAAAATGCTTCTCTAGGCAGGTAATTGTGAGATTCACTAACACATCAAAAAATCCATTCCCTGTATTTTAAAACAATAGATTTTAATAGAATTTAAGGCATTTCAGATTTCTATCTTTAAAACTTTGCATGTTTAGTTGTCAGAAGAAGAAAAACGTGGTTCCATTATTAACTTTAAGAAGTGGTGAGTGCTAAATGTGTACTGAAATCCTTGAACTCAGTCACTCACACCCCTCTCTTCCTTAGGGCTGCCCTAAGCAGCTCTTCTCCATTTATCACCTAGCTCAGATTACACCAAAGCACAGTGCAAAGGCCAGGGGAACAGCAGGATTTCACCCCTATTTTCTAGCATCTGTACTTTTTTCACAGGTGTTGCTATAAGGGCAAAAAGGCTCTGACCTTAAGGTCAAATCACAGGGCACTGAGGTGTTGGTAGAACAGAAGGAGCTTAAATAACCGTGGTTTGCACATATGGCCCAAGCAGGAATACAGTACAGGCATTTCATTTTTCACAGTGAATTTGGGAAACAGAAAAATAGGTACCAAATACATCTCTATCTCTTCTTTGTTGCTCATTTAAAACCACTTTTTTCCCCCCTATTGTTTTTCATCAATCACTAGAACTATTTTAATCAGTTACAGAAGGAATAATAAAAAGACCCCCTCCCCAAAACCCTTTACACTGTGCTGCTGACTAGTCTTAAGTTTTGCTTAAGATCACACACAGAAAAAGTACCCAGGACTTCTCCAGATTGGAGTCATAGGATAAACCCATTTCTCACTGTATAAATTTTAATTTCACACAGGCAATTAAAAAAAAGTGCCCCATAAAGATTCATCTCAAAGTCCATGCCCTGTGCAATGTCATAGAATCATAGAATGGTCAGAGTTGGAAGGGACCTTCAAGATCATCAAATTCCAACCCCCCTGCCATGGGCAGGGACACCTCTCCCTAGAGCAGGTTGCTCCAAGCCCCATCCAGCCTGGCCTTAAACACTTCCAGGGATGGGGCATCCACAACTTCCCTGGGCAACCTGTTCCAGTGCCTCACCACCCTCACACCAAAGAACTTCTTCCTAAGATCTCATCTCAATCTCCCCTCTTCCAATTTAAAACCATTCCCCCTCGTCCTGTCACTAGACTTCCTGACCAAGAGTCCCTCCCCAGCTCTCCTGGAGCTCCCTTCAGATACTCCTGATTTAAAACTTCTGAAGTGCACTGTTCTTCTGAATGATTTCAGTGTGCTGCAGTCTCTTAAGATGTTACACGATATCTTTCTTTTCTTTTGAAAACTCAGCAACTCACCTCACTCCATCAGCTGCTGACACTTTCTCTCCCGCACATGCTTAACCGACAGATGGCAAGGCAAGTTTTAAAAAACAACCCAAAACAGCCAAAAAAACCCCAAACAAGACACCCCAAACTGCTCTGACTTTCAACCATCTCTGCAGCCAAGGTCTTTTAAGTGAGTTGGTGCAGTGACACCGCGCTCACAGCGGCACTAGAGGATCTGCCATCTGCATTGCTACCAAGGTTAAATCCCAATGTCAGGAGAACTGCAAGGAATCTACATGCCATCCCTAGAGAGCTGCTGAATTGCTGGTGAAACAGAAAGCAGTAGGTACTGGGTGTTTAGGGGTTTTTTTTGTGTTTTGTTTTTTTGCCTGTAGCCACAAACTGCTCGTAATATACTGCATATGACAAGGCATAATCCATCTTTTCCACTAAATGCGTTGTGCAGTGATGTCATGGGAATGCAGGGATTTTGAATGGGCATTACAAATCCCTCAGCACCAGGAATACTGAGCAGCACTGGTATCTAGAAATAACTTCTTCACTGCGCTAGGATTGGTTTTTGAGATCTCTTTTTTTCTCAGTTTCTCAGAGCCAGCCATACATCATTGAAATGCAGAATATAAACCATAAATCACAAGTATTTCCAGTACTAAAGCAAACTCTGGATATGTCTACTCAAAACCAAGGGAAAGGGATCTAACACTTCAGTTTGACTTCAATCAGAGCTCCTACAGGCTCTTCTAACCTCCCCCTTCCAAATAAGCAGCTTTGCTATTACCTGCTCTGTGCTTGGTAGAATTAGATCAAGAAGTACAATTGTTTAAACGTTCTTCTGGTCAAGCTGGGAATACTATGGACAATTGAGCAAAACAGGGGGGAAAAAAAGCATCAATATGACACAAACATGCATTAAAGTGCTAGGAGACACTTAGCTGAAGTGTTACGTTTGGCATCTTGGCAGCACACTGCAAAACAGGGAGATACCTAACAACATTTCAGGAAAGTTCTATGAATAGGCAAGTTTGGTCAGGTTGTGGAGGGCTCTGGAACGTGCAGGATGGAGGCACTTCTTCAAGCTGAGTCAGTTGAAGCCAGCATCTCCTGTCCCTGAGCACTGATGCATGACATACCAGTAGAACCATAGCTGCTACCCCTGCAGCCTTGCTTTTCTACACTGTATTTACTACGCTGTTATTTTAGGGAGCAGACTAGCTGAGTTGCTGATGGTTGCTCCCTTGCATCAACCCACGCTGCCTCAATGAAGTAATGGGGTCAGCCTGCCTGCTTCCTCTCTTACAGGCACAGGCACATACCCAGAGGAGGCTTTGCACTTAAGAACGTTATTTTTAATTCATGTGCAGCTCACCCTGTACAGAGAAGGAAGAGGGATGTTATACAACTGCTTGCCTAAGCAGCAGGTTCAGCCTCAAAGGCGGCAGATCTTTGAACAAGAGATATCTAAGGCATATCATAGAATCCTAGAATGGTCNTGTGCTGGACCTGTTCCAACAGATCCATGTCCTTTCTCTGTTGAGGACTCCAGAGCTGGACACAGGACTCCAGGTGGGGTCTCAGGAGCACAGAGCAGAGGGGGAGAATCCCCTCCCTGGCCCTGCTGCTCACACTTTTGCTGCAGCCCAGGCTGGGGTTGGTTTCTGGGCTGCCAGCGCGCACTGCCGGCTCATGTTGAGTTTCTCATCCATGAGCACTCCCAAGTCCTTCTCCTCAGGGCTGCTCTCCAGCCATTAAGTCATTCTTAGTGCCTACTGCTGAGAACAACCAAAAATCCACCTCAGATTGTATGGGAACGTTTAGGCTCCAGAAGAACCTCTGCTGTACACTGCAATCCTTACCTTCAGTTGCCTTGATTGTGTAGCCATTCTCTTCGTTTGGTGGGACTTCAAGAAGCTGCATGACCCTGTCCAGCAATCCGTGGATGATCTCAAACCCAGGGCTCTTGTTATAATAAACTGCACAGAAATGCCTGTAGTTTCTTGCACCTACGTCTGAAGAAGAAGGAAAAAATTATGTTATCTGGGACTCTTGATCACACTTTCAACCTCGTCTTTTGCATCAGTTTTCTTCTGCTGGACTGTGAGGCACTTAGGGCTGAAAGGAGACATTGAGTATGTAAAATTGCTTCTCTGACACACCTGTCCCATAATCTGAGGAAATAACAGGATTTCTTTAACCCACTGGACTCTCTCAGACAGAAATGTAAAGAAAGATTTAAAATATCCTATGCCTTGGGCAGAAAACAAGGATTGTTAAATACAAGTATCTTCTACACATTGCCAGGTACCAAGCCTATAATTAAAGGGTAAAGAAATTAAAAATGCAAATATTCAGTAAGCTTTAGGACACTCGTGATGCTGGGGGAAAAAATATTTATAGAACTCAGCTGCAGAAAAACCACCAGTACTAAGTAACGAGCCCACAACTTGAAATGAGTAATAACATTAGCATGGTGATTTATGGAAAGATCCAAATCCACCAACAGGCTTCCAAATCACAACCAATGCTTTTCATTATTATCTTGGATATCCCTAACACCAAGTGACTATGAAAAATGTGCTATGCTTCACTAACTCAAGACTGATATGAGTGTCCTCCACTTTGGGCAGTGCCTTAAGTCAAAACCCTGCCTCCTCCCTGCTCTAAGTTTTTTTTTCTTACATTACTGATTGTATCAATATACTTTTTTTTCCCTTTTCTAAATTTTCAAAATTAGTATGCAGCAGTATGTTGTCATGCCTGTACCTTAAGGCTACGCTATTTCAATATACTCTCCCTAGGACTGCAGTGGCCAACTACAAAGCTTTACTCACTCTGGGCTTCAGTTTTCACCTTTTGAGAGGAACCATCTAGGAACAGAGTAGGAACAGTTCTGGAGTCCTCAACATAGAAAGGACATGGAACTGTTGGAACAGGTCCAGCGCANTGTCACAGCTGCTAATTAGTAGCAGTAGAATTCAAAATACTGATTAATGTGCTGAACTTGTTTATTGCCTTCAGATCCTTACCTCCTGGAGGCTGAAGTGCAAGCCTGTGTTCAGCAAGGCTGGCAGACACGTGGGCAAAGTTTGCTGAAACCAGGGAAAGACCCTTGTTGTGACTGTCCTCTCCTTCCTGGCATTCACATGCTTTAAAAGCATCTTAAGCATGTACCCTGCATTTTAGTTTGGACCAGACCTGCACTTCTGAAGGAGACCTCCTGCTCATCCTCCCCATACTGAGCTTCTGTTCACGCTGTAAAGCAACCCTGTGCTATATAAACCAGACTCCTTCCAGTTCAGTTCAATAGGACAAGTGTTCCTGAAGGGCACCAAAATAGCTTCAACTGCTCCAGGGCACTCAGCACACACACAATCAGACTAGAGCTAGTCAAAAGGACATACAGTATGGACTGCGAGTCATCAGCTGACCTCCTTGGAGAGATACTTCTGGAGTAGTGCTTCCCTACTTTGGAATATTGACATAGAGAGTATCAAGTTACAGCCAGATCTTCAGGCAGCAATTTCCTCCCTTTCTAGAGCAGCTTCTGGCTTCTGCATTCTCCAAGTTGCTCACGTCTGGATGGGACGTTCTCATCTTTCTCTTCCTTTTAATGGTGATTAGATATAGGGAGCAAATGTATTTACTGACAAGAATTGCACGCCCTTAATAAAAATAATCCTTCTGATCTAGAAATACTTGCAATATTTGAGGGAAAAGAGGGAATAAGAACTTCAGTAGTGAAGGAATGAAGAATGAATAAGTGAAAAGAGCAAGTCTGTCTGGCCTGCAGGTTAAGGCAGGGCAGCACCACACAGCATAGTTGCATGCAGAAGGCTTTCATGTTTCTTTCCAGAAGTGACCCAAAAGAGAGGCACGTGGAATCTGGTACATGCCAGGGTGAATTATGCTCTTTACACAGTCAGCTTAGAATCACAGAATCATCCAGGCTGGAAGGGACCTCCAAAGGTCAGCTAGTCTGACCTCCCTGCAGTGTGTTCAGAGGGAGCAGGTCAGGACCTCTGGTCACGAAACATCTTAGCTGGACCTAGTGTCCCCCAAAAAAATGGCAGGGCACTGCATACTGCTCACAGAAAGAGTGTGGTTAAAGATCTCTACATGGTTAGTGACTTCATGGGAGTTCTAGCTGCACCCACAGTCTGAACTGTGTTTCCACATTATTCTAGATGCAAGTGTCAGAACTGAGTACCTCTTTTCTGCAGGCATCAGTTGTTTGCTGCTTCATTGGGATACAAGAAATAGGGGACATCAAAATCATCAGGAGCCAAGTTCAAAATAAGCTCCTTGGAGATAAATCTATTACTTGTTACTACAGACCCAGAACCACGTTTGAGTCAGGAAGTCCCTGAGCTACTTGTGGTCAGAGAGCAGGGGAGAACTCTGGAAATGTTCCATGTGCCTCCCTGCTCTTCTGCTTTTTCCTTGGCAACCACTTTGCTGCAGACAGGTTACTGGGCTGAAGGAGCTTTGTCTGACCCACCACAGCCCATCTTTGTGCTTGATGTACAGTGAGTTTAAATACAAGCACAAACTCGTTGAGTGTTCCCTGAACTGTTAATACCCATCACACAAGAAATTACATCTTTTAAAAGTTCAATTTACCTGTTGTCTGTTTGCTCCAACATTTAGTTGGAGCAACATTTAGTTACAAAAAGTCTGTCAGACACTAAACAGGAAAACATCTTCCAAGGGACCAGAAATACACAGATTAAAAAGGACTGCAAAATACAGGAGCAAGAGCCTGCACAGAGGATGAAAGCACAGCCTTTTGGAGCCAAAAGTCATTCAACACTTCCAGGGCAATTCCAGCTGCAAGTTCTCTCAGCAGTCACTGAAAGCTGAACTCACTGTGGCAGTCAGTCTGTGTTCTGTCACTCAGGATCTTTTTCCTGTCATCATCATAATGTGCAGGGTTAAATAATGCTGGAGAATCCAATTCTGAAGTTACAATGGCAACACAGAAAAGTGAAGGCTACAAAGAAAACATCAGTAAATGCAACATCTGATTTCTGGTCTGAGCACATGGGCTGCTCAGTGCCATCATTATCTATCTCTCTTTTCAGCTCTGCTAAGATACCAATCAGCAATATAGTCATGAATGGAGGGCAATTTATCTTCATGCTGTACTGAGTAACAGCAAAGAAGTAAATGTTTTCCCCTTTCCTAAGACAGCATATTCTTTGGGCTAGACAGTCAGTACGATCACTTCCTTTTATTCTGTGAGTCATTATGTGAGCAGAATTTGTGACAGCTACCTCAATTTTAATTTCATTATTACTGAGACAATCAACGGTGTCTTCAGATCACTGTTCTTAAGTAAAGCATCAGAAATAAACATGCACAGCAATTTTTATACCTCATGGTTTCAACTGCAGAAAACTTTGGTAGGACAGGCTGAGAGAGCTGGGACTGTTCAGCCTGGAGAAGAGAAGGCTCCGGGGAGACCTGAGAGCAGCCTTCCAGGATCTGAAGGGAGCTCCAGGAGAGCTGGGGAGGGACTCTTGGTCAGGAAGTCTAGTGACAGGACGAGGGGGAATGGTTTTAAATTGGAAGAGGGGAGATTTAGATGAGATCTTAGGAAGAAGTTCTTTGCTGTGAGGGTGGTGAGGCACTGGAACAGGTTGCCCAGGGAAGTTGTTGATGCCCCATCCCTGGAAGTGTTTAAGGCCAGGCTGGATGGGGCTTGGAGCAACCTGCTCTAGGGAGAGGTGTCCCTGCCCAGGGCAGGGGGGTTGGAACTTGATGATCTTTAAGGTCCCTTCCAACTCTGACCATTCTGTGATTCTATGATTTCAAGCATTCCAAAAAGCCGTGTTGTAAAACTTACTCCCTCGCGGAGTTACGTTACAACACAAGAAGTTTGTTCCCTAGAGCCCATAGGAAGAAAAAAAGAGAAGGTATTAGGGACTGTAGGCAAAAGCTGGCAGATGTTAGAAATGCTTCAGTTTTTTATAACTTACTTAAGAAATCTCTTGTGTCATGCCATGAAACAGTTCTATTTTTTTTAAATGAGCCTGCCAAGTATGTCAACCTAAATTATATAAATATATATTTCTGAGACTTCAAAGCATTTCCTGGGGATGCTGTTGAAAAACAATCCAAAGGATGGGCAGCTGGTTAGGAACATGTGAGCCAAGAGAGTGCAGAGGAAGATAAAGCAGTGTTGTACACTGCCCCCTTCCAAATTAGAGATGCTTCAGAAAAATGACTTGGGTGATCTGAAAGGGGGCACCTGCTCATTGAAACTTGTCTCTTGGCATCACAAAAATCCCAGATGAGTTTCTGCATGTAACTAACGCTTCCACAGGCTTTGGAAAATGCTCTAAAACAGGGCAGCAGCTGTACTCACAAATGATGTAAATTGTGCTCAATGTGTGCTACCGTAAGCTTGCCAGATTCCCCCAGATGACTGGTCAGAGGTGATTTTCTAATGGATTCATTTCTTCTGTTGCAGTGAGGGAGAGGAAGGGTATTGTCTGTCAGGACTGGTGGTGTAAAGTGATGATTGATATGCTGAACTAGTGTAGCTGTCCCAGCAGCAGTGACTCTCCAGCGTTACAAGCTAACCACACAAATACTGGGCAACACACTCAAAATCAGCACGTTTCCTCCTGCCTTGAGAAGAAACATTTCTGCTCAGATTTGGTTTCATTTAGCTCTATTAAATCTGGCACACATTTTGCTAATTTAGTACGTCAGACCTCTCTGCCAGATATGTCTGAGGAGAAATCTGTTCAGTTCACCTTGGTAAGAGTGAGCTCTGTGCAAGAAGGTTATTTTATTAAAAACCAGTGTGTTTAAAAGAGCGAGGTTCATTCACACATGAATGACTACAAGATGCCATTTCAAATACAGTTAATGTCAGTACTCTTTTGACCCATGCTTTTTAAATTATTAATTGGAAATTCTGCATGCCAAAATCATGAAATAACAAAATTAAATTAGTCAGTCTGATGACATAAGCCTTCTGCAGGAAATCTCATTCCATATGTGAGAGGACAACCCCACATTTTTGGGTGTTTGCAGAGTTAGCAGTTACTCCTTTCCACCCTCCCCTTTCCAACTGTTTAATAGCCAAGTTTAATTTTAGACGTCAATTTGGGAAAGATGATAGTTATTCTAAATGCAACATTAAAACCCATTTCAGACACTGTTCACAGTCTGCAAGTGCTCAGCCCCTGAGAAGGCTGCCCCAGGGCAGCGGGTACAAAGCTGCTGCCTCAAGAGCCTTTACCTTTCATCCATTGCAGTGATTCCCACCAAAATGAAGTACCCTACAAAATCAGGCTTTATAAAGACTGTTAAGCAGCCACCTACAGAAATGCAAGCTTCCAAAAGCTAGTTAATGCACATGAAATAGAAACAAGAGTTTAGCTTGCAAATTTTATAAATCAGAATAAATGCACTCCATACTCCAAGAGAAACAGCCCTCTTCTTGGTTCTGGAGGATGCTGATGCTGTCCTGCCCTCTGTATCAAGCTGTTTTGCATTCTGGCTAACTGCATGTCATACAAGGAATGAGCTGCACCACCAAATTGTTTGTATTTAATAAAAAAAAAAAAAAAAAGTCTACATGGTTTGCTAAAACTGCTTGTTTTGCTTGGCGAGGCTTTTTTTTTTTTCTTAAAAAGTAATCTACAAATTAAATTCATCAGCAAAGCAATTTACTTGCCGTTTTGTTTACGCCTCATATAAATCTTTGTTTTGTAGATCCCAGATACCTTAAACACAACCATTAAAATCTGAAACCAGATAAAGAAACAGAACGATTTCTGCTGCTGAATTTAAAGTAATGTCAGCCCTTTTTCACCGAGGAGCAAAACTTAATTGCAAGCTCTAACTCAGTGTATGTCCAGTTGTAGCTGTGCCCTCCTTTTCCCCAGTATATCATCTGCCCAGGGAAGTTGTTGATGCCCCATCCCTGGAAGTGTTTAAGGCCAGGCTGGATGGGGCTTGGAGCAACCTGCTCTAGGGAGAGGTGTCCCTGCCCATGGCAGGGGGGTTGGAACCTGATGATCTTTAAGATCCCTTCCAACTCTGACCATTCTATGATTCTATGATCATATAAAAAAAATAAATCAGTAAATTTTAGAAAACTGTTTGTTAACATTTTGAAAGTCCGTTTTTCCCAGTTCGTTGTACTTTGATACATTTTTTCCAGATATAAAAAGGTAATTTTGACCCTGTCCAGTGAAACCAGTGCAAAGAGGCCCCAGCACCCAGGGAAGATTTCACTGAAGCTTTTGAAAAGTGAACTGGCTGCTTTGGCTGTTTCACGTAACACAATTAAGGTTACAGAACAATTCAAAGGCTGCCACGCTTTCTTAGTGGAGTTGGATGAAGTGGAAAGATAAGGAAAATCTTCTTATAGATGAGAGGGGAAATTGTATACTGTTGAGTTTTTTATTTATACATTTTTACACACAGACTTGCTCTGCTCTTTAGCCCGTTATCTGTGCGACAAATCTAATTCTTCATATGAATTGTCAGTTTTCCAGAAGATAATTTCAGAGGCCAAATACAAGCAATCCTGTTTAAAGAGGATGGAAGGTGGAAAAAGGATTCGTGCTGAGACACACTGACCCCAACATTTTCTCCTGAGTCACAGCTCTCTAGGACAGAATCAGTCTGCAGGGACAACCTGCTCTTCACAGGCTGGAGACAGACACTGCTTTCCAGGTGGCAAAGCACTATGCACGGGGTAATGGTTTTAAATTGGAAGAGGGGAATTGAGATGAGATCTTAGGAAGAAGATCTTTTGTGTGAGGGTGGTGAGGCTCTGGAACAGGTTGCCCAGGGAAGCTGTTGATGCCCCATCCCTGGAAGTGTTTAACGCCAGGCTGGATGGGGCTTGGAGCAACCTGCTCTAGGGAGAGGTGTCCCTGCCCAGGGCAGGGGGGTTGGAACTTGATGATCTTGAAGGTCCCTTCCAACTCTGACCATTCTGTGATTCTATGATCTTTGAGACCACAGCAGTTTAAACAGGTTCTAGTACTGCCCTCCTTATTTACTGCTTTCCAAAGTTTGTGCCACTTGGAAACATCACCAGAAGGGACTTTCTCTCATGAGTTACAGCCCTCATGGGTACACTAACATCAGTAACTTCGAGCAAGTTCTTTTTTGGTGCAAAACTGTCATGCATTTCTCCTTGGAGCCTTCTTGACAGATTGTAACAGAGATTTTGACGCCTAAAAGTATTTACAAGGTACCCACTTGCACTTGAGAGATGTATCTCTAGCCAATCTAAAATCCAGCCTCTTAGCTCTTGCATGTAAATTAGAACCAGAATTTAGTATGTAGCGACTAATACATTTTTAAAGAAATACAGAACTACTTACTCTTACCATTTAGTATGCAAGCATATATTTTTATTATCAAGGACTTTGAGGAACCTTCTCTTACCTGCACTGGGATCCTTCACTACAATGTCAGAGATCTCGAAGAGTTTCAGAGGCAAGGGCATCTTCCTGTTGGCAGCAATAGTTTTCAGCAGCCCGGGAAGGAGGGTTGTACGTGCCACCTGCAGGACAAACGCGGTTGCTGCGAGTGAAAAACCTAAAACAGCTCTTCGGATTTTCTTAATGTTTTGTTTTGCTCACTTGTAACACGAATTTAGAAGCAGCCAGAGGCAAATACAGTATAGAATTTAGAATTCTTAAACCTGAAAATGTATGTTCTCTTTAAATCCTTTATACTGTGTTTTCTGAAGGAGCGTGTATGAGGGGTGAAGAACAGGGATCATTTCACAGATGACTGAGCTGCAGCACAGGGGAGAAAAACAATACAGAAAGACATGCAAAAAAAAAAAAAATTCCCATAAATTTAATTTCACTTATGCAAAAAGAGAAATACTAAGTGTTATTTTGGAAATGGCAGATGTTGTCTGAATATTTGCTTGGTATCTCCTGATATTAATCAACGATATAGGCAGAAGATAAGTAACAGAAATCATAGAATCACAGAATGGTCAGAGTTGGAAGGGGCCTTCAAGATCATCAAGTTCCAACCCCCCTGCCATGGGCAGGGACACCTCTCCCTAGAGCAGGTTGCTCCAAGCCCCATCCAACCTGGCCTTAAACACTTCCAGGGATGGGGCATCAACAACTTCCCTGGGCAACCTGTTCCAGTGCCTCACCACCCTCACAG
>VXBW01005385.1:1066072-1081936 GCA_013400375.1 Thinocorus orbignyianus
TAAGATCTCATCTCAATCTCCCCTCTTCCAATTTAAAACCATTCCCCCTCGTCCTGTCACTAGACTTCCTGACAAACAGTCCCTCTCCAGCTCTCCTGGAGCTCCCTTCACATCCTGGAAGGCTGCTCTCAGGTCTCCCCGGAGCCTTCTCTTCTCCAGGCTGATATTAATCAACGATATAGGCAGAAGATAAGTAAGAGAAATGGATGCATTCAGATTGCAGTAGCAGATCTAGAAATGTTTATTAGGATACTTAAATAGCAGTCAGAATTGAAAAGAAAAAGATTTCAGAAAACCCAATAATAATGGTTAATAATTAAAAAAATAAATAATAAATTCCTGTCTAGAGTTCAGGATGCTCTGAGATCGCCAGGTCTAGTAGTTCCATTTACATTGAACTGCTTTTCTAAATGCAGGAGTCGATCAATCATCTGGGATTTCTCCGTAATGAGACAGCTGGATTTTGCCACACGCTGTCATCCAGAGCGGGATATTCTGCTTTACTGAAAAGCTGAGAGTATTTCACACCCAATAAGGCATTTCTCAAGGCAGGAATAACAGGAAATGACTGCTAGCGAGTTTCGCACATAAACAGGCACATCCTCCTTTATGCAGGAAAAGTAGCTCTACAGTTTATGGATTTTACTTTCTGGTGGTTCCTTTCTTTCCTCTTTAAATATAGAACCTGTGACAATGCTGCTCCCAAAGTTCGACCTGAATTCTCTTACCTGAAATTCTGCAGTTTTGGGGTTTGCTATGCGCACCGCTTTTGTTGCGGAGAGATCCGTGCCCAGTTTATCTGCAACGTCTTCTTGAGAACACTGAGAGGAAGAGACAAAACCCACCAAGGTCAAGGAGGCAGAACAGACAGTAACTCAATGAAATCTGATATCAAGAGTGAACAATGCAATTGCAGCATTGTCTTCTGAGGCCCCGTAGTGTGTGCTGTCATGTGCAACACCCCCTTGTAAGAAAAACTAAGCCTCAGTCTTCAAACTAAGTAGGCAAACCTATTATCAAAGCAATGTTAATTACTAATCAAAATAAATAGAATCATAGAATCATAGAATGGTCAGAGTTGGAAGGGACCTTCAAGATCATCAAGTTCCAACCCCCCTGCCATGGGCAGGGACACCTCTCCCTAGAGCAGGTTGCTCCAAGCCCCATCCAACCTGGCCTTAAACACTTCCAGGGATGGGGCATCAACAACTTCCCTGGGCAACCTGTTCCAGTGCCTCACCACCCTCACACCAAAGAACTTCTTCCTAAGATCTCATCTNGGACTCTGCACTTGGCTAGTTTAAAAATAAAAAAAGAACAAAAGAAAAGAACAAAAAAGAGGCAAATGTTTATTTAGGCTTCTGTCAGGGATTGCTGACATCTGTTTTAAAACAAGAGGCTCAGGTTCTGCCCCCTGACTTGCAGTGGGCAAAGTGCTTCAGCCTGAAAGCAGCACTTTGTAAGGGGAATGGTCCCCAGGCTTCTCGGGGCGTATGGCCAAGCCTTCAATTTTCATGGCTGCACAGGATTCTCATAGTTCATTCTTGTCATTCTCATTATTTTTGAGTTGGGGTACTTTTCAAGCCCTTATTCTCATGCTGTATCTATAAGCTGGTCAGAAAAGCAACCCACATGCACTTTATCTGGGCACATACAGCAACAGATGCTACTGATAAGATCCACTCTACAGATTTCCAGAATTTATAGCTTTATTAATGTATTAAAGAAACCAATAGCAGACCAGGCATGTAATTGAGGATTTGCTACTATACTGCAGTCTCCCAGAAGTATTCCCTCTGCACTGGCAGCACTCCGAAAAGTAGAGAGACCAAATGTGAGGAAAACGAGCAGATGATACCATCTGAAAAAGGAGATTATTGAATAAAAAAAAAATAAAATAAAATCTTAAATGAATGCTGACCTTCCTTAGGAGGAGAAAACTGTGTAAAACAGTTTTCAGATCTGTACTAAACTACCATCCCTGGAAGTGTTCAAGGCCAGGCTGGATGGGGCTTGGAGCAACCTGCTCTAGGGAGAGGTGTTCCTGCCCATGGCAGGGGGGTTGGAACTTGATGATCTTGAAGGTCCCTTCCAACCATTCTATGATTCTATGATACAGCACATCATCTTACAAAATTCCACTCTTGCAGTTCATAAAGGTCCTCAGTAGCAGTGATGGAATATATTCAACATTTTTAAGCATATCAGCTATTCAGTGCTGAAAAAACAGAATTATATTTACTAATGAATAAGGAAAACCTACAAAATCTTCATCATCTTATTCATATTATTTCCCCAACGTGGTGCCACCAGAGGTCATCTGAATACCTTTGTTAAATACTAGCACTGCAGGAAGTAACCTTAGTTATTGTCCTGGTAACTTAAATGAGTTAATGACAAAGTATTAAAACTGGAATGTGTTTTCCAGACTTCAAAATTAGTTCAAATTTTGCTTTTGAACATCCATGAAATCCAAAGGTGTTAAACTTTTATTCAGTCCATTTGGATTACCAACCTTGGTTGCAAATACATGGAACCTTTTTAGGAGCCTGCATGACTGTATCTTAAAATCTTTGAGTAAGTTATCAAAAAATGATCTGTCATCAGCCAACTGTCTCTTAGAAGGTTGTGTACTTCCAGGAATGTACAGTTCTGGCCATCTAGTAAGTTTTAAGTTTAAGAAAAGGCTGAGAAATTTCCCAGATGTTTTGACAGAACATATGATGGTAGCTCCCCATATGCTAAAATTCCACAAACTGCACTTTCAAGTCAAAGCTTTGAGCAGATATTGAAACAGAAAGGATTTTCTGGAATGTATAGTGTATTTTCCATAGCTGACTGTGCCAATCACCACATACAGACATTTACCACACACATTTGGAGGGTATAGGGGTGTATTTAACTTTTTAAAACAATAGTAGATCAGGTTCTCTGATCCACAAGTGGCCATGCCAAAGATGGTGTTTCCTACTGAACATTTTATCCCAATAAAACAATGCTGCTGCACAATTTCCATTCCACATTAGAAATGATGCCAGCTGCCAGTCCTGGAGTGGCACATGCTGTTGCAGAGTCCTGATTCTTGGTAAAAAACCTCCTGTCCTGGCTGTAACAAATAATACCAATAGTATGTGCAACCAGTGTTAACAATTACTATATTTTTATCTGTTCTTGCATGAAGAAAAACCCCACCTGTGGTGCAATTTCCAGGGGAATTTGTGTCCCCTCAGTGTGCATCATCCCTTTTTTTACAGGTATTCTCAAAATAAACTCTTTGCTGACTGAATAACTACGTGTCAGCTTGGTATCCAATTGGCATCTAATGGTAGGAATGGTATCTAATGCAAGGAATCACGGGCAAGTGCTAAAACTGAATCCCCCCCCCACAAAGAGAAACAGGGTAATCTCTAAACTGTAGTAATATCCACCAGAAAGTACCAAATTCTTATGTTTGTCTTCCAGATTATCAAACTCTGATGAATTTCACATCTGGTGATCAAAGTCTCAAGAGAGACTTGCTGTCACACAATTCCATCCTATGAAGTTAAACTAAACCCAGTGCTTTAGCAGCTATTTTTGCCTCTATACTTAGAACTCTGTGCCACATTCACAGTGACTCACTCAATTTCTCTGACCTACAAACTCACAAAATAGTGTACTGTAATTAAAGCTCTAGCAAACCATCACCTGCCAAAACAGTACCGGTTAATACTGGTGTATTTATCCAGTAACATATCCTCAGACCATCCCTATCCTCCGCAGTTTTGGCTCTATCACTGTTTTAACACACAACTAAGAAAAACAAAATGAAATCAATATAACATACCAGGGCAAAAGTGAGTGCTTCGGTGAATCCAGCAGCTGCCAAGTCCAGTCTCAGAAGTTCTGTCAGTTTATTGAGGGGGAGCTAAAATGAAACAAAAACCAGTTTTCAACTTCCATCTAAAAACGTTTTTTTCTCTTCTTTCCTGAGGTGATTTCGCCTGTTACGTTACTTCAGGGTGAATTCACTAGGGAGGTACCAGGCTTGTGTGCTTAAAAGTTCTGAAAGCGTGAGCCAGCTGCCTTTCGGTTTGCCTGAGAAAATGAATCTCCCAATTAGAGATGTAATACGGGCTCCCTACTTAAACCCTGTCTTTTTTCAAGTACCAGCAACCCCTGGTCTCGGCCTTATTCAAATCAGTGGGGCATCTGTTTTGTATCCTCTCCGTGGTAAATACTTCTTGAGGCAAAGCATGGCAAAATATTTAACTCCGAGGTTCTGTTTTCCCCAAAGCCCTTCTGGCATGCACTAGTCATGCACTAGTCACTAGAGTGTTCATTTGAAGGGGCAATCTTACTTGATTAGCCATGGTGTACGTTTTTGGAATAGCCATCTGAATGTTGTTATAACCATAAGCTATTGCTGCATCTTCTATGATATCACAGGCATGGATAACGTCCGCTCTGGTGGGAGGGATTTCAACCTCTAGAGCGTTCCCATTCCCTATGACGTGCGCGTTCAAACACATCCTAGTCAGCAGCTTGGCAAGGCTGGATGGAGTTTCACTGAAACGAAACAAAAGAGTGGTAATTCATGGATCTTGCACTGTATTGGCTGGCTTTTAAAAGTAATCCATGTTTCTGCTGCGGTGAAGAATCTCTAAGTGCTCTATGGACTGTTCCTAGGCTGAGCATTCCACCAGAAACAGCACAGATTCTTACTCTTGAGAAGGGAATTTTTCTTTACTGTGTAACACTTGCGTGAGGCCATAAAGAATCACTCACTTTCCCTGAAAGCTGGGGAAGAAGTTCTAAAGCATTGATCCAATTACCCAAGATAGCCCCTGAATTTCTGATAAATTAACAAAATTATTCTGATAAATTAACAAAATAAAATCACAGTGTAAGCATTTAGAGGGCTGGAGCAGCTCTGCTGTGAGGACAGGCTGAGAGAGCTGGGGCTGTTCAGCCTGGAGAAGAGAAGGCTCCGGGGAGACCTGAGAGCAGCCTTCCAGGATCTGAAGGGAGCTCCAGGAGAGCTGGGGAGGGACTTTTTGTCAGGAAGTCTAGTGACAGGACGAGGGGGAATGGTTTTAAATTGGAAGAGGGGAGATTTAGATGAGATCTTAGGAAGAAGTTCTTTGGTGTGAGGGTGGTGAGGCACTGGAACAGGTTGCCCAGGGAAGTTGTTGATGCCCCATCCCTGGAAGTGTTTAAGGCCAGGCTGGATGGGGCTTGGAGCAACCTGCTGTAGGGAGAGGTGTCCCTGCCCATGGCAGGGGGGTTGGAACTTGATGATCTTGAAGGTCCCTTCCAACTCTGACCACTCTATGATTTCTAGAACAATGCCATAATCAATGTTTTCACGATTTTCATCTTTTTCATGATTAATGAAAACTATGTTTTCATTTGAAATAACACACCTGATTCCTATTTTCTTGTTAATAAGTTCAGCTTTCACCTTCTCTTTCCGATAAGCCAGTTCCTAAAAAGGAAGACAAAGCTTTTCAGCATACACAGTGCCTGCCATTGCTACCCAAGAGGATTCAATTTTGACAACTCAGTAATCTAGCTGCTTCTAATTAGGATACTGAAACAACATCCCCAGAAGCCAAGTGTGGAATATGAGGCTATACTTAATATCCTAAGGTAACAGGATTCTTGTAAATTACAATATGCATATTCTAGTACATGATGCAAAAGTTCTTCTTGGTTAACTTAAAAGGTTGAACGTAGCATGAAAGCCCTGATACTGAAACTTCTGATCATTTCTGATATGTGCAAGGAACGGAATTGCTGAAAGCTTCATCCTAAATCAAAGCCCTAAAGCAGGGAACGGTCATGCCTGAGATCTCATGGTCTAGTACAGATCAAGTGACTTTTTATGGGGAAGAGGAAAGCAGACTTTCTATTTCCATATTGGCACAGAAATATCTCTGGGTATATTGCTTAGAAAGTTTGCAACGTGTTTAAGAAAGTTACTGTGTATGTATTTACTTGAGTGTTCCTAAATTTCATCTTAAACTTGGGGGATTTTTTTCTCTATACTATTTAGGGAAGATACTTTGGTTACTGCAAAGATTTCTGTTTCACTGAGGATCTCTTCAGGATTCTAGGTCTTTCCTCTGTTGATGAAAGCTGCCACTGCTAGAAGAAGTATTTTAGCTAAAACACTGCTAGAAAAACTTTCAGTAAAAGTCAGTTTCTTTCCCTCTAAACAGTTTGTACTTGCTTGATAGATCTGATTTTATGAACTCAACCAGGTCTGTTTGTCTTCAGTTATTTTCAGGGAACAGAGGAATTGCTTTCTTTATACTTATGAAGAGAACAAAACAGTAAGAGTACATTGCAGTGCAGGCAAACCTGCACTTGAAGTCACCATTCTGCCTTAGAGACCTTTATACAGTTAAAATCTACGAAGTGAAAGCTGAAAAAACCAGTGTTACAAGGTTATTTTAACCGAAGGGCATTACAGCTTCCAGATCTGATAAGTAAGTTATGCTGAGGCTGATTTCAGTTGTCCACTGGTTTCAGCCTGAAGGACCTCTTCCTGCCTTCATTCTTCCTGAGTTGGAACACACAGGTTTTAAAGGCTTTAGACACAGAGTATGACCTTTGATTGCAATCTCTACTCATTCCTGGCAAAGTCCGTATCACATGAACTCTAAACCACACCAGTGGTTACCACTGGTAACTTTAAACCCTACCCTTCTTTTTGGAGTACCAGGGCTACGGCAGTGAGACTGGATTTTTAGCCTTATCATAAACTAGTGGAGGTTCAGAATGAGTTTTCTGGATAAGGTGATGCTGGAACTGGAGTCATTTTTCGCAGGCTAGAGAAGGCCCCGACTCACTAATACACAGATAGTGCCAAGATGAGCTTTTACACCATATCTGAGAATGATGATAAACTGCCAAAAAAGAAGCCAATGCCACTCTTACTGCACTCTCTGTAAACAAAATCCTTTCCCTGAGGATACTGAAACAACACTTCACTATGCTTACCGGGTAGATGTGCGTCTTCCCGTTAGGATAAACAACTTCTGCCGCTTCAACACTGAGATATAAAAACAGAATTAAAGATGGTTTTAACACGTGGCCCCAATGTAAAGTCTCTCTGACTAGAGATTCACACTCACCTGAACGGCTTCTCACAATATTCACTAAACATCGTGACTAGAATATCAAGAACAATTTTTGCCTACAAAACAAAGACAACAAGAAATCTGTCATCTGCTTCTGTTGAAGTAGACAAAATATATTAGCAAAAAACGGGGAGGAAATCTTGTCTTACACTCTCTTCATTCTATTCTATTTAATAACTCAACAACCAAAATCCCAGCAGTCTAGAATACTAGCCTGAATTTTAAAATACATGTTTTTCCTCTGCTGCAAAGACATTTATGCAAAAATATGAAATCTATGGTTTTCAGGGTCTTGAAGCATTTGTGTATATTTGCTCCTCTGAGGAAGAGGAGGCTGAGGGGAGACCTTATTGCTCTCTACAACTACCTGAAAGGAGGCTGGAGAGNAAGGTGTACAGGGTCTTTATTACCAGCTGGAACTGAGTCTTCCTGATCCTTAGTCTAATTCGTCATTTCACTGAAATTCCAGTGAGAATGTGTGAGGCTGAAGCACCGTGAGTTGTTTAGTGACGTATTATCAAATAACCTCATCTGCAGTACCTTTTGTTTTAGAGTGAATATTTTAAGAGATTAGTATAAAGGAACATACTAACGAGAATCAGATCAACCTCTCAATCTACAAGAGTTTTGGGGTTTTTTGATGCCTGACAGTATCATTTCCTCCATGTAAACAGGACAGCACTATCCATATTTTTACTGTCAAGGCAAGGAGTAGAAAGAGGAATTCTTCATTTGTCTGCTTAGAAGCCACTCCCCAACGTGCAAATTAATTTGTGTCATTAACAGGTTGTGTAGTAGGGTATATTAAAAGTGTTTTTACTCTTAAGCATCAAGATACATACTTCAGGGAAACTATCAATGAATGCACAACCTGTACTCCAGAACAGGCAATTAGAACTGCTGGGCTTTCATGCTTCAGCTTTGAGTTCCCAAATTTGCATATGGAAAGACTTCGACTCGACAATTATTTGCACAGCATCCCTGCCTGAAACAGATAACTCAGAAGAAAAAGTGTTGTCTTCCTTCCCTCAGCCCAAATTTTAAGCAGGAGACAAACAAAGAGTATTCTTGGCAAAATAGGCAGTCTTAGGGAATTTTACTCTTTTTGAAATCTTTCAGATTTAGAGAAAGTGCTCAACAACAAAAAAAGCCCCTAATTTACTTAAATTACTCTCCCATACAAACCCAACAGTTAATGTCAACATAAAGACACAGTAAAACCAAAATCCAGTGAGAATATAACACTGTCTATAGAACTGTTAAGTCCTACCACTCATCCCACCCTTTGGAAATGGGAGGGTGGCTCCAGAAAGTAAATGCTTGGCTACTGCAGGTCTTTGTACTGCAGCCCAATCACCCAAAGGGAAAACAATAACAATACAGCATATCAAAAGCAGGAAAGATTCATTTACCTTTGTAATATCTGTGCCCGTACATTCAATAAACACATTCCTGGTTTTTAAGTTTATTTTCGTATGATCTCCTAAAACACATGAAGACAAAATAGGTGTTAAGAAATGTTATTGCTTTTCTTGCAATGACACTTATACCGGCTCCTTTTGTGATCCAGAAAGATCACTGCCACCTTCTGCAGCTTAAAAAGCCACTGTCTGCTGCACTAACGTTCACAATTCCTCCCAGAATAGCAGCTCTCTTTACTTTTAAACATACGCATTCAAAAAGAGCAGAAAAGACAGAGCAAACTGACTGACTGGATTTTAGAATCATAGAATGGTCAGAGTTGGAAGGGACCTTAAAGATCATCAAGTTCCAACCCCCCTGCCATGGGCAGGGACACCTCTCCCTAGAGCAGGTTGCTCCAAGCCCCATCCAGCCTGGCCTTAAACACTTCCAGGGATGGGGCATCAACAACCTCCCTGGGCAACCTGTTCCAGTGCCTCACCACCCTCACAGCAAAGAACTTCTTCCTAAGATCTCATCTAAATCTCCCCTCTTCCAATTTAAAACCATTCCCCCTCGTCCTGTCACTAGACTTCCTGACAAACAGTCCCTCCCCAGCTCTCCTGGAGCTCCCTTCAGATCCTGGAAGGCTGCTCCAAGGTCTCCCCGGAGCCTTCTCTTCTCCAGGCTGAACAGCCCCAGCTCTCTCAGCCTGTCCTCACAGCAGAGCTGCTCCAGCCCTCTGAGCATCTTGGTGGCCCTGCGCTGGACCTGTTCCAACAGTTCCATGTCCCTTCTATGTTGAGGACTCCAGAGCTGGACACAGGACTCCAGGTGGGGTCTCAGGAGCACAGAGCAGAGGGGCAGAATCCCCTCCCTGGCCCTGCTGCTCACGCTGCTTTTGCTGCAGCCCAGGCTGGGGGTGGTTTCTGGGCTGCCAGCGCGCACTGCCGGCTCATGGTGATTATGCTTTACACCGCAAGGCACATTCCAGGCATCTCAGTATCCAGCTGGAAAAGCAAGCCAGCAGAACAGCGGCCATCTGCTGGCTGCAAAGTGGTTCTGCACCTCCAGAGCATCTCATCTTCCCTGGCTTTAGCAACGCTTTCGCATTCCATGTGTGATGTGGTAAGAAAGCTGCCTTGGACAGGAAAGGACTAAATGTTTTTTAGGAAGTGATTTAGACCCATGAATATCCATAGCTACTCCTGTGAGTAGCCAAGAGCTCTTGATGCTCCCTGCTATGGGTTTGTCTGCATTAGTGACTCAGGTCCCAGCTGGGTTTCCTCTTGGGCATGAATTTGCTTTATGTCTGTGCTGGGAGTTGTGAGACATGCACCGAACCCCATCACTGATGCACTCAAAACTGTTTCTCATCTGGAAGAAGCAAAGGAGAACATACACTTAGGGACGTCACCTAAAGTGTCTCTCTTGATAATTAGATGTAAAGGCCCCCAGTAGCTGATTGCCTACAAAAGCAGGGTTCTGTCAGGAAGACACAGGCAGGGAAACCTGCCCCATGCTGCCTGTTGGGTACAGATGCACAGTGCACACCTCAAATGGATTTCCTTGCTGGTAGGCTTGCAGAAGGGACATGGGCAGTCCTGGAATTGTACAGGGCTGTGCCAAATCCAACCTCTGCATCCTTCTCACCTTCCATTGCAGCATTCACTGAAGTATGTGCGCTCCACAGGAGGCAAAGGGAAGCCCATGCTTGGATGCACATGGGGGTCCTTCCTGCTTTTGCCTGACATTGAGCAAGTCATTCAGCTGCTGTGTTGTAGTTTCCTACCTGAGAAACTAGGTCACAGCTGGACTAGAAGTGAGGTGCAGTCTTAAGACTGAGGGATCAGATATTCCCTTCTGCTGTGCCGTGCCTCTTTGCAGATGGAATGTACTCAGCATTTCTGGATTCACTTCAAAGCAAATACAACTTTGCACCTGAGTGCTTGTAGATAATCCAAAAAATCAATACAAATGTTTACATTTCATTATCTGTTTAAAAAGTACCTTTAACCCAGAAGCTTCCCTCAAATACTGTTCTTTAAAATAGAGACAGATATTTAATTTAGCTCAACCTTTTTAACTGATAAAATGTTAACAATATGCAAAGGTTATTCCTGGCATACTCCAAAGTTGGCGTGAGCCAAACAAAGAAGGATCAGACACAGCAGCTGACATCACCTTCAGTTCAGAACAGTTGTTCTTACCCGTCCCTGACACAGAGTCTGAGCTGCCTTTTAGGAAGATTTGGACTAGATGTTTAACGTATGGATAAGGTCAATTAGGCAAAATCCATCCAAAGAGACTTTATTGGTCAGTGTAGGACAAGTTACTGATTCTTGAACTAAATATATAGGTGTCCCGATATACTTTTGTTAAAGGAGTCATTCTGCCCATATCACTTATTAGCTTCAGTAAGCATGGTTCTTAAAATTCACCCATAGTTTCTTTTGCATTCAGAGGAAACCCATGTTTAGAAACCAGGCAAAAAAGTCTAGACCAATTTATTCTTTGTAAGCAATTAAAAGTCTTCTGGAATCACCTGTGTGATAGTAAAAGGATCCAGAAGGACTGGTTCACACTACTGATAAATCCACATAAAATGGAGTACAAAGCAGACTGTTACAGTCATCAGTTTACTAAATAACTTCTTACACACTTCTTTTAACTAAATGATGTTTGTGTATGCAAACAAAATGCTTTCCTAACAAAAGTTCCAGTAACAAGGAACCTCTCCTGAGTTCTAGAATGGTATGAGAAGCTAAATGCTGAGGTTTGCAGCGGGACTTTCACACAAAAGTGTTTCCCTTAGATGTTCTGACTCACTCACAAAACTGTAGACAGTATAAACTAGTGGTAAGTGATCTTACCATTGATGATTGGTGGCATGGACAGAACAACACCGTTGCTGTCATAAATGACAGGATAAAGTGGCTTGTTTTCTATCAGGTGTAAATAGTGCCGAAGGTGGCTGTCAGTCTGCAGAAACAAAGCACAACCCAAATCTCACATTATCTCACTTGTGAACCTCCAGAGTGCCACAATCCTTTGCTGAGAGACTAAAGAGGGCAGGACTGGGCTTAGAGCTAAGTGCTTCACTAGCAAAAGCTGTTTGCTCTAAGCAGCAGGGAAATTTTGAAAAGAGAGAACCAGATTTGCTTCAAAAGCGTTAAGAATTATTTCTTCAAGGAGTCTCTCAAAGATGCATAGGCCATGGTGTCCAAACGATGCCCTTGCTCACCCCAGCAGACCTTTCATTGCCAAACCCACGGGGAGAGATCCTTATATATATAAGTTTATAGGAATTTTCCTTAGAAGTGATAAAATGAGCACTATAATACTGCTAAGTGTTTAAATTTGATTCAAAATTTACATCTGTTCCAATGACATGACACAGGTGTACGCTGTACCAAAAACATTACTTACTTTTAGTCCCTCTTATACCTTGTTTCTCAGCTCTCTCAGTTTCTCATCTTTGGTCAGAGATCTTCGAGAACTCATTTCTGCCTGTGACCAGTATGTGTGCTCCAGCAGGGCTGTACATGGTAATGATGGTGATACCAGCATCATTTTGAAATGCTGACATTTAAAGTGGTCCACGTAAACATTGTAAAATTAGACCAGCTATGATGTTTTCCTAGCATTTACCTGGTTTCAGCAGGATGCTGGGCCAAGAGCAGTGCCAGGCTTAACTTGAGCCTTTCAGACAGCTACACTCGCCTAATGTGTAGTTGGGTAAATAATTCAACATCTTCCACAAGTAAAGCGGCCAATTTAAAGTAACATTAAAAAACGTGGTATTATTTACCCCAAGCTTTTCTCAGCTTTGCACACTGAGTATCTCATCAGCACAGATAAACAGACAACACTTTTAAAGTATTATTTACCAGCATGATGGAAAGCAGTCTTCGTGCTGATAAATCAGAGGGTTAATATCAAACCCACTGTTCCAGGAGTTATGCTCAACCCCAAAACACCATGATGTACTTTTCATGGACAATAAAAATCAAGTATTGCCATACTTTGCTCACGAGTAAGCAAAACATAGAATGCTTACTGGATGAAACTACAGAAAATAATTGTGTTCTATGTGTAAGAACAACTCCGTAACGAGGATATGAGAGACATTAAGCCTTGGAAATTTCTCTTCCTGCATTTTGTGCACTAAGTCTGAAAAATCCCACTTACCCTATACAGATCCATCATTTGGGAAGCTGTATACTCCTGCGACTGATTCAAGGGCTTGAATTTAATTTCAGAAGGTGGTTTAGCTGTATAAGTAAACGGACCAGAGATGGTGTCCAAGTCATGGGTACCTATTGCTACTAATGCTCTTCTCCTAGAAAGAAAGAAGGCAAAATAATGATTTTACTAGTAATATTTGGAGTTGGGTTGAGACAGTATCCCACGACACTTCATAATTTCCTGTGAGGGTGGTGAGGCACTGGAACAGGTTGCCCAGGGAAGTTGTTGATGCCCCATCCCTGGAAGTGTTTAAGGCCAGGCTGGATGGGGCTTGGAGCAACCTGCTCTAGGGAGAGGTGTCCCTGCCCAGGGCAGGGGGGTTGGAACTGGATGATCTTGAAGGTCCCTTCCAACTCTGACCATTCTATGATTCTATGATTCTATACTCCTATGCAGAGAAAAAACTTACTGAAAAAGTAGAAGGGCAATTTTGATAAGCACAGAAATTATTTTCACAAATAGCATTTTAACAACATACCTAATGGTCAAATCCCATACTTTGCATAAATATAAATACAATGCCTCTCTGCAATAGGGATGCGTGTCTTACCCTGTGAGAAAACCATACATACAGACACTGTACACTAAAGTTAAGCACTAACCTGCAAATATTTTGGTGTAGTTTTTCTTGGAGGTCAATGAAACTGTTATAACGTTCCTTGGTGAAGGTTATATTGCGAAGGACTGCAGCTACAGCATGAGGACGGGTCTGCACAGTCTGCAATTTACAAGAGCAACACATTATGAATTTCAAGTAGACAGAATATACAAAACTAAACACACTTGTGAGACCCCACCTGGAGTCCTGTGTCCAGTTCTGGAGTCCTCAACAGAGAAAGGACATGGAACTGTTGGAACAGGTCCAGCGCAGGGCCACCAAGATGACCAGAGGGCTGGAGCAGCTCTGCTGTGAGGACAGGCTGAGAGAGCTGGGGCTGTTCAGCCTGGAGAAGAGAAGGCTCCGGGGAGACCTGAGAGCAGCCTTCCAGGATCTGAAGGGAGCTCCAGGAGAGCTGGGGAGGGACTCTTGGTCAGGAAGTCTAGTGACAGGACGAGGGGGAATGGTTTTAAATTGGAAGAGGGGAGATTGAGATGAGATCTTAGGAAGAAGTTCTTTGCTGTGCGGGTGGTGAGGCACTGGAACAGGTTGCCCAGGGAAGCTGCTGATGCTCCATCCCTGGAAGTGTTTAAGGCCAGGCTGGATGGGGCTTGGAGCAACCTGCTCTAGGGAGAGGTGTCCCTGCCCAGGGCAGGGGGGTTGGAACTTGATGATCTTGAAGGTCCCTTCCAACTCTAACCGTTCTATAATTCTATGATTCTATGAAAACTGATTTAATGTGCATTTTTCTTCATAAAATCCTCTTTTGTAAAGTAGTAATCAAAAGTTCATGGAAAACCACCAGAATTAAAAAGAGAAAAAAACACAAAGAAACCCATTCCAGGACATGTAGAGACAAGGAGGATTCTAACACACTGTGTGATGGCCCTGAAGGTCAAGGCACTGTAAGCATCCGAAACTTTGGTTTGATCTAGTACTAGTTCACCCAGAATGATCTGTCTATTGTTCCTCCCCTTCCCTAGAAATAAATCAGAAGGAGTAGAGACATTCACATTTCTTTAGCTCTTGTCCTGTAAATAAGATTTCTAGTCTTACTGCTCTTATAAAATCAGTACCCATAAGTGTCTTGGTGGCTGACAAACTCTCAATAAATTTAAAAAGGTGAGTAAACACTTTTACCTGCTCAGTGATAATCAGCTTCTGACCTTCACCCTGAGGTGGTATTATTTTTTCATACCTAGGGAGATTTATCCTAGAATAAACCCAGAAATAAGTCTGTAAGTGAAAGAAAGGAAGTCCCCCAAATGCAGGAAACTTTAGAAATGTAGCAAAAAATTTATGTGGAAAACTTTCCTAGTTACTTTTCTTGGCATGTAAATTAGCTGGCTGGGATGGTAAGCAGATTACTGAAGGAGAAAGGAAGGACTCAAGAAGATAAAGTCATTGCAGAAAAGCAAATCAAATTATTTCTTTTTGTATTTATTACAGATGATCACAAGAAATTTCCTCTGCAGGAGCTCTTTAGAGGGTAAGTCTCAAATGGAGCTGCAGTTGAAAATGTTTCAGAACAGATCCATCACCCAGTAGCATTCTACTCCAGTCTTCTAAGAGTATGCACCAGATCCTCTCCAGAGGATCTACATATGAGATCATACTCACATGTGACAAGTCTGTTTATGGACCACAAATGGCCTCGTATTTAAACAAATAACAAACCACACAGAATTATCAGAACTCTGCATTACCTTTCTTTAAAGACCTGCAGCCCTCGGACCAACCCTTCCAGGCAGAGAAGATCATAGCGGTTGGCAGGAACATCAATTTTATAGAGAACAGTATCAGATGCACCCTTTGCCTTTTCTTCACCTTTTTCTTTACTTATTATGTCTTTCTCAGATGTCTGAAACGAAGTAAAAATATGTTTTTAACCTGAAATATGTTAACATTGCTCAGAGTATCGCAGTGAGACAATACGAGAAAACTGTATTCATTAGAAGTTTAACGGTGTAACTTGGATTAATACAGCAAATGGACACACTGAACACCAGGAATGACATAAAAACTAAATCTTTCTCAGATTCAGAGACTGTGATGCAGTATACCAAAAGAAAAATTCACTACTAGAACTTGAATTTTAAAAAATGATACTATAGAAGCAAGAGTCTCCAGGCTAGCAGATCCCAGGAGAGAACTGAGACTTGGATTTTCGGCAAAAGAACCTTAAAGATCACTGAGATTCTATTATTATTATTAACCCCCTTGCCATGAGCAGGGACACCTCCCACTAGAATTATTAACAAATACAAAAGCTGTCAGTGAACTACATCTACCGAAAAACTAAAAAATAAAAACCTTACTCACAATTTCATCGAGCTCCAAACCAAACTCGAAGCAGAGCTCATCAAACTCTTCATCAGCTGTGAGGAAAAAGGGTGAATTTTGGTTAATAAGCAGACCTCAAGTTTTTAAAGTAATTTTTTTTTGTTGTTTTGAATGTTTTCAAACAAAATAATAAATGCTATTTTGGGG
>VXBW01005385.1:1083154-1109875 GCA_013400375.1 Thinocorus orbignyianus
CGCCCCGCGTTCGCCGCCCCCCTCGCCCCCCGCCGCCCCGGTGCGGAGACAGCCCGGTGGAAAGGTTGCGGAGAGGCTCGGCTTGTGTTCTGCTCTAGGGGAGGCGGCAGGCAGCGCGGCGGACGCAGGCAGCGCGGCGGGCAGCTACCGGCGGGGNAAAAAACTGTCCTCCTCTTCCTCCCCTACAGGTTTCTTCACCCTCTGATAAAATCCTCAGGGAATTATATTACTTTTCCCAGTCAATTTGAGCAGGAAACACTTACTGCTGGCAAATAATAATGTTTTATATTTGTGAATTTGCCTTTTTCATTTTATTTTTGTTGTTGTTGTTGTTGGCGCTGCCTGTCACCGACAGGTGAAGCTGTGGGGGCGGGCGGAGGCTGCGCGCGCGCCCCTCCCCACAGTTTATTTTTTTGTAATTAAAGCCGAGAGGATTAAACCCAAAACACACGGGAATCGTAATTACGTTCTCGGCCAGCTGTCTTCAGGGCATTAATTAACTGAGAGAGCCCGAGGGGCCCGGGTGCGTCTGGGNGGCGTCTCCCTGCGCTGCTCTCACGCCGCCAGCATGAAGGTCGAGTTTGCCCCCATCAACATCCCGCTAAAGAGGAGGATCCAGACAGTCGCCGTGCTGCAGTGGATCTTCTCCTTCCTCCTGCTGGGTAACAGCCTCCTTCCTCCCTGCCCTTATCCCGGAGAGAAAAGAGGGGGAAAAATTCGGCTTTTTCCTTAACCGGCATCACCCAGGGGCATTGGTCTGTGTCACCTGTGGTTCCGCGTAGGAAGAGGCAGCCGGGAGCTCCCCGGCTACGGGCGGGCAGGCAAGAGCATCACACTTCTGGGCTCGGGGATTCTCTTCCTTGGAAACTTTGGATGGCTTTTTCTCTTTTTTTTGGAGGGGTCCATTTCTTTCTGTGGGTTCGTTTTCAAACCAAATCTTAAAAAGCTAATGGCTGTGTCTTCTCAGTGAGATGCCTGCCAGGTTTCTGACAACTAAAAGTATTTTACTGAATGTGACCATAAAGGCTGGTACACAACGGCTGTTTGCATTACTGATTTTTGTAAAATAACTTTATATTCTGTAGTTCAATAAAATTCTCTTGGCTAACTGATGAGAATTAGTAATGATCAACAGTGAACTAGCTTAAATTCTGTGAATTTATTAAAAATGTCCTCAACTTGCTTTAAAAAAACGTTCCTAACAATTTTACTTGGTAAACTTATTCAGCTCATTATTCCTCTATAGTAACATTTCCCAATAACTTAATAGATTCCTATCACTAAACACTTATGGCAACAGATCTTATCCTCATGGGTACTTATCTTGAACCTGATAAGGTGAGTCACTTGACAAGGTAAGCGAAGCCTCAGCCCTCTTGAGACCAGATCCATGGATTGTGTAAATTGACAAATTGTATTCAATTGGTTATTGAATAGTCTGTGTGGAACAAAACTGTTCTAAGGTGTGAAGTGACTGAGTCCCTGTGTGTTACTGGAAATGTTGGAATGTTTTACCATCCTCTCTGCTTTAGGCTTTACGAAGAGAAAAGAACTGTGCACATATCTACCTTGTTTATCTTGCAAATACAGTATCATTCAGATGGTGGTCTTTCATACGATTGTTTTTAGGTTGTTTAGCCCATGGATAAATGATTTGGGTATGTGGGCGAAGCTGGAGGGTATGAAGCAGACTTATCCTTAGTGCTTGGCTGGTTCATGTTACCTTTGAACTGTATGTGGTTGGACTGAACAGTTCATGTTTGTGGCGACGTTGTAAATAGCCTGTGCTGCTGCTATTGGATTAGATCCTGGCATATCCCATTAGTCCAGTCTAATAATAATGCAATGGAAGTTCAGTGGCAGCGGAAGGAAACAATTTTTATCCCAGCCTGCTTGGTAATAATGCTGCTGCAAAATATCACATCTTTCTTTGCTTACTGGAAGTGACTGGGCTGCAGGAGAGTCACGCTTGATGCAGTGCAGTGGGAGAAGTAGACAACTGACTTCTGTGGCTGCCTGGGAATAAATGTAAAGGAAAATCAACAAGGAGGTGGTCTTATGACTGAAAAGTCTGTTTGCAAGAATGCTCGGATTTTGGTAGACAAGTTGATTCTAGTAATAATAAGCTGTTTGTGCTTTCGTGGGGATGTTGATCTGTAGAGCTACCCAGGGTGGCCTTGTCATTTGGGAGGCGTACCTTTTTGATTGTAGGAATGATCTGGCCAAAAAGATTTACTCAGCTCCAGGAATATTCAGATAGCTGAACCCTAAATGACTTACAGAAGGGGAAAAGAAGTTGGTTTCTGGATTGCCATTATGTCTGGATTTTTCAACCTTTTTTTTTTTTTTCTTTTTTTGTCTGCTGAGCAGATAAAGCATGAAAACATTGTTTGTAAGCTCTTGAATTCAAAAGTGAGGCTTTCAAATCACTCAGGGGATGCCCCAATACAAGTATGAATTCATCACAGGATAGGATGGTGGAGGGGTAGGTGGTGTTTGTGGATTGGTATATGGCTGGAACTAGTTTATACCAAGCAAGATCTTATGTAGATTCAGTCTTTCTTATATAAGAATATCTGCATGTGAAAACACGAGCGGATAACACCATGTAGTAACTACTGGATCATACTGTAGATGTAGATATTATGTTTAGAGCAGTGAATACACAGGGTACTGACTTAGTTCCTGAAGTTCTCTGTTCAGGTGTGTGGTGAGGTGCCATAGCTTACTAAAATGGACTAAACAGGACTAACAAATAAAGCAGGAGAACCCTAAGAATTAGTGCCCTGAAAGACAAAAGCCACATCAGGTAATGATATCCTTTAAATCTGGGAGGTGACACGTGAAGACATGATTTGGCACCCAGAGTAAGCTGTAAGGGGAACGTCAGTCTGTTGCAACTTGGAATCCGTAACGTGGCTTGGATAGAAGGCTCTGAAAAGCAAGCATTGGTTTTATCTTCCTGGCTGAGACCCTTAAGAGTAGCATAATTTAATGTTAAAAGCACATTCCTAGAATCATAGAATGGTCAGAGTTGGAAGGGACCTTCAAGATCATCAAGTTCCAACCCCCCTGCCATGGGCAGGGACACCTCTCCCTAGAGCAGGTTGCTCCAAGCCCCATCCAGCCTGGCCTTAAACACTTCCAGGGATGGGGCATCAACAGCTTCCCTGGGCAACCTCTCCAGGCTCGCATTGTTGTCATGCTGTGTGATTTTCTGAGACTGTGGAATCGATGATTGAAAGTGCCCTCTTCCTTGTGTGACTGAAGCCTGCTCCCAAGCTGGCGCAGAATACACAGATGCAATGGTTGTTCAAGACTGTGGATCTCATCACCACTTGAAGAAAGAGCAAATCAGTCAACAAACACTGAAGAAACAGCTGCAGTAGCAGCCTACAAACAAGAAAGTTTGGCTTCTTTACACAGTGTCCTGACTTGGGCTGGGTCTGCACTATGGATACACAGCTTCTGGTGGAGAGGGTAGGCAGAATAAACACGCCTCTGCCTTGAAAAGACGGTACAGATGCGCACAGAATTTCATTAGGTACAAAAGGAGCCTCTTTAAGATTCCGGCTGTAAGTTCTTGTGCTTCCCTGCTCTGTACTGCAAGCTGCCAAAGGTCGCCCTCCAGCAGAAAAGACAAGTTTTCAATTGTAGCAGTGGTTCTTCTGTTCCTTACCCAGGGGCATGACACCAGAAGCAAAAAAAAACGAGCTCTGAAATACTGTGATCTGTGTTCAAGAGCTGCTGGATTAGATGAGAGAAAAGCCCATCTCACAGTTTCCCACCCTGTGCCAGCTGAAAACTGCCGTTCAGTTTCCTTTCCAATGTGCTCTGAGTGCAGCAGACTAAAACAGTTTAGGTAAAGTTCCAAGGAAAATAGGAGTGTTCTTTCTTTTAGAAGAAGAGCGGTACCAGCCTGGAGTCTAGAAAACTAAAGCTATGAAAACTGAAAAACAGGAAATGCTGAAATGATGCTGTTTCTTGCCGTGTTAAGCAGAAATCTGTGACAGCTTCAGGCTGAAGCCTAATTGCAAGTCATTAGCATTTCACTGCTGAAACAGCAATACAAAGTTTTGCAATTTTGGAGTACCTACTTTGGGGGAGGGGGGAGTTGAAATAGGCAATTTTGATAAGTTTAGTTTTATGCCTATGATTACTGTTATTAGAGAAGGCTCTGGGGAGACCTGAGAGCAGCCTTCCAGGTTCTGAAGGGAGCTTCAGGAGAGCTGGGGAGGGACTCTTGGTCAGGACGTCTAGTGACAGGACGAGGGGGAATGGTTTTAAATTGGAAGAGGGGAGATTGAGATGAGATCTTAGGAAGAAGTTCTTTGGTGTGAGGGTGGTGAGGCACTGGAACAGGTTGCCCAGGGAAGCTGCTGATGCCCCATCCCTGGAAGTGTTTAAGGCCAGGCTGGATGGGGCTTGGAGCAACCTGCTCTAGGGAGAGGTGTCCCTGCCCATGGCAGGGGGGTTGGAACTTGATGATCTTTAAGGTCCCTTCCAACTCTGACCATTCTGTGATTCTATGATTCAGCAGCTTGAAGATAGTCCTGGGGCAGATCTTACCCGGTTCCACCCTCCTGCAGCACCCACCTCGTGTCCACCTGTGAAGCTGTGAGCTGATCCCTGCTCTCTGGGCCGTTGTCCAGCCCAACCCCAGGCAGAAAGTCACCTGGAGAACAGAATCACACCTGTAAGTGCTGCTGAACCACACAGGAGCAAGCTCTGACATTGCTCCCACTTTTTGTGCTGTAGGCTTGGCAGTACATGCACACAAAAGAAACTGTCACCACCAATGAATGCAAGAGGTGTCACTGGTGTTTAGCATGAAATCTTTGATTTTTTTTTTAAGCTTGGAAAGAACTTTAAGAACTCTGATAGTACATCTGATATCCTTCTGTTGGGACCTAGTGGAGGTTTTCTGCCTCTGGGCAGTCAGGGAGCAGTGATTTCCCCTCTGGAGCTGTGTGCCTAAGACTGCGCACCTCGGGGGGATGCTCAGTTTGTGCTGATCAAAGGGTAGTTTGTGGTAGATCAAAGGGTTCGTTTCAAGGCAAAACAGTTTAAACAGCCCAAATCTCATCGATTTTTCTTTCAAGTGCCGTTTGTCAGGTGCTTTAGCCTTTTGTTTTTCTTCCTCTGTAAAGCACGCAAATCAAATGACAGTGTTTTCGAGAAAACAAAACTAGAAGGTGAGTGGGTGAGCTTCTACTCTGCCAACTTCCATGCATTCGATGTGAAAAGTGACAGTGGAATTTGAGCGTGTACAAAATCAAATACAGAACTAGGTAACTTGAGGAGGAGGTCTTGTCCTGGTCCAGGCAAAGAGAGGTGGAAATAAGAGAGAATTTAACCCTATGAGAAGGATAGCAGGATTTTGGTTTGAGGCAAGGGGGTGATAGGGTAGAGTGATCTGTCTTCTGTGGCTCACTTTCTAGATCCATCAGTGACACTGGTTTTCTCCTTACTGGGGGCCTAGGAAGTGACTGTCGTGCATGCACCCATCTGTTTGTTTACAAAATACTTAATAATATGATATCAGTGCCTAATAGAAGCTATACTTGAATATGCATGAAGCCACGAAATAACATGCTAAAGTGTATATTAAAGTACATCCTGTTGTCTAGTGATTAAGCTTCTGTGCATGTGGCATGTAGGATGAAGTGTTGTGTTAATTGAAGGTGGCTGGAGACAGTTTGGAGTTGTGGATCTGGCTTCCACAGAAGAATAGAAAGGGTGAAACATTTGCCACGGAGTGGAACACTTCTGCTGGAATAAGAAGTGACTTGTGTGTTGAGAAAGCAGGTGGCAGCATAACGTGCTAAAGCAAAAAATAACCTTCTCCCCTGAAATGTGATAATGTTTTGTTACCTGGTGCTGGTTTAATTAATCAGCTGTAGCTGGCTAACTAAAAGGGTCTCTAATCTTCCTCAAAGCCTTTTTTTAAAAAAAACACCTCTGGTTTGATCCCTAAGAACTCAGCTAAGCTCCGTGAGCTTTTCCTAGCAGGCTGGCTGGCGTTGCTGATTGTACTCATCTATCCCTGAAGCTGATCGCTGGCTCATGGGCAGGGACTCCTCTATAATCACAGGGAATAACAGGGTACTTACTGATGCTCGACTGACTAGTATTTCTAGGAATTCTGCCTATGTTCCCTATGTCTTAGGGAGGGGAATTCAGTCATGTCTTCATGTGTGTTTGTATCTCTGAAGAATGAGAGCAGAGAAGTGGCAGTGCTGCCTCAAGCCTTGCCTTGGCAGCCTGTACGTGGATGTAGCTGATAGTGGATGCCTAAAGAGAAATGAAAGAAACAGGGAATCTGCAGACTTCATTTGGCATGCTGTCTCAGAATTTGGGAATTGGTAACTTGGGGCTTTACTGTATCCAGGCCACTCTACAAGTCAATAGTGCCTAATGCTCCATATCTCTAGTTTATCAGTATTTGTCAATGGAAGGTCTGCTTGCTTGGGAACTGCAACCAAATTCCAGAGTAAACAAGCCTATAAACCAGCTTCCAAACCTTGGCATCTGAGGGTTTGCGTGTGTTATCATCACTGTGTTGAAATACAGCTCCTTTGGTAGGAATGCTTGTGGCTGGGGATCCCAGTTGTGACCAATAAATTAGGAAAGGACCTCTGCTAGAGGAGACTGATTAGGTATTCAACAACTAATGACTTCCTTGCTGCCTCAGGCCTGGGGATGATTGCCAAATTCACGTGGACTGTAACAATTTTCCAATGCAATCAGTTTTAATAAAGTCCCAGTTCCTTATTTGCTGGTGATGCAATTTTGGCTGGGGATTTACTGTGTGTCATGAGTAGAAAGTGGCAACGAGTTCCCCTGGATCTGGTGAAGATCTGTATATCGACAGACTTGCACAGACTAGTAGGATCTCAACGTGATGGCACTAACGTGACTCAATTTTGTTTATTTATTTTTAAAAAAGGTTTTCTGTCTAAAAGCTGCAGAGCAGCCTCTACAGAGGCATGAACTTGCTTACTCCTGCCTTTGCAGGTTGCCTCCTCTGAGGTTCTGTCTGTTGTTTCAGGTCACGTTTGGTGGAACTGTTTGAGCTGGTTTGCTGTACGTGTTGCTTCATTTACATTTCTATACTCTTTTTTTTTTTTTTTGCCATTTATGAATAATTTAGAAAGTATTTCCAGAAATTAAGGCTGGTTTTTTTATTATTATTATTTTTTCCTAATGAAAGAATCCACTAAGAAGGGGAAATGTGGTACTTTGAGGGATACAGGAGAGCTGGGGAGGGACTCTTGGTCAGGAAGTCTAGTGACAGGACGAGGGGGAATGGTTTTAAATTGGAAGAGGGGAGATTTAGATGAGATCTTAGGAAGAAGTTCTTTGCTGTGAGGGTGGTGAGGTTTAATTCAAGTTCAAGCAAAAAACCAGTGAATAGTTTGCACTGAAACTACATCCAAGAAGGCAATGATACAGTGAAGTGGTGAAGTCCAAGTTATTAACCTTTTGCCTGGAATTTTTTTAATGAATTTAGATAACACGGTTGCTATTTGTTTTCTCAATGTCTTCTCTGAAGGAGAAAACGTTGATTTTTATAGGCTTATGGGTAATAAATCATCAGTGTTTAACTCCTTGCAGGCTATTGATGGATGGAAATAAAAAGGAAGTATGGTAAGATGAATTTGCTCTGCGTGTCTCATCTCAGATGCAATAATAAATCAGCTTAGCCCTACCAGATGCTGAGCTCCCCTTAGGACATGCTGAAAACGTACTTATCTCCCCATACCTTGCATACACGCAGGAACATGTTCTAGCTAAAGCAGAGCAGTGAGCTTGTTGATCTCGTTTGTTTGTCTCCATAGTATTAAATGGTGCTATCTGGCTGCTGATTTAATTCTCTCTCACAGCAAGGATGCTGTGTTCCAAAGCACTTTTCAGGTATTTGGCTGGGAAGGTGATAGTGAAAAGACACGTGATTCTGCACGGAGCCAAAAGTCATTTTGAAAGGAAGGGCAGGTAATACATTTACTTACCAACTTTTGCATTGCAACTTGAAATTAATTGATTTATGGCAATTAAAAATCTTCTCATACTTAGTCAAATTTAGACAGTGAATCTTGGCATGGTGTCCAGATTAGCATTCCTAGAAGTTTCTCTAGTTCAGGATCTCTTCTTCAAAGAGCAGGTAGCGACTCTTTCTTCCTCAAAATATTTCAGTGCTGGTTTTGGGGTGTTACTGGTGTGGGCTTCCCAGTGAGCTCTCCTGAGACTGGTAGAATTGAGCATCATCCTCCACCTTTGTTACTTGTCCTGCATTAATGATGTTCCCCAGGACTCGTTACAACTTTTGGGAGTTTTCCACATTGACTTTGTAGATCTGTGGCCCTCAGTGAGCTCTGGTATTTTTCTGGAGCTTTTACTGTTTAAGCAGGAAACAATGAGCTTCTGTACTGATGGTACTGAAGAACAGAGTATCCTTCACAGCAGGAGATTTGATCCTGCTTCTGGTTTGGTTTATGATTTTTCCCTTCTTTGTTCCTTGGAGCAAATGAAATTCCCTATTTTTCTGCTCATTCCCTGCCAGAAATGGGAATGTTCATCCCTTTCTTTCCTGCTCAATTTAACTAGCGGCTTTGCTTGCTCTGTCTGCAGTAGTTCTCAGTTATCCCATGGCTATGGATTTATTTCTACTCTGAAGGCACAGTCACACTAGGCACACGGGAAAACAGAAATATTCAGGTTGGAGGAGACGCAAGAGTGCTCCCAGGCCAAGTGAAGCTCTGGATTTTCAGCAGCTTGAAACTTGCTTAATATAGGTAATCTGCTGTGAGTTTTCAGTGCCCAAGAAATCTCTCTTGAATGAAGCTGATCTTAACCAGGATGAGTGGCTTTTACTGTTGGTCTGTTTGCTTATTTCAGAGTTTTCAGTTCTGGGAATATTTGCATTGTGTTGAACAAGTTATTGCCTGATGTACTTCTGTGACTGTTTTATTCTTGCTCTGTTTACTTATGTGCTTAATTTAATATGTTTCATTCATGTAACTCCTTTTAGTACATAACGGGACATTTCCTTCAGGAAAGCCAGTCAGTTGCAGGCCACATGAAGTACTACTTCTGTTTTTAGAAAACTTTGTAAAGTATCAAAGAAGAGTGCCCACTTCATACAGCTCTGCCTATGGAGACTTCCAGTCAGGACCAGGTCCTTTTTGCTTGCCACTGTATAAATATGTGATCATAGAATCATAGAATGGTTTGGGTTGGAAGGGACCTTAAAGACCATCTTAAAGTTCCAACCCCCCTGCCCTGGGCAGAGACAACTCCCATGATAGCAGGTTGCTCAAAGCCCCGTCCAGCCCAGTCTTGAACACTTCCAGGGATGGCACATCCACGGTCTCTCTGGGGAACCCATTCCAGTGTCTCACCACTTACTGACCTGCATCTGAAAGTATCAGAACTTCAAAGGGCTGTTGTTTTCCCATATCAATGGCGAGTTTCCACATACAGTGACATGTTTAGGGGCTGAAATGGAACCTCTTAATGTTTTGGTCTTGTCTAGTGCCAATCACAGAGAGTAGAACTACCATCCCTATTGTATAGTTAGAGAAATTAAGAAACAGAAAGGGAAAAAGATTGCCTGACACCACTCCCAACAGAAAAGAGATCTTGCTGTGGGCCCCTTTCTCCTCTTTCCTAGCTCTCCTCCCTCTTTCTCACTCACTGGAGCATCACATCTTTAACTCTCACTGTCTTCATTCATTCTGCCTTAGGTGAAGCAGATACTCTTTACCAAACTCTAGTGTTCACCCTCACCCTGGGGAGAAGACAAGTGTGTTGGTTCTCAGCTTATGCTTTTGTTTTATTAAAGTAAACCAGCATGACCTCAAGCTTATTTGTCCAGTTTTGCAGCAGAGTAAGAAATACAGACTGAGGTGTTAGACCCTTGTAGGTGTTTCACCATCACTGTAACAGCATTGACACACTGTGGAATAAGCTAACTTCAATTCGTATGCTTTTGGAGTAGCATCTGTAATGAAAGTATCAGGGCTTGAAAGTCAAGGTCTTAAAAGGAGACAGGTGTGATTCATGCTCACTGTGTTGCTTTTTTTGTCTCTTGTAGCAGAGTTTTGCTGTGGATTGTTCGTGATCCTCATTCTGGGCAACTTCTGGTTCCTTGCTGTTCTGTACCTGGTGTGGCTCTACCTTGACTGGGACACGCCATGCACAGGGGGCAGGCGCTTGCAGTGCGTCAGGAGCTGGACTGTTTGGAAGTACTTTAGGGAATACTTTCCCATTCACGTGAGTAAACAGTTTCTCACAGAACTGTAAACACTGGAACAAAGACAGCTGTGAGCATGGATATGTGTCTAAGACTTGTCTTCCCTAAAATCCTAATACTTACTCCCAGGTGAACTTAATTTCTTTTTAAAACATGGGAAGTCTGAGATTTAGTGACAAAAAGGGGCAGTGGCTGATTTTCAGCCTGGACTGTTGGGTCACAAGGTAGTGCTGCAGCACAGTAAATGCTAGACATGATATCTTGAGACACATCTGTTTAAACTTTATCCAGCTGTAAAATGGGACAGTAGTTTAAGGGGCTTGGAAGGAATTGAATTGTCATCAGTTCTGTCTTGTCAATGTGCAATTTCCACGCTTGTTTTTGACAATCCTTTGGAGGTAAGTATTATAATGTCCTCCATTGTCTCTGTTTTTCAGCTTATAAAAACTTCAGATCTGAGTCCAAATCACAACTACTTACTTGGCTTTCACCCCCATGGGGTCCTTGTAGCCGGAGCCTTTGGAAACTTTTGTACTGGTTCAGTTTTCAAAAATTTATTTCCTGGGCTTACTCCATATCTTCATATCATGCCCATCTGGTTTGGCTGTCCCTTCTTCAGAGAATACGTAATGAGTGCTGGTAGGTAAAAGCAGAATGTCAGCTGTTGCTCTGTGTTATAGCTTCTGCTTCAAACCTAGGGTCTGTTCCTGTCACTATAAACGGTAAGTCATTTCATTTCAGAAGGATCAGCTTTGGTGCTAAACTAAACCTGTGTTTTATGATGAAGCAGTTTGAAAGATTTGATGAATAGCTTTGTTAAACTCTGTCACTGAGCTTTTTTTCTTTCTGAAGAAAATTGCTGTTTTTCCCATCAACTGTGAGACAGCAGTACTGAGTACCAGTTAGTTACAAGAAGAGAAGGACATATTCATTTATAACGTTATTTACTCATTGCACAGACATTTGTAAAGCAAATTGAGGATAATCTCTTATGCGAAAGGCTTAAAATCCTATTCATTCCGAATACCTTTGTAGTCAGAAGTTAGTTACCTGTTGGGTTAGGTACTGGACTGAGGTCCCGAGTTGCAGATTCATGTAATTCCAATGGAGATGTAAACTCTAAAGAAGGGAACCTCCTTTTCTCTGGTCTGAGTAGCACTTGGGACTTATTAATGACCAGTACTGCAGTAATGAAAGATAAATACATTCATAGAAGTAGAGCATTTGAGTAAGTATGCTCTGATGCACAAGACTAGGTTTGGGAGATGGAGATGTGGCTCTTCCTGACTGCAACAGAGATGCTGTTCAACTGCTCCGTTTGTAGAAACATGCTCAGGAAGTTGTTGAGGTTAATATCAGATGCCTGTATCCAGGTAACTTCAACATACCAGAGAATTCCCTTCCATGCAAATGTTATTTCTGAGGAGATTCTTTCAGACTTGCAAAGTTAAGGGATTGGCAGTGATGGAAGATGGCAATCCCTTAACTTTGCCTAGCCTGGAAGTCAACTTCACACATTTTTGGCATCTTGACCCATAGGAACAAGCGTTTATCTGCTAGATGAAAAATAACTTGAGTAAAAAAGCAAGATAAAGAACAGTCAGAATTGTAGTTTGTTTTTCAAAGGTGTACAACTGATAAAACAGGTATATCTTTGGTACAATACAGCACTTGCCAGATCTTCCCTGTACTGGAAGCCGTGCTGCTAGCACACTCTTTTGTCTCCCAGCCCTTGTCCCTGAAGCCTGCTGGGCTGTGGCTGTCCCCATCAGGCAGAGAGGTGGTAGCAGGACTGAGCCGTGTCCTGCTGACATCTGGGCTGCAGCAGGGAGGTGAAGTTGTCCTGTGGAAAGACAGCAGCTCTTGCTTTGGCTTCCAGAGAAGATGCAGGCCTATGGTGAACAAGTGTCACTCGAATTACTTGTGAGTCTTGGCTCAGCTGCATTCTTCAGAGTAACAGTGACTATGAAGACATATGGCAAGTGGAAGTAGGTTTTTTACTGAGGTCTGAACTTGCTCCAGTAGCAAACTATTTCTCTGGGTGGCCACTTCTCAAAACTAGACCACAATCATCTTTTCCTTTCTTGTGAGATGTTGATGACCCACACTGGAATGTCCCTAATAGCGGGGGGGAAAAAAGGCAGACAGGCAACGGGAGATGAATTCTTTGCTTAACATCAAAAAGAGTGCACCTTGATAGTAGCACTGTAAAAAAACCACCACTGATGCAAACTCAACTTGCTCTCTAGGTTGTCATTTAGATGATAGTTCAACACAATGTGGCTTCTGGGTAAACAGGACCACTATGAGCCTTTGAAATAAAACTTACAGCACAAAGAACTCCGGAGGGGCTAGAAGGGAGATTTTTCAAAGCACCAAGTTCAGAGCAAGGTGTAAGTCAAGGTTAAAGGCTCATCCAGCATTGTCCCTCTGATTAGAAGTGTTGGAATCGGCAGCAGTACCAGGAAATCTTCGTAAATTCTGCTATTTTATTCTAAATAGATTGATGAGTGTCAGGCCCTGGTTACTAGAGAATGAGCTGATAACAGTCACTGGGAGTGGTACAAAGGAGCCTTTTCTGCTCCTGATGCTGCCGTGCCATTGCCTTAGATGGAGCTGCTGCTTAATCACTTTGAAAAGAGTGAAGGGGATTAGTTTGGCACTGTAGATCCATGTCTGAGTTAACAAGCCCTCTATTCATTCTGTTAAACCCTCTCTGCCTGTGTTTGTATGCACCTGCTGCATGTCTTTAGCTGCTGCCTCTCAACAGTATCTTCTGCTATTCAATTCTTCTGTCCTCGGGCACAGAATCTCTCTGAGATGGAGTTCAGTTGGGAGAAGAGCACAGGCTTCCCTGGAGATCTCAGAACTCCTGTGACAGGCAAACAGCACTTAGCTCATCAGTGTGAAATCAAAAGACTTACCTAAGACCAAATCTGCTACAGCGTGAGGGGGCTGAACCCAAACCTTTGAACCCTGACCGGTGCTGTAATCATTTTGAAACATTGCTTGGATATTTAAAAATATTTCTTAAACATGACTGTGGTTGTGCATGAAGGCCCAGCAGTCACTCTTGTAATGTTTGCTCCTGAAGGGATGGTTTCTGCATCCAAGGAGAGCGTCTCGTACGTGCTGAATAAGAAAGGAGGCGGCCACGCGTCCGTCATTGTGATCGGAGGAGCAGAGGAATCTCTGAATGCACATCCTGGAAGCTTGACTTTGAACATCCTCAAGAGGAAGGGCTTCATTAAAATGGCCTTGAAGCACGGGTAGGTTTCCCATCTGGGCTGCTGCAGTAAGCATGTTTTGAATACAGATTGATTATTAATTAGTTCAGATTATAGAGAGTAAACTCATATAATTAGAATCTGAAAGAATGCCTTGTCTAAGAACATGCAGGTGTCTGGCACAGGAGCCAATCTGTACACCTAGATCCCATCTGGGAGTGTTGAAAACTCCCTTTGACTTTCATAATTTGTAAGCAGTAGGTGTTATTAGCATATCTTGGTGTTAGGTTGTTTTTTGCCCGAGCAAAGTGTAAGAATTATGAAACGATATCCCTAATCCTTGGCTGTTATTAGTGAGTGGAGCAGACTTTCTGATTTCTGTTCTGCAAACTCAAATCATTAAGATAGAATTTTCTTACCATTGTACACAAACAACAACAAAAAAACTCTAGAAAGCTAAACCTTGTTTTATTAAATCACTGAAAATGGTGATCTAGAAAGATTTGCTTTTACCTATATTCTAATTACTTTCTTTTGAAGATTGTTATTTGCAAAGGTAAGTTTCTGGGGAAAATATCAAGAAAAACCAGCTTACTTTTTACTATCAAATAGCCATCGGTGTGTAACTACACAGAGATGTGAGTGATTTACACAGTAGGAGCTGTTGTATTTGTGCTGAACTGGTCTAGATGTTTTGTATACTGGAAATACTGGAATCAATGACTTATTCCTGCAAAAACTTTCTGCACAGCTCCCAGATGATATATTGGGATGCAAAGCAAGGAGAAAAAAAGCAAACAAACAAAACCAAAACCAACTAGTCATGAGAAATCTGTAACAGTTTTTTAAGCTATTAACTGGAAAAAAGGTGGTGTGAGAAGAGGAGCTCTCTGTTTCCACACCATGCCAAGTTTCTTTTCTTCTAGAAACTATTCTGTGTCAAATTCCCAAGAGGGTTTCTTACACATATCATTAGGAGACTCATAAAGGACCTGTTCTCCGGTGGAAAGTAACATTTTAGTCTAATTTGCACCCAGAAGCAACACTTGTGTATTAAAATTAGGGCTTTATTGCCTAAATGAGACTTTGCTTCAGTGGGATCCTTAACGCTATCAGTAGTTTTTATTTTTTAACCATAAAGTTTGGAAGAATATTTAGGTACTTTTTTTTTTTCTTTCTGTTGAGCATGTCCATAAATGTCTGATCTATCAGATCACAAACGGTTGGTGTTTATCTCTCATCTAAACTGATTTGGATTGAGAAACTAGATACACCTTATGCCTCTCATGGCCTTGATTTCAAAAGCGTGCCCAGCAGAACAACAAGATCAGGAGCTTACAAAACACAAGAATGGCCACTTCTTTCCTAATGATCTCCTTTGTTTCAAATGACAGTCCTCCTCCTCCTCTTAAACATGAGGCTTTTCTAGACAACTGAGCCTCCTAGGAGAGGCTTAGTTGTCTAGAACTGTCCGTTAGGGTGATAAGACCTGTCTCTGCCCCAGTGACTCGAAACCTACACCTCACACATGGTCACTTTAACCAACAAACCACAAGTCATTCTGGGTCTGAGCACTGGCAAGATAAACCACTCCTGTGTGAAGCACAGGAATCCTGGTTTCATTTCTACCCAGTGGGGCTGTGGGGCAGTAGGACAGTATGACTCCAGTGAGACCCCACCTGGAATCCTTTNAGTGTTGGCAGTCCTGACCTCTTGTACAAAGACTCTGTGTCTAGTAATTGCTTCTGGTTTTAACATTTTGTTTCTAACAATTAAAAAAAAAAAAAGTGAAATGAGCTTCCAGCTCATGTGGAAGTGAAAGGGCAAAGGAAGCTTGTTGGGAGGCAGGTGAGAAGAACCACCTACTCTTGATGCCTGCACTGTTTCTGGTGTTCCTCATCTGCGCATCAAAGAGCAGAAGAGAAAGGGTCAATGCCTGTTCTCTCTGGCCCTGGCTCCTGTACTGCCAGCACAGAGATTGCTGTGGTTCCTCAGCTAGGAACCTGTCAAATGTGGTCTGAATATGTCAGCAAAAATCAGCTGTGCTTCTGGAAGAGCCGTTTTGGTACGAGGTAGTACAGCTATTTGATATGAAGAAATCCTAAAGACATGAAATAAATGATGAATCAGCGGACTTATCTTTAGTTTCACAATCATAAGTTACTTATTTCTCCGTCCCAACCTCCTACATACCATCTTGCAAAAGCCTTAACCAGATTAAAACAAATCCCACAGTCTCAGGGTGCTATTGCACCACAAGGTGTTCCTGTTTGTCTTAGTGTTGTAGTAAAATGTGGAGTATTTACACAGCCACAGCATGTACTGGGCTTTCTGATACTTCTTTTACATATGACTGGGTGATACATGCTCTGTTTGAGAGAGAACGTTTGAGCAGGCACCAGTCAGAATAATGAGTGTGAATGATAGTCTTTGGAGTTCCTCAGGCTTGAGAAGCTGTAGAAGCAGTTGTTTCCTTCATACAGATGGATTTTGGTTGTCCACAGTGTGGATTTTGATTGTCCACAGTACCTTCCAGCCACCTCTGTCCTCAGTGCATCCTCCTCAGGCATTCAGACCTCTGCAGTAATTCATCCTGACAATGTTGCAGTAATGGATGAGGGGGAATGGTTTTAAACTGGAAGAGGGGAGATTTAGATGAGATCTTAGGAAGAAGTTCTTTGCTGTGAGGGTGGTGAGGCACTGGAACAGGTTGCCCAGGGAAGTTGTTGATGCCCCATCCCTGGAAGTGTTTAAGGCCAGGCTGGATGGGGCTTGGAGCAACCTGCTCTAGGGAGAGGTGTCCCTGCCCATGGCAGGGGGGTTGGAACTTGATGATCTTTAAGGTCCCTTCCAACTCTGACCATTCTATGATTCTAATGCCACCGTTTTGCAGTAAGGTTTTCTCGAAGGTAGTGTGGGCTGAATGGAGCCAAGATATAGAAGCTCAGACTTAAAGCAAAGAAACCACCTCTGTATCCTTCAGAGACTGCTTAGGATTACCATGCTCTTTTTTTTCTTCTTCTTTAAACTCTGTAAAATACAATTTAATGAAACTAAGCATGAATTGGAAAAGCATACTGCAGTCATGGTTTTAAACAGAGAGGTGGTTTTGCCCAGTGGAGACGACTGTGCTGATCCCATCCGCCCGAGCAGTCTGTCCAGGAGCAAGTCAGGGCCTTTCCTGCTGAGCCAATTCATGAACTGAAATGAGAATTCATTAGGCTGTGCAGGAGCCAAAGTGATTTAGTGTAATTTCTGTGGGTAGGACCTGACCTCTGGTAATAATGGATTAAGGCTTGTGTTTTCGAAGAAGTCTGGAGGAAGCAGGATTTCGCTGGGAACTGGCCAGTGGAGGAATTTGGCATTGCACTCGTGTCTGTAAGGATGTCTGGTTTTTATCAGGGGTTTTGTGCTGAAATCAAGTGCGTGCATTACCCTGGTCAGAAGGCAGAAGAAAGCCAAGATCTGGGTTTGACGCCACCCAGCTGGGAGCACTCTAAGGTTAACAGCGAGGCTTCTCTGCTTGCCAAGGGGGAAAATACAGTGGTGGAATTGCTGAAATAGTGGTGGATAAGATCATGATCATCAGTATAATGTACACAATTACTCATTTTTATGATTATGAATCATAGAATCATAGAATGGTCAGAGNCTGCTCTCAGGTCTCCCCGGAGCCTTCTCTTCTCCAGGCTGAACAGCCCCAGCTCTCTCAGCCTGTCCTCACAGCAGAGCTGCTCCAGCCCTCTGATCATGAACAGTAATGAGAAGTTGTGCTGGGTAGCACCCAGCTAAATACTGCTGAGAAGCTTGTTGCTAGTTGTATGCCAGACACTTGGAGTTTTGTGGACTTTTTTTGAACCCCAAGCCCCCAGAGCAGCTTCACCTTAGCAGAGCTGAATGCCTCTTGGTGATGCAGTCTGGAGCTGCTGGAGCTTTCTGTGCTGGTTACTGTGAAACCATTTCCAGGCTGCTGATGTGAAGCACAGCAGAAGCGCAGGGTGATGCGGGGTTCTCAGCGTGTTCCTTGTTTTGCAGGGCTCATCTGGTCCCAGTGTTTTCCTTTGGTGAAAATGAACTATTCAAGCAAGTTGCAAACCCCAAAGGCTCACGCCTCAGGAACATTCAGGAGAAGCTGCAGAAGATAATGGGCTTTGCCCTGCCGCTGTTTCATGCCAGAGGAGTATTTCAATACAGTTTTGGCTTAATACCTTACAGGCAACCTATTCATACTGTTGGTAAGTTCCCTGGACCTTTTCTAAAGCTTCTGCAGATGTTTAACAATGTGTGTGTGCTGTTCAAATCTGTGCAAATTTATACATCTGTTCCACCAAAAACAATTGGTTACTGTGCATCTAAAGCAAGCAGGCGGGGTTGAAAATAAACATTTCCTTTTTCTTTTTAATCCTAGAATCATAGAATGGTCAGAGTTGGAAGGGACCTTAAAGATCATCCAGTTCCAACCCCCCTGCCATGGGCAGGGACACCTCTCCCTAGAGCAGGTTGCTCCAAGCCCCATCCAGTCTGGCCTTAAACACTTCCAGGGATGGGGCATCAACAACTCCCCTGGTAATTCCTGTCTTTCCCCAATTAAAAGGAGGGATTCTCTTCTCCCTTTCCCTTTTCCGTCCCAGGCCAAAGCTTACTCTTCATTCACAGTTATTCACAGGTTTCTATCCTCACCAGTCCTCAAGGATACCTGAGAGCTTGTCCAGTCTGTGCCAGAGGGCTGCCTCAGCTCTGGAGCTGCTGCTGTGGATTCTGGAGGCTGCAGTTAGGACGCCCAGCACCTTCATTCCCCAGCCCTGCAGAGAAGCAGCAGTTGGGTGTCTGAGCTGATACACAGCCACCACAGTGGTATTCCAGAGCAAGGCTACTGGAAGGAGCTGGTGCAGTCCTGACCTGCTGCTCATCAGGATGTGGGATAGATGGAGGAGGGAAGGGAGAGGACGCCTTGTGACAGCTCTGCCACAGCCCTTTGACAGGCTGCTGCTTAGGAGGCATTGCAGCTCCTGGAGTGTTTCCTTCCCTTCTTGCTTTTTTCCCCAAGGAAAGATATATTCATGTTTAATCATGCATGCCATGTCAACAGGCTGTTTGGAAGAGAGATTTTTTTTCCCCCCAAAGTTTTCATCCCTGGTTGTCTGTTCTCATTGGAGTGCAGGACTGAATGTCTTTTGATTTATTTTTTTTTTTTTTTTAAATGGCTTTAACTAGTGCTATTGACAACCATGCCTTTTAAAAAAGTTGTTTGGGGCATCGTGCAGAGGGGATTAGTTGGCTTTCTATGTATTTTGGATAAATCATTCCTAGGGTCTGAGCTGAGTGAACTGATGAAGTGTATTTCTGCAGAAAAGTACCTTGAGCTTTTCTGGTATTCCACAAGGGACATTTCAGAAAGCCCTCCCTTTAATGGAGGGATGATTTTATTTTAGTATGGATCAAATGAAAATGTTTAAGACCAAAATGTAGCTATTTTTATATTAAAATTGATGCAGCTCTGTATCTGTGCACATAGCTAAATGTTTTAGGAAAGATTTAATTTCTGAGGCCCAGATTGCGCACAGGCAGGTTCAGAATGTCCCTTATTTTAAAGGCAAAGAGTTTTCAAAGTGTTGGAATGAAAACAGTGTGTTTGCTGCAGTTTTCCTTGGGCTGCTGACATCAAGACTGTTCTGAAGCTGAAAATTTCTTTCACTTTGAGGCAAATCTTCCTCATTGCAGTATTTACTGCATGGACAGTAGTGGTCCATGGATAAATCATGGGAGCACTTCAAACCAGCAAGACTGGAGTCATGCAACAGGATTTGTTGTATGATCTCAAGAAATCCCTTACCTTTGGTTTCCTCGTGTTTGAAAACTATCACCATGTTCCTGAACTCTTGGGGAGGGTCTTGCTATGGCTCAACACAGCTTTGAAAGTGTTAACTCAGCTCCTAAAGGATGTGGAGTCACATTGGGCTCCACCTGAACCGATGAGCCACGGGTATCAGCCAGTTTCCTGCTGGTTCAGAAGCTGTGGTTCCTAAAATAAGGAGATGTAATCCAGCAAAACTGAAGGTCCGTGGTGTCTGAGGGTCTTGAGCTTGACCAGTGGAGTACTTTTGTTCTTCCTGTAAATTGTTACTGCTTTTCAGAAACGGAATCAACTCTAAAATAGTAAATTAAGCAGGTTGCTTAAACCTGCACAGAAAACTAGAGCTGAGTGTAGTTCCCAATTCCACAAGAAGCCTCCACTCTTAGGAGAAGAGACTGCTTGCAGAAGGGCTTGGGGTTTGTTTGGTGTTTCCAGCCATGCTTCTGGAAATCCTATCTTGGATGTACATTGATTCCTAGCCCCCACTAAGGCATTGCTCAGTGCAGGGCTGGGTTCCCACCCCCAGCCATGTAGAGTCTGAATTTCAGCACCATGTAGGGCCTGAGAGCTGTTGGCAGCTGAAGCTGCAGCAGGAAAATGCAGAATCAGCCCCTTTGTGGTTCTGGCTGGGCTTCCCTTACCTTCCCTTTAGTCAACACCATCCAATTTGAAGTGGCAACATCTGCTGAAAGGGATTCTCAGGTGCCTTTGTAAAAGCTCCCGGGGGTTGCTCTTGGCTCACTGCTTCTCCACAGATTTCCTCTGTAATCTCCGTTGGGTCTGTTAAGCTCTCAGTGCCTCAAGAGCAATAACAGCTGTCAAAATCTGTGGTGATTGAACAACACAAGGAAGTCTGAGATCATGGGAAGCTTCTCTTGGCATGTTGCAGGCTTTTCAGCCATAGCTTTTTTGTGGAGGAGGAGGAGGAGGATGCCCTCTGGACTTCTGTGGAATTGCCTCCCGTGGTCCCTCTTGCTCTGGCTCCAACAGAGGAGGTAGCAGGCTCTGTGCCGTGCCTCGTGCCCGGAGGACACCTCAGCTGGAATGAGGCTTGCAGGCAATAGCTAGTTCAGAGGCACCTTCCAGGATTTGGAGGTTTTATGTGCTACCACTCCCTTGGCTGAGGTAGCCAACAGTGTTCCTGGTGCTGGTGCAGTCGTACCCGTTTTGAATTCAATTGAAGGCTGGCTGTATTTCCTGCGGTCCTGTTCCTGTGGCTGTGTGCTGGAGAGCACTGATGGCCTCTTAGACATGTCCCTCACGTTGGATACCATTTGTGTTCAGGCCAGAACAGAAAATGGTGAGAAGGTACATATTTTAAATGCTAATTTTGAACTCGTGGAGTACTGCCCTGATGGCAAGACAACACATGGCCCATGGGACTGTACGTTGAAGCATGAGCTGCTGCTTCAATTTTGAGCTTAACCCCTTGCTCATTAGCTCTTTTGCTGCCAAACTGAAATGATCATAGAATCGTAGAATCATNCTGAACAGTCCCAGCTCTCTCAGCCTGTCCTCACAGCAGAGCTGCTCCAGCCCTCTGAGCATCTTGGTGGCCCTGCGCTGGACCTGTTCCAACAGTTCCATGTCCTTTCTCTGTTGAGGACTCCAGAACTGGACACAGGACTCCAGGTGGGGTCTCACAAGCGCAGAGTAGAGGGGGTTTAAATGGGGGTTTAAATTCATTTGATCTGAACTTGAGCAGAAGAAAGTGGAAAACCAGAGGCAGGGCTCAGGTTTGTGGAAGGCAGGATCAGGCCCTGGGGCGAGAAGGTTGTGCTGTGGTTGTGTTGCCTCTCTGGGAGCTGTGGTGGAGCTGCTGCAGGAGGGAGAGCAGTCCTGCCTCGAGAGGTGGATGTCCACAAAGCTAATGCTGCTCTTCTGTTTGATTTGCAGTGGGAAGCCCCATCCCTGTAAAACAGAACTTGAACCCCACCGCTGAAGACATTGATCAGCTACATGCATTGTACCTGCAGAAACTGAGACAATTATTTGAAGACCACAAAAGAAATTATGGGATCCCTGAGCATAAGACTCTCGTCTTTGAGTAGCAAATGATAATTTGTAATTCCAAATCTTGTGGAAAAAAAACACTGTATGCTGAAAGATGTCTTTATTGCAATCAGTATTTTGCAATCTGTAATTATCCTTGTGTAAGGAATAATTTTAAGAAGGGATTATTAGATGATTTATTGATTTTTATCTTACTCTTGGCGGGGGGAAAAATCCTTAGGGTGTGAGCCTCAGAGCTGTGAGCTGATTTGAGTTGTCCTTTTAGGTTTGTCCGTACCAGAAATGCTAGTGAGAAACTCGACACATGTATTCTTACTCCCGTGGTACCTGGCCATAGCTTGAGCAGAGGAAGATGCCCTGGCATGAGATCATGAGCAGGAAAATCAAAAACCTGAGAAATCTGTGATTAGGAGTTGAGAGACTTAAAGGCATGTGTTAAATGTGAGATGAGGTTATTCTCTGAATATCAAAACCCCCTGCTGCTCTTCCATAGAAAGGAAGGGTTGTGTTTTCAGGTGTTAGAAGTCGTTTACATACAAATTCAAGAATAAATAGGAGCTTTTTGCCCTACACAGCAAGCCCTCTGTTTGAGGAAGAGCAGCGTGTTAAGTTTTCTGTGTGCAGGTATATGCTGGGTGGTGGGAAGCACTGAATGATGTGACTTTTTTGGGACAAGCTGTGCCTTGGGTTTTCAGTTCGGAAGATGAAGTGGCTTTTTTGGTAGTTGCAGTCTCCCAGGGGATGGCAGGCACAGGACAGGAGAAGTGTACTGAGGAAGCTAGTGGGGGAATCGTGTGAACTTTACATCTTGTGCAAATGACAAATGATTGTATGCCAAGCACTCACACAGAAGGAGGAGGAGCCCGGTTTGTTCAGCCTAGCACTGAAACTCTACCAAGAAAAACTTACTTGATAGATGCCTCCTCCTGCTCTGCTGGTAGGTGTGTGGCAAGCTGTGCTGCAATGGGACACAGCTGTGCCTGCCAAGGTGGCATCAGCACAGCTTTGGGGTTCAGTGGGTTCAGAGAATGTTTTGTGTTCTAACCAAGTGCCTAAGTTTGAGAGAAGGTGGAGCCTCTTCCACTTAAGATACTTAAATCCCTGAGGCGGTGGTGTGTGTGAAGAGAATGGGAATATATTATTGCCTTTTTCTTATTTTTTATTTTTACAAGGTAAATTCTTGTCTTTGTAAATGCTTTGTATGTGCACGTGGACTTGGCAGATCTGGCTTCATTGAAAAGTGTTTGATATGCTTTAAGCAATTCTGGTGCCTGAATGTTTGGTCAGTTGTGTGCTCTGGCAGGACGCGCACAGGCTTGTAGGGCAGCCTGGGTTAACCACAGCGGGGCCAGTTTGGTGCTGGTGTGCCCTGGGGACAGCAGTGCTGGTTCCACAGAGACACTGGACCTTGTGCTTTGCTGGGCTGCAGCCTCCTCAGGAGGAAAGTTGGAGTTTTGGGGAAAAGTTAGAACTCCAGAAAGAAGATTATCTTAGTGAGATAAAGACCTTTCAAGTAAAGGGTGGAAATACCTTGGCTCCTGAGGAGTGGGCTCCTAATGAGCTAAAGCCAAGTAAATATTTGCTGGTCAGACTGGATGTACCTCCTACAAGAAGCTGGTTTCCTTAGGAGGGCTGTTCCTTCCAGTGCCTGTCTGTTGTTCAGAGGTGACCAGCACGGAGCAGTGAACCCTGCTCTCGCATTCTCTGGGTCGCAGATGTCTTTCTGGGAGCCATGGCTGGAATTTATGATGCCTGAAGAAGTAACCCCCTCCTTCCTGACAGACTGCTGCCATTGTGCACACAGTTCACCTCTGCTCTGCTTCAGCTTTCTCAACTCCCTGTGTGCTTGCCCCCTCTTCACATGGTTTTGCTGCCTGGTGGCCACTGTGGTGTAGACATCTTCCTTCCTCACTCTCTGTCAGTCTTTCCCTGGGTTAAGATCTCTGAAGCACTACATATACATCCAAAATATTGAGTGGTGGCTTATTGTTCAGCAGAAATGGGTTTTGGGAGCAGGGTTTGAGGAAAAAGGAAGGGCTGTGACTGTGCATAGGTAACACAAGCTTAAGATCAGGATTGCTTCATCTCCTGGAAGGGCATGCATCTAGGGAGGTCAAACACAGCAGGTTTGGTACCTGGGAAGAGGTCTCTGGGGTCCTGAGGACTACAGTAAGGGATGGGTCCTGAGTAGTTAATTTTGTTTGCCCAGCTGTGTGAAATTTCCTTTGGATTTGTTCTTTTGCTGCCTGCCCCAGTGAGTAGCACTGATTATTCATGGAAGAAGAATTTGGAGTCTGTGTCAGACTGTCCTCTCCTGGATCATCTGCTCTAATGAGATATTTCCTCTCATTCTCAACCTGCTCCTTACCCATTACCTTAATGATACAGGAGCTCAGGATGTCAGTTTGAAAGCATTAGCATTGGCTTGAGGATGGGAAGTAACAATGGATTTTCGTTGATGATCAAATGAGCCAAACCTTCTAGGGAACATGTGGGTACTGATTCTAGGACAATATTTGGTCTAGAGGGTACCCTACAATCGGATTTGAATGTCTGTGAATTCCATGAGAAAATGATTTGTGACCTCTAAATACCATCCATAACTGGCACAGGCAGAACAAGTAGGGATTGTGTTCCTCTGACTACTGAAATTTTCATTGCTTTGTGTCACAATGGGGAAGATGGGAGGAAAAAAAAGGAAATAATATCTCCAAGTACTTAAATATCTGTTACTCAGTGAGTTCTATGTCTTGTTCATGATGGTCCTTCTGAAGTGCCTTTTGATAACAAATCATCTGGTGCATCTGGGGGTGTTTTAAAGTAGAACATCAGTCTCTAAACCTGATGATAGGCACAGTGTCACCAAAAATATTTTACCCCTGTGTTAATACGTCAGTTTGTCAAACAGCCCAGCAAGCAGACCAGTTGTGGCCAGTGCAGGCACCAGTCCCCCCATTCCTGCATCCACGAAGAGGCTTCCCGTGTTCGTTAGGGAGCAGGGATGCTGCCTGCAGTCGGGGTTCATGCCTGGCAAAGCAGGAGCAAGGGGCTGGTAGGAAGAGGGACACCTCCCTCTGCCAGCAGTGCTGGGGTTCCTGGTGGGATGCCCACGCCTGGTGGGACCTGCTTCATGGTGTGTTTCTCCTCGTGCCTTTTAATGACACGGATAGTCCCTGGGATGCTCGTCATGGATCAGCAAGGCGTGGATGCTCAGGCTCTCTGCCACGCAGATGCTGCCTCCCCAGTGTGCTCCAGCTGACAGTGCCTGGCTCTTCCCCTGTGGATGAATGTCTCTCTGCCAAATTCTGTTTGCAGAAACTCTTTACACACATCAGTCCTCAAGAATTTTTTTTTTTTTCCTTTCCGAACCATAAAGCCTGTTTTACACTTGGTAACTTTTTGCAGGACCTGTGAAATATGATGAATGTCAGTTGTTTCCATGATGGCTGTGGCAAGGAGGTGTGAGATAATAAAGGTTTGTACCAATGTGTGCTTTTGTGGACTGGAATTCAAATACACATCCCAGCTCTTGGGTATGGGTTTCATCCCTCACACCCTTGGAGCCTGACTGAACTGAAGAGATCTTGTTAGACTAGAAGGCCATGGTCATAACATGCTGAGAAATCGGGGGGCAGGGCAGATGGATGGATTGCTGGCTGCAGTCTCCTGAGGGCTCACCTGAAGCCACATTCCTGCTGGCAGCCCTGCAGGGTCTGAGGAAGAAGGGACCCGTGGCAGGGAAGGGCTGGGATGCAGCAGCTCACAGCCAGGAGCACCCCGCAGCAGGGAAGCCGGAGCACGGGTGGGTGGGAGACTCCTCTGAGGAACTAAGTGAAATAGTAGCTTTTGGAGTTGAATTCGACTTAAGTTTGAGGATATGTTTGAATTTTCAGTGAAACTTGCATCAGGGAGTCCAAGTCCTTGTATCTGTAGCCTCAAAAGAAGCACGAACCCTGCAGAGGCTCTGCTGAACTCTAGGAACTGAGGAGCTAAATCACTGCCTGGAGTAAAGAAGTGCTGTGTTTGTTGGGAAGAGGAAAATCAACCACTTCAAAACAGTTGTGTATTTTAGGGTTTTTTTAAAGAGTACAGCAATGTTTCTATCAACAGCTGCACTTAACAGGTATGAATTCCCAAGTCTGGGAAAGGCTAACTGTGTTTTGTTACTGTTTTAACACTTCCTTTATGGACCGGTCCCACCTTGCATCTCAGCATGCTATCAGGGGGGAAATGGATCAAAAATGAAGTGGCCTGGGATTGCTTTGGAGCAGTCTGGTTATACTCACGTGTCTGTCAATGGGAGGTGTGTCATGGGTTCATCAACGGATCAACATCACATCCTGGTTTTGCTGAAATACTAGAAAGAAGCAAGTTATACTGGTAAAGCAAGAAGTAGAGAAGAAGGAGGAACGGGGAGCAACTGAATCCTCATGCTTTTCGAAGTGCTGCGGCAACACTGATCCTGATTGAGGCTGCTATCAGGAGGTAAGTGGTGGTACCTCCACACCCGAGCAGCTGGCTCCCAAGGGAATCGGGTGGATGGAAGGATGTAGATGACTTTTTTCAGCTGATGTTTCTTAAAGTTATCATCAGTTTTGTGTCAGCTCAACTGCTGGAGCAGCACCTGCATTGCAGCCCCTCACCTCTTCTTAGCACAACCAGCTGAATAAAGCTGTAGGAAGGGAAGAGGAGAAGAGAAAAAGGAGGAAATTAGTTTGCTTAATGCGTGCCAGAGCAATATATCCATCTGAAAAAGTAACTGAAAGAAGGTGAGGAACCCTGTGCTTTATGGGTCCCTTCCATACCTTCACAAGCAGCTCGGGCAGAGCCTTTTGCATTGCAAAGAGGAAGAGATTCCCTTAAGGGGAGCTTATTAAAGAAATCCTTGTTGCCTGGATGTGCTGGGTTTGGCCAACATCTAGTCTGGGCCTTTGTCTGTCTTGGGCAGCAGTAGCAATTACAGCTGTTGGCCAAATAACACCTTCTCTTCACATGGTTTATTTTGAGTCAAATTTCCTACTGATATGAGTGCAACCCCGTTGCTTTTTGAATGGCTATGATGAAATTTAATCAGTAGACACAGAGCGAGCCCAGCACGTTGGCTGTAAGCTTGTCTTGGCTAACGTGAAACCACAGTGGTCTAACCTTTTCCTTGTGCAGTCAGCAAGCAATATTTAAATACAGAGAATGGGTTTGTTGACTGGAAAACTGGCATTCTCCCTAACTATTTGTCCTGGGTTGAGAGACCCAGGGCTAGCTTTTCTTCTAATGCTGGGAAAATTGCGCTTTTAGAGGACTCTAGTGTCTGAATTCATGAAAATATTTACTTTATGGCCAGCCAGGCTCTGTGAGATTCAAGGTCTCAGTGTTTT
>VXBW01005385.1:1110678-1127746 GCA_013400375.1 Thinocorus orbignyianus
CGCCGCTGCGCCGCGCCACGGGAGGGCCGGGGTGGGGGGGGGCAAGCGGAGGGGTCCCCTTGCGGGGAGCTGGGGGTCCGGGGACCGCGTTTTGGGGGGATGCTGTCTGCGGGGTTTGGGGGTGCGGGCAGTGCCCCTCCGGTTGCGGGGAGCCTGCCGACCCCAGAGACGGCTCTCTCCGCCGGGCGCACTCTCCGGAGCGCTCTGCGTGTCCGTCTGTCTGTCCTGAAGAAGGTGCTGTGGCTCCAACGCGCTCATTCCCTGTTCCTGCCTCATCTTCCTCCGGCTGGTTCAGTGGTTTGCCTGACATTTTTTTCTCTAGGTGTGACTTTGAGATTTGTTTTTTTTTCTTCCTGAGGCTGGGAAGAGGAAGGCAGGCAAAGGAAAGATGCCTCTACTGTTGCAGCTCTGAAAGCTGTTTGTACCTGATCATTCCTTTCCCGTCTTCAGCGAAAAGAAAAGAAGAAAATAGTTGGAAACTTGTTTGTGTTTTAGCAGGGCTGATTTTTTTGGTGCCTTCATCCCTTTGAGCCTTTCTCCCAACCTGTGCTGCCAGTCCTGTCCTTGCCATGTTGCCTCTGCGGGATGCTCTTGCCTCCCTCCTTTGTGACTTTCTGTTCCAGTGCAGTGAGTGACCAAAAAGTTTGCCTGCCTGCCTGTCAGGGATAATCCTCCTCTTTTCTTTGGATTCACACTGTCCTTGGGGATAGGCAGAGGGAGGTGAGGTGTCTGGTCCCTGTGCTGCTGCAGGTCAAGCCGTGGTGGCTGAGACCTCAACCCTCTGATGCCTGCCCCATCTCCCCGAGGGATATCAGCACTCCTTTGGCAGAGCTGGTAGGACAAGACCCGCATCCACATCTCAGCCTGGCATCTCACCTCAAGCCACCACTGAAACTCAGGCTGGCAGCACGTGGCAGAGGCGTGAGGAGGAGGCAGGTGTGGGCAGGAACATCTCTGGCTGCCACCAAGACTCAGGCACATTTACCCCTCAGCAGCAGCCCAGGAGGTCACCGCTGTGATTCCGCAGATGGGGGGATCCCAGCAGGGAGATTTGAAGGGACCAAGCTTCAGCTTGAGGTAGGTGGCTGCAGGTTTAAGAGAAACTTCTGGCCATCCTCAGGCATGGGGGCTACCAGCTGGAGCACACTGAGTGCAACATAAATGGTTTCTTGTTCACCTTTTCATCCCACGTGTCTCTTTTGCTTGTAAAACCTCATGAGAAATGAGAATACAAAAGACTTATTTCTAATGTAAAAAAGTTATTGGTGTGATTTACATTTAATTACTCTTTTTTTTAATAATGGTTCAGTTTTACTGCTCCTGCAAGTCGTGGAATAAGAAAGTCTTTTTAAAACCTGGAAGTTCAGTGTCCTGTGCTTTGATTCTCAGCCAGTGGTAAAGAACCTTATCACATACTCTGTTCAGCCTGGAGAAGAGAAGGCTCCGGGGAGACCTGAGAGCAGCCTTCCAGGATCTGAAGGGAGCTCCAGGAGAGCTGGGGAGGGACTCTTGGTCAGGAAGTCTAGTGACAGGACGAGGGGGAATGGTTTTAAATTGGAAGAGGGGAGATTTAGATGAGATCTTAGGAAGAAGTTCTTTGGTGTGAGGGTGGTGAGGCACTGGAACAGGTTGCCCAGGGAAGTTGTTGATGCCCCATCCCTGGAAGTGTTTAAGGCCAGGCTGGATGGGGCTTGGAGCAACCTGCTCTAGGGAGAGGTGTCCCTGCCCATGGCAGGGGGGTTGGAACTTGATGATCTTGAAGGTCCCTTCCAACTCTGACCATTCTGTGATTCTATGATTATTACCTCCATCAAACAAAGTTCCATCAGCTGGGAACTGGAGAGAGAAAAATCTGTAATTTGACTGTGACATCTGCTGAGGTGGAAAATATTTGTTTAACTGTCACATAACACATGGGTGGAGGAAATGGGTGTTATTACTGGGTTACCAGTGGTGTTGTATGAAACGCTGTAGTCCTGGCTACCACCTGCAAATCGAGATAACTGGTGTTATTTACCCCTTCAGAACAGGAAAAGCATTGTTGAAAATCCTGAAATATTGCATGCCATTGATTTCTGGAATGAGCCATCTGAACACTTCATATTTGCACTCTTTTGGTGAATAAGCAGGATCTATGAAAACACAGGTTGCTGCCAAAGGGCGTTTTACCTGAGTAATGACTGCAAATTAATCCAATTAGATTGGACTCAAGTTGTGAGAAGCTGAAGTCCCCAGGAAGCCTTTCCACCTTCTCCTGCCCTTTGGGATGATTTCTTGTTCAAACTGGATGGCTTTCTTTGGCCTATCCATATTCATTTTGATAGAAACATGTGTTGGGATTTTTAGTTTGATATGAAAATAGGTGGCTAGTGGCTTGACTTCTTTCTGGCTCATGTCTTGACATCAGGATGTCTTTCGTGGGAGTGTTCCCTAAAGCTTCAAAGTTTTTCATTTGAACACGCAGAAGTGGGGCATGGGCTCAAAGCTGACAATCTTCTCTTGACGTGAGGGATGCAATACCTTCTCCAAACCCACCTGTTTGTCATACCCAGCTTTTGTGTCTGCCTCCTACATCCTGACAGCGACAGGGGAACAGCGTGAGAGGTTTCTGCTCCCAGCAGTGATCGACACCTTCCTCACTTCAGGCAACTCTGCTGCTCTTGAAGGAGAAGGGTTTCCCTGCTGATGGGCAGCCTGTTACATCAACTGCTCTCCCAACAGTAGCTGACAGCACTAATCTGCATTAGGTGGGATTAAAGGGGCACAGTAATTAACTTGCATAAGCGCTTTAGCAACTTTTGGCCTTTGAATTGCAGCGTGTCCTGTATATTGGGGTGCAGAGCCTCTGGAAGGTGGGGACAGCGCGGTGGGAATCTGGGGAGAAGAAAATGAAGCTGAAATTTCAGGTGCGAAACAACAGCGAGAGGGAGAAAGAAAACGTACACAGCCAAGCCCAAAACAAGCATTTTCATTTTTCCAGAGTCAAGGTTTGCCAAGTACGTCACAGGTGTGTGGGAAGGGCAGTGTGGGCACTGGCATCCAGAGCTCTCACTGAACCCAAGCTGCTGGGGAAGAAACGGCTCCGTTTCTAGTCTCATGTTAAGTGTTGTTCCCAGGTGAGAAGCAAAGCCGTACCTAGGGATTTATTCCTATAGTGTTTACTCATCATGAATCATAACTTTAACTACTTCCAACTATCATGTTTGGGAGATTCAGTTCAAATTCGCATCCTTAAGGTGAAATAAAATGCCAGTGTAGATGTCAGTAATTTCCCCCTGCCACTATCCTCAGGCTCCGAAACTTGCTCAGGGACCAAGCATCTTGTAGCCTTCAAGGCATCCGTCCCAAGAAACCAGAAATAAGTCTTTTTTTCCCCCCTTATTTCTGTAGAAATAAGAAAACATGGAGACTTTTCACTGGTGCATGGCAACTCTTAAACATACCTGATGCAGCTAATTCAGTTCTGCTTTGAAAAAGCTCAACAGCAGGGGAGGCTAAAACCCATTTGATTGAAGCATTTTCTCTTTGAAAACACGTGGTGCCAGGGGAAAGGTCTTGAAGTCAGCAGGAAAACTTGAGAAGGTTTTACTCCCCCAGCAGTTGGCAGTGTGTTATCCTGGGTCTTATCTGTGAAGCTTGGTGCAGTTTTACACAAGGAAAAATGAGGACTCATCAGCTGAAGTTTCCAAGGCTTGAGGGTGAAGGGCTGATCCCATCTGCCTTGCAGGGAATGTGGGCTTCTTGTTTGTTTGGCTTTCAGACTCAGGGTCCTCTTGCAAGCCTTGCAGGAATGTGTTCTCAAGACCTTTTTGCCTTTCAGGAAGTGTTGTCTTCAGAGACTGGACGTTTCAGAGCAAAGCACTTGAAGTTTTCTTATCCAGATAGTCCCATAAGGCTCCAGATGTCTTAGGAAGCATTGAGAAAATGTGAACTGCTGAAGTAAACAGAAGCCTTAGGTATGATGGACTTCAGTGCTATACCACAAACCCTATGGGATTGAAGCACTTCAGAGAGTCCTAATTCAGCCTTGAAAACTTGTAGTAATCTTGGGAGAAGTTCCTAATGGATAATCACCTCAAGAGCATTCCACTTATAAGTACTGACAGTGCAGCAAACATGTTTAAAATTAAATTCAAATGGAAAAAATAGATCTTCTGCTGGCTTTAACCAGGTAGAAGTGGGTCTGACCCTGTAGTCCAAACGTGGTCCAGAAGTCAGGGCAGTGGGTTGGCAAACAAGGAATGGGCTCACAAAGGGCTGCCCGTTTTGTAATAAACAAATCAGAGTTCATTAATTGATTGCCTTGGGATTCAGACCAGGCCCTTATCCTCTGTGCCTCGGTTTACCTCTTTAGCCACAGCATCTTTACTGTTTCCCAGCTGCCCACAACTGCAAACTGCTCCATGTCGCTGGACACCAAAGCCTGCTTGCACTCACCGGTGGGCATAGCTCTGTCACAGGCTGCCTTTCTTGTTCTGCAGCACTGGGGACCCTCACTTCCAAAAACCCCTCTGTGCACAGATTGGCATAAAGAGTAGAAGAGAATAAGGCATTGTAGTGACCTGATCCCAGCAAACACTAAATTTGTCTCTTAAAATCCAGTGCTGTAAACCTGACCCTCACTGCAAGGTGAGTTGTCCTACCAAGAGTATCTTGAGAACCTCCTCTCCCTCTGAAGAAAACCACTGGTGGGTGTGAAAAGCTCTGATCCTTATCTCAGCCTGGTAAAACTAGTACGTGATATTGTCACTAGCCTGGGTTGTCTTTTTTAAGCATTGAAGTTTGCCTTCATATAAGAGACAGTTCCAATGTTCCTCCTTGAGGCAGTATTTTTTGTTTTAAAAGCTGGTATAAGCTCCATAATTGATCTGTGATATAAAAGATGGGAAAATGAAACTGTCACAGTATTTATAGTTAAACCATTGGTAAAGAACAAAGTACGTGAGAAAAGGATCCACATTTGAAAGAACAAAACCAAAAGTATGAATGTAACAACATAAAATTACTTTGAAGTGCAACTAATTGTTTTATGAACCGGAATCCTTAAACCCCATGTCTTGTTCCTACAAGAATCTCTGCACCTGATTTTGCATGCCGATAGCCTGGCACTCTAAACTTCTGGGGAAAAGGTTACTGATTTGGGTGCCTGCATGGTACCCAAATATTATACTCTTTGTCTACAGTCCTTTGCAGTGGCAGCTGGATATTAATGCCAACATCCTTAGTATTTATATGACAGTACTGTCAACCTTGCTAAGGTTATATGTGGTGGATCCTTTTCAGTATTGGGAGGGTGTTCTTCTACTATTGCTGGGCTCTGTTGTTGTGTTTGCTGTGTAGGGCTTCACATTGCAAGGTAGTTAGAGCTAGAGAAAATAGAGAAGGCCATAAAATTGGTTCTTTCCATGTAAAATTGCTAATCATGTTAACCGTCACACTTCTTGCGCAGCTGCATCGAAAGAAATCTGATTCTGCGTCCAATGAAGTTTTACATTGCAGGACCCTCGTGACACCTCCTGATCTAGATGCAATTCCGTTTGTAAAAGGGTGTAGCATTAACCATGTGCTGATATCTAAGATGCTCCTCAAAGGTGAGACCATTGGGTTCGATGTTCTCGGCCTCATCCGCAATTCCTGTCCAGCTTGACGCCACTCCCGACCCCATCCACGCAGCAGGAGGGCTGGTCTGACCCACGGTGGTTGAGAAGCAGTCAGGCACAGCCTCCCCAGCCTGACCTACCTACCAAGGCACCTCGGTGGCATCTGCCATGGTGGTGGCCTGCTGGAGTCACCTGCCACCTCCACAGTCAACGGGCTGAGGGAGAGCAAGGCCGAACCAGGCACTGACATGGATGGGCAGTGGTCTCCATGGGTTGTGGACACTGACGGACTTTGACTTCATCTGTGGGAAGGCAAAACCAGCTGTCATCAGAAAGTGCAGATGGACAGCTATATTTTTAAGCACTTGCATTAAAAAAAAAAAGGAGAGAGAGAAAATGACTTGGAGTGTAACATCCAGCCATCTCCAGTCATGGCTCCAGGGCTCCACCATGACCACCTGCTGGCTCCAGCCCTGGCTGCAGAGAGCAGGGCTTGATTCCTTCTCTGTTTTAAGCTGTAACCTTGGTTGGAAGAGAAGACTCTGCTCTTGGCCACTGTTCAGAACTGTAACCTGGTTGCCAGAAGTTATTAAAAACCCAGCAGCCCACGCCCCTCTGTATCATTTAACCTCTTCTCACAGAGGAACATTTTCAATGCAGCAGGACTGACGTTTGATGTAATGCCAACGAATGCAGCTACGGTTTTCCATTATTGCTTGGGATAACTTTCAATTAAATTGTCGACAGAAAAATGTGTTTCTGTTGTGTGTTCACTGGCAACACATTTTAATTTGCCAGCGATTGAAAGAAGCGGTGCTGTGAGCAGAGCAGGCTGAGCTTAGGTAGAACACGATTTCTTGACAGCACAGTTAACTCTATCGCCAATTTTAATAATCTCCGGTTTTTAAAGAGAATTAGAACATCACGTTTGGGTCCTGTTAATGTTTGGAAAAGGGTTTTGGTTAGGGGCTTGCAGCAAAGGAGCTACCATGGATGGGAGATGTAAGTTAATTAATGAGTAAATAAGCATTTCCACATACACATACATGTAGACATGTGTGTGCAGGCATACATTAACATGATAGAAATTCCTGTCGCTAATTTCCACTCCTAATAGCTTTTAGAAAATTTGAATGATGACTTTTCTCACCATGAGCTTTCTGAGTTCTCTCATAAAGCACTTGGAGCCTCACTCACTGGTGTATAAAGCAACCTGAGGGTTGCTATTGCTCTACTAGATCCCAGACCAACTGAATACTGAAGGGAAAGGTTTTATGTCTCAAATGTGCTCTAATTTCACCAGCACTCTCACCATCAGTCCTAGATGTCTTCCACCTTTCTATATGAAATGCATACCTGGATTCTCAAAAGTGTTGTGCTTAGTGGAGCAATACGGATTAAATTAAGTGAAATCTTTCAAAATGTGTGTATATAAATACACACACATACACACACACACACAAAATTCATCTGGATTTCTGTTCTGGTCAGACTCCTGATGCATCATCAATTTCAAACAAGACTTTGCAAGGAAAGAAATAGGTACAAAGAGCTAGAGAGGAGTCTGGGCTGGAAGTTTTCTCCTTTAAAGTTTGAGGAGTGCAAATCTGGAACCTGATTTCATGGCCGGAGCCCACATGTAGTTGAATGTGGTGACTGAACAAATGAACTCAGAGATGCTAAATCGCAGACTTAATTATATGCAGTGGAAGGTTAGGGAAGTCTGAGGCCATGACGGCAGGCTGCTGGCATTCTAGCTGCTCACCTGCTGCTCATGCCTCTTCCCCAAGGGGAAGCTCCACTTTGCTTATTTCCTAAACTGAATCATTTCAGAAACCTGGCCGAGGAGACGGACACAGGCAGAGTGAGCTGGAGGAGCTGAGGGGGTTACCTGGTGCTGAGAAGGGGGCTGGGGTGAGCAGGCTTGGCTTGCTGCAGGAGATGCTCTGTGGAGCTGCAGCGGTGGACGTGGGCTGGTGAAGCTGCAAGCTGAGGAGCAACACCATGGATGTCAGGAAGACGTGAGCGTCAGCCCTGGATCTGCACCCGCCTGAACTCTAGAGGTATTTGTGTATAAAGTGAAGTCTTCATCCAACTGGTGTTGATAGAAATGCTCTGTCTTGGGAGAGGAAGGGGGTTTACTCATGATTTTTTTAATTCAGTAGTCAGAAGAAGAAGGCCTGGCTTCACTCTTTGGAGCTGGCTTTCACCATCTGGTGGTATCAACCTGCACTGGAACAGGTTGCCCAGGGAAGTTGTTGATGCCCCATCCCTGGAAGTGTTTAAGGCCAGGTTGGATGGGGCTTGGAGCAACCTGCTCTAGGGAGAGGTGTCCCTGCCCATGGCAGGGGGGTTGGAACTTGATGATCTTGAAGGTCCCTTCCAACTCTGACCATTCTATGATTCTATGATCTTCAACAGAAATGTCTACTGGGGTCCTGGTTTGATGCCTCGCTATTCAGACCAGTAAGACATTTCCTGAATTGGGCCTGGCAAAAATAAAGGTGTTGAGATTTGGTTGTTAGTAAATATAATACGTCTTTTTAGTTTTATATATAAATATTTTTACTTAATGGTCAATAATGCTGTACGGGTGACCTAGTGATGGGTTTAAAAAAGCCCCATAAAATAGCTTCATAGAAAAAAAGCCACAGATGTTTTAAGAACACTTTGGGTTTGCTTTCCTCATTGCAAGCCTCTACGTGTTTCTAAGATAATGTCTGCAACGGGCTTTTGGCCTCTGCTTGGGTTTTGGCAGTGCACCTGGCATGAACCACCACAGTTACGCTGCCACGAAATACAGGATGGCTGGAGCAGCAAATCATAGAATCAATCATAGAATGGTCAGAGTTGGAAGGGACCTTAAAGATCATCAAGTTCCAACCCCCCTGCCATGGGCAGGGACACCTCTCCCTAGAGCAGGTTGCTCCAAGCCCCATCCAGCCTGGCCTTAAACACTTCCAGGGATGGGGCATCAACAACTTCCCTGGGCAACCTGTTCCAGTGCCTCAATACCTGCTACAAATGGAGGGCATGGAGAGCAAGGAGGGAAATGAGCTGTGTGGGGCGGGCTGTGAAGTGTAAAGAGCCTGGTGGTAGTTTTAGCTGGTGTGTTTGTTTTATTTTCTCTTGGGGGATGAGCTGGAGAGAAGGCAAATTTTACCTACCACCAGAAAGCAAGGTGGTGCCCGGCAGGTGGTACAAGAAGTGGTGCGGAGTCACCCACCCTCCTGCAGGCAAGGATGGCAGTAATTAGCAGGCAGCAGCAGCAGCATAGTGTCTGGAATGAGGCTGCCCTGCCTCCTGGACTGGTCTCCAGTGATGTGAATGGGCACGCAGGGCACCTCATCCCCCCAGGAATTTACCTGCATTCCTCCAACCAGGCTGCAAGCTCTTCAGTTTGGCAGGAGCCAACACCCACGGAAGCCAACACGGGGGCTGGCTCAAGCAAAGGATGTAATTTTGCTTTTTAGTTACCCAGTATTGCATCTCATTGAACCTGCTGCAGGGAGAAAGGCTGATCTTAAGCTGATAATTCCTTGTTTAGATGTGACTTAAAATAACTGGCTTTGGGGAGCAGCAGGGCCTCCACTGATCCCAGTGAGAATTGTCCTCCTGCCAAACCCGGCTGGAGGTCCCAGAGTTACCACCGAGAATGACATCAAAGCCCCACTGTCCCGCCTTTTCCATCACCCTTTGAAGGACTGAAAGAGAACCAACAGCAAAGGCTGCTCTGAGCCACCAAGAGCTGGAGAACGGGGCTCGGTTTGTGAGTCTCATTTCAGCACAAGTGGTCAGCCACCAGTTAGCCGAGGTAAGGGGCAGGGAATGCAGTCATTGAGACATGGTTGTTAAACCTGTCACGAAAAGTGGCTAATTACCACCATTAGTGCCGATGAGATAGGATACAGATGCATGAACTTCCCATTTCTTTCTAAAATATATCTGGCTTTCTGTGGATAACCACTTGTTTGTCAGTTCAGGACATCCATAACTAGCTCTTACTGTCATATTTTGTAATTTTAGCTCATGATGGAAAAAAATAAAAGCACGTAGGTGGAGGTGTCACTAAAAGCAAGTGATGAATCCTGACAGTGTCAGCATTTTGGGTGGCGTGAACACATCTCTGTGCACTCAAGAGCTAGTAATCTGTATCCTTGTTACTCATCACCATGTGTCTAACCATAACTATGTTTTCAGCTACATGGCAGCCAAAGTATGCATGTTGGTTTTGAAGTATGAAAAGGCATCTTCCTTGTGGCTGGAGTCTCCCATGCTAATTTACCAGCCTCCAAACTTTGATCCTAGTTTAGTGCAACTGATGTAAGATCAAGGGCTATGTTCCATCTCCCACAACAAGCCATGAAGAGGAAGAGAAAGGTGATGGAGAGCAGGGGTTATGGCAGCTGAGTCAGAACTGACCGAGGAACAGCCTGCTCCAGATGAAGTTATACACAAGGCTTCTACAGTTCTTGCAGGGAGGGAAAAATCAGAATTTTCATGGAACCCAAAAGTTTAGTTCAATAGGAGTTACCTGTGTGTTGACCTCTCCTTCCTCAGCACCAATTTTAAAAGAGCTGTTGTTGAAATACAACACCCTCTTCTTGACATGCCAGTGTCAGTTCTCCTGCCTGCGTTTCCAGCTGGAGACAGCTGAGCTGTTTCTTTGGTATGACTTCACTGGGACTTGTGTTAGCCAATTCCCATGATATCATAGCATATATGTATTTCTTAAGTTAAGGGCTGTGTTCTGCAGGCCCTGTGTGTCTCTTGAAAGCTACCTTGTAAGCCTAAAGTGTTGAAAAAACCCTTTCCTTGCACCACAGAAAATCTAAAATAACGTTAATAGCAGAGCTAAGATTGCATCCTTTACATTCTGGATTCAGAGCCTGTCCCGGTTTCAGGCTTTATTTATACAAGCACTGATGTCTTATTTGCTAGGGTTTTTTTCAGATGAAGAATAGTTTTTCATTTTGTACTTGACTCTGGTAAATGAAACATAAGAAAACCACAGGTTGCCGCCAGGCTGACTGTGAGGGCTAGAAACACTTTGGGAGTGATGCTTTTCAGCAGGTTGAGGGATCATTTGATGCCTTAGAATTACGAGTGTGGCTATTTCAGTATTCCTCCAGTGAACAGATACTACTAAATATCATATCAAACTATTAAACAAGGTTGATGGGATGCAACATGTTCCACACCACATAATTCTTTGTATATTTACAGAACAGTACTAGTGAATTTCTAAAATCAAATTACAAGCTGTATTTTTTTTTTCTTGCTTAAAAAATAACTACTTTTTTCCCGGAGTAATGACTTTGATGTTGATAGTTACCTTGAGTGATGTGTACTGAGGAGGAGATGGATGGAGTAATAAAAAAGTATAAAGGGCTACATGAATTGGTGTTGCAAATTGCTAAAGATAGAAATAAAGATGGATCAGTTAAGCATCTTTTCTTCCAGGTGTTTTGTTCTTTGAGATAGTCAGAGGAACCTTAATGTTGCTCTAAAATCTGGTATCACTCGCACAAGAAGAGTAAGAAGAGATTAAAGCTTTTAAAACAAGTTTCCTAACAAATGTCAGTTCTCAATGATCTGTATCATGCTTTTTTTGCCTCGGCAGGAACAAAGCAAATGACACCTAATGACAGTTCTTCCAGCTGATCATATCCTAAAGGCATCCAGATTTCACACATCGATTAGATATTCCACAATATACTTTCTGTAACTACATTCATTATTCACTATTACATTTACATCACTGTTAATTACAGTATCACCACAGCAGTCTTGTTGTCTGTTACACAGACTTAAAATCTTGAAAAAATAGTGCTCTAATTTATTCTGAGAATACCCTATGCCAAACTAGCCCTGTAGTTGGCAGATACTTCTAACACATCAGCATATTACAAAACTAATTGCTGTTATTGCTCCAACTTAAGAGATTAATTGGAACTTCAGGTGTATAATGACTCAATATTTATCAGGAGCAAGACTTTACATCCATTCACATTTCCAATAAATTAACAAGACGTTTATGTAGGCCTCCAGAAAACGGTTCATTTCTACTTGTTTACAGAAGAGGTATTTATTCTCAAACCTTCCCATGGCAAACAGCAATCCCTTGCTACAAGCAAAAATAAAGCTGTTGCCTGTGTTAACAGCCCATTCTGTAAGAAAAGGGAGCTGACTCAGTACATGCAAGTGCGCCCTCAGAACTGTCTCCCAGGAGCAAAACAGGTTCTGTGAGAACACTGCCTTGGTGAGCCGTGCTAATGAGGATGATTTAAAATTCCAGGGTTTTGTCTCAACTGGAGAAACAGATGAGAACCGTAAAAACAACCCAAATAGCACTAAACAATGTGCAGATGCAGTTTAAAAAATGTACAGTGAAATACTAGGTGATCAACAGCTAAAGTATGTCTGTTTTTCCCCCAAGCTGGCCTAAGTGTGATAGCTTAACATACTAACACCACACGTGTTTATGTTTATAGGAGGTCTGTGGATTCCTGGGCTTTTGTGTTGTCAGCTGAGGGCTGGCTCACAGGAACGTAATGGTCCTTATCCGTATGGAGTACTGAACATGCAGTGCCCTCCCTATGCTTAACTGGAGAGCAAAGACGACCCCAAAATGTATTCTGTGAGTTATAATAGTTTGGGAGGATAAATTAATGTTGATCGTCGTCTTGCCAAAGGTAATGACTATTTGGACTGGAGTTAGAACTTCTCGGCATGGGCTGTCTCCAGAAAGGTCCATCATACATAATTCAGGAGAAAACACTGCTTGTGTTCAAGATGGATCACCCTTGCAGGACTTGAGACTTCTTTGAATTATGATATTCTCCTGCCAACACGGTAGAGTTTTGGTCTCCTGAAGAAAAGACTTAGGGGAACAAACCCTTAAAAACATTCACTGCACATACCAAGTATTTGTTGTTTCTGATTTTTATGGACATTTGCATATATTCTACTCTCATTTCTTAGAAATGCTCGTGTCTTAGAAACACCAGAGGTACAGAAGGCAGTGTGTTGGAGAACACTCATTAGCTGACGAAGCAAACGTTTTGCAGTGATGCAGATGCAGTGATGCAAATGTCCTCTTTATGTGCTGTTAAGCAAGTGTGGTTATAGTCTTCCTCAGGCATGAACTGTCTTCCTTAATCTTAATCCTTCTAATCCCTAGACCTTTCCTGTGTCAGGTGAGGATGAATGCTCTGTGTGCTCCCACGTATTACCACCCTATTCTCCCTAAACCCAAGCCACCCCATATCTGAACCGAAGAGAGCTGTGTTGCTTTAATCATCAAAGAGATCACATTGTCTTCAGCTTTTTATGTGTTTTTATATTTACTTCAGATTAATGCCAAGATGAAGGAGGATTTTAAAATCATGTTTTCATTATCGTACCTCCAGCTATGAATTCTTGAATGAGACCTTTCTCTTCAATTGTCCTGTGTTTATTCTCTGCATATATTCATTTTATTCTCTGATTTTACTTGTTATTTGAGTGCTAAGTTCTATACGCTTTATAAAGCTTTCTACAAGCTTTTTATGCTTTCAAAAATTATTTCTAATATAGAACAGAATGTTAGTGTGTGTTTCAGTATATTAATTAATTATTTAGAATTTATTTTTCTCTGAAAACCAGTGATCCTTTTCTCTGGTGTTGCAGTGAGACAGCCTTAAAATGTATGGATTTTGTAATTACTCTTTAGTAGGCATATAAAATCTAGCTGCTAGCAAAGTTCTGTTTCATTGTCTGCTGCTTCTGAGACCAAATTTTCGATATCTAAGTAATTGCTATGCAGCAAAGGAGTATATCCACCAGTCAAAACTTAAATAAACCTCTTCTTATCATTACTGAGGAGTAACTTGAAGAGCAAAGGCTCTCTGAAGCAGTAGGTTGTACAGATTGTCTGATGCAATCAGGAAGGAACACTGCAAAGGTGTAATTGAGCAGATCTGACATTCTGCTCAGCATTGCCCAGAAGAACCCGTGGATGTATAAGCCCCTGAATAATCCCCGTTTTCACACACGTACAAATATAATAAATGAGGCTGTAATCAAACAGTTAACTTTCTTCCACCTCCCACCCGCTACCAGCCTGTCTCAGGTCTGCTGCTCTGCTGCTGTGGAGCTGCAGGGTCTCCAAAGTGCTCCTCAGAAGTGTGATGGACAGACTGCATTAAATACAACCAGCCCTTGCCTTGCAGCTGTCAAGCTGCAGACACCTGGCAGGGGTGAAACTGGACACCTCTGCTATATCCATCACTTTTTTGAAGGACTCACTATTTCAGCTTAGTAAAATCAGCAGGATGGCTTCCTTTCCATATCTCTGGAAGGGGAAAGGAGTCAGCCCCTCCTATATAAAGCATAGAATCATAGAATGGTTAGAGTTGGAAGGGACCTTAGAGATCATCAAGTTCCAACCCCCCTGCCATGGGCAGGGACACCTCTCCCTACAGCANACACTGCATACTGCAAGGCATTCTTGTGAAGTGTCACAGTCCTATCGAAGCATTGCTGTACTGCGCTACAAAGGAAATCCAAGTGTGTTCAATGAACTTAATTTTTGCAAACTAAATTTCATGGGTATGAAAATGATTGATTTGTTATGCCAAAATGAAATCAGATGCAGGTGTTAGGATTCAAAATCAATTTAATGCCTGAATTCATAATGCAGTTTGAATAATCAGACTCTGAGTGTATCGATCAACAGCACTTTGGTGTCTGTGAGTCATAAACATTTTGAATTTTACACATCAGAGCTGGGACTTCATGCAATGGCTTTCTTTGGCAAAACATATGCTATACTTTTGGTTCTTTCACATCACAAGATAGTGCAACTGCCTGTCTGTATCCAGAATTCACCTTTGGTTTTTTTCCCAGGAATAACTTCTCTATAGTTAGAGGCTCATCTTCTGATGAAACAGCACTGTATGCACCCATTGCCTGAATGATTTCACAGCTTTCTTCATAGTTTAAGTAGACAGGACTCTGAATCCTTTCACTCCTACCTTTATAATTCTGTACTAATTTCCAGTACAACCACGTTCAATATAAATTTATTCAGCACTGCTACACTTAGTCACAACTTTGCATCTGAAATTTAGTCTGTTAGGAACCACCTTTTTTATTTATTTCTACTTAATATCCCAGAGAAAGAAAATGCATTCATTTGCCCTCTTTCTGCTTCTTGGCTTGGAACTTTTCCTGTTGGTTAGGATTCTCAGGTTTAAATATTGGAAGTAATGTTATACAATTATGATGCAGTAGTGGTAACTTATTTCATGAAATCGTTAAACAGCCAAGACAAAAAAAGCGCATTGCAAAAGTCAGGGAGAAGTTCCACCATCAATGTGCTTTGCACAGGAGACGGATAAATCATAGAATCATAGAATGGTCAGAGTTGGAAGGGACCTTCAAGATCATCAATTCCAACCCCCCTGCCATGGGCAGGGACACCTCTCCCTAGAGCAGGTTGCTCCAAGCCCCATCCAACCTGGCCTTAAACACTTCCAGGGATGGGGCATCAACAGCTTCCCTGGGCAACCTGTTCCAGTGCCTCACCACCCTCACAGCAAAGAACTTCTTCCTAAGATCTAATCTAAATCAGGGACCTTTTCCCAGAACATGTGTCAGGTACATTTGGGCACCTAATTAAATCCTGGTGTTTCCCAAACTGCCAAATACATGGTAGATTCCCTCATTTTTCTCAAATAACCCCAAATATCTGACTTGCATAACAGCCTGCACTTAAGCTTCTGTTTTGGAAACCCATGGCTGTGTTTGTTTCCTGGCTGAAGTCTTAGACTGTAAGTTTTATGAGAACATTGCACAATAGTTGACTAAAAAAACCCCATTAAATAAAAGCAAAATATCAGATACCTTTACAGCGTTCACCTGCTACAGCAGGAAATTGCTCTTGGACTGTTTTAGCCACTCGCTGTTGCATTACAGGGTTTATAACTACCAACTCTGTAACAGCACTTACTGGTTTTAAACTCAAAGAAGGGAGATTTAGATCAGCTGCTAAGAAGAAATTCTTCACTACGAGGGTGGTGAGACACTGGCACAGGTTACCCAGAGAAGCTCTGGATGCCCCATCCCTGGAAGTGTTCAAGGCTGGATGGGGCTTTGAGCAACCTGCTCTAGGGAGACGTGTCCCTGCCCATGGCAGGGGGGCTGGAACTCAGTGAACTTTAAGGTCCCTTCCAACCCTGACCATTCTATGATTCTTTGTCATGTTTGTTTATTCAGAATTGCAGAAGAAAGCAAGGCTGTCCTGGGAAGTGGCTTTTTTCCTTCTTCCTTCTCAAATATCAGGCGGACACAGGGTAATCCAGGCAAACCTGGTGAGTCTTACTATGGTGATCTACAAACCAAAAGGGCTCTGTGGCCAGTTCTGCTTTAATGAAGAAGCAATCTTAAATCTGTGCTGTGCCCAGGAGAGCCAGGGCTGGAAGCGGTGTCGGTGGACTGGGCTGTGGTGTGTCCAAAGCATCCATGCCCAAGGAGCAAAGCCCAGGTGCACAGCAAAGTAGGTGCCAGCAAGTCCAGCCTGAGTGGCCACTGGTGTGCAAGCAGTGTGGAGGGCTCAGATGTGGACTTTGGACTTGGGCTTGGATGTTTTTAAGGTTTATTTGATGCTTAAATTGTCTTGTAAGACACTAGTCGCTGAGAACGTTGCTGTCTTTGGAGCCCATAAGGATCACCTTGTTCTGTCAGATTTGAGTCACCGTTCATCGTTTGATGCTTTTCATTCCTTTTGGCTGTCTTTGATGCCGTCAGCTCACTGTAGCGTTTCATTGGCCTAGAAAACAACAGGCAGCTTCTGAGCAGGGAAGTTCAAGAGCAGAAATAAATTCTATTTTTAATCCTGCCTCTGATTTTCCGTGGGCGACACAATTCCTCACAGCGCGGCGGTGCCAGGGTGCAGCAGTGTTGCGGAGTGTGCCTTCCAGCTTGTTTTACAGATCCTAAGGCATTTACATGCTTTCCCCTAGTTGGAGATTTCAGGGTTTTTGGGGGGGTTGTCATGCTGCTATTAATACCTGAACACGGCACTCTGATTTCTGGCAGTAGGTTGGCAATGTGTCTGTGGTATGAGAAAACAGAAGCCAGGAATTTAAAGTACTCAAGCATTAACAAAGCTAAACTGCATCAAGTGGTGATGAATTTTACACTATACCTTTGGTCACCTTATTGCTAATGTCACAGAATCACAGAATCACAGAATCACCTAGGTTGGAAGGGACCTTTTGAGATCATCTAGTCCAACCAATGGGGGGAGCAAACAAACAAAAAAAAAAACCAAACCCAACACACCACACAAAATACATCCAACACTAATCCATATCCCCGAGCACCACGTCAACTCCTCTCTTGAATACCTCCAGGGATGGTGCCTCAACCACCTCCCTGGGCAGCCTATTCCAACACTTGACAACCCTTTCAGTAAAGAAATA
>VXBW01005385.1:1134432-1161336 GCA_013400375.1 Thinocorus orbignyianus
TAGGGAGAGGTGTCCCTGCCCATGGCAGGGGGGTTGGAACTTGATGATCTTGAAGGTCCCTTCCAACTCTGACCGTTCTGTGATTCTGTGGTCTTCGTTGGAAGCGCCCGGGACAGCTGTCCGAAAACAGCCCGAGGTTCTTTTGTGGGACCCCTGTATAACCTTTGGGAAATGAGCAAACAGTGAGCTTCAGGAAAATATAAACGGTGACTTGAATGAAGCCAGTTTGTGAGTGCTGCTAGGTTCCTTTATTTCTTTATTTTTAGTTTGCTGGAGAAATAACCCCCACAAAACATATAATAGTCATGTACAACCACCGGTATATGTGATTTATTTTTTATTAATTATAAGTACTGCATTTTGTTCAGAAGTACCCGACTCTAGAACGTGGCTTTTTTTGACCTTTGATATCACCGAATGCCAAATTCTTGTATTTGAGTAGCCTCGCTCTCTAACTTTGCAGGTGACAGCAGTTTGCTGTCAAGTGACTGTTATCAATACAGAGCTTGTGAAGAGGAGAAAAACCAATGATAAATGGTTTTGAATACTTTAAAAACTCTGTTAAGGGCGGTCATTTTTACTCAGAATATTTTAGAATATTATATTCGTCTTAAAGGATATATGAGTTGATAGGTGGTTTTTTTATTATACTGTTCTAAGCATCCTGTAAAGAAAAAGCACAAAACAAAACCAAAAAAACTTATTGGATTTTATGCCTGGATATGTTTTGCTGTAGAAATAGTCTTTCTCCGGAGTGGGTTTAGCATCTCAGTTTGCAAAAATTCACTGTGGCACGTGACCTTTTTTTATTTTTTTCCTTTTTTCTCCGCCCAGGAGTAAAGAGCAGAAGTCAGACATGGCAGATGAGTTATCAGGGCTGAATTATGTCGTAAGAGACAGATGATAGTCATCTGGGTGAACTTGTAGGACCTTCTGCTCCTAACTGTCTGCACCACTGAGAGAGCAAGCACATCTCATTGTATTTACCTGTCCTGTGTGCTTTGAAAAATTTAAGAAAAACATTGTTAAGCTCAGTAATTCCCCCTTGTCCTGTGTATTTATACCTCAGGAATGGTTGAAGGGTTGTGACTGAAAGACTTTGTTTTGTAATTGTTCAGCATGTTTGTTATTGTTAGTCCCTAGAAACAGGAGGTAGGTGTGAATTTCCCTCTTCCCATGTTCAGTTTTGATGGCTCTCTGACAAACTTGGGTGAAATTGGTGTATCTGCTGGTCTGTGTGGTCAAGACCTGCGAAACATAACATGCTCAGCCTGTGGTATGGAACCAATCATATTGGCTGGTCAGGAAAGAAAGCTTTTTACTAATGATAACAGAATCCCTTGTAGAGAAGCAAACCTACCAGATTTATTCTCAGATAGCCTGTTTGATCCTCAATAAGCTGTCACTTGGTTCTGAAAGTTGTGCTGTTTCCAAGCGTCCCATTCCACTCACAGTAGTCGTGAAGATTCAGCTTCAGTGTTATTCCCTGTATTTCATGGTGCTGTATCTTGCTGTGCTGTGACATTTTGAGAGAGATACAGATTACAGCTGTGGGTAGGGGCAGGCTGCCTGTTCTGTGCCAGTGCATCTGGAGTGCTCTGGGGCAGCTCCTGACAGAATAGGTGTCAGGACTGTGGTGTGTTGAATCTCCTTCCTCTTTTCAGAAGTGTTGGTGGGTAGTTCCCGTCTTCCCCACTACCTCTTTTGTTTGGAGAATCCTGAATGACGTAGGACCACTGAGGAGAACAAGTTAGTCTGAGTATGCTGATTGGGGTAACTTTTCAATTTATGATGCTGTTATAAAACTATTAATGCCTTCCAGGATCTGAAGGGAGCTCCAGGAGAGCTGGGGAGGGACTCTTTGTCAGGAAGTCTAGTGACAGGATGAGGGGGAATGGTTTTAAACTGGAAGAGGGGAGATTTAGATGAGATCTTAGGAAGAAGTTCTTTGCTGTGAGGGTGGTGAGGCACTGGAACAGGTTGCCCAGGGAAGTTGTTGATGCCCCATCCCTGGAAGTGTTTAAGGCCAGGCTGGATGGGGCTTGGAGCAACCTGCTCTAGGGAGAGGTGTCCCTGCCCATGGCAGGGGGGTTGGAACTTGATGATCTTTAAGGTCCCTTCCAACTCTAACCATTCTATGATTCTATGATTTCTCATATCAGGAGATCTGGTTTAGCCTGAAGCCTAAGAAAATCAGGATGGCATTTAGTGGGAAACTGGCAGTCTGAAGAACTGGAGGAAATGTCTTCATGCTTGACTGAAAGCACGGTGTGCTCTTGCTGCACTGGTGAGCGTTTAAGCCAGTGATCCCCCTAGCCCACATTTAATGATAGTGTAGGCTTTTATTCTTCCTTTCTGTGGACCAGTGAATGGTTTGAGCCACGATTATACTAAAGCCCACATTTTTGAGTGAATTGTCAAGACAGCTGGAACAAAGCAGCACACACGGCTCGAGACAAAATGTAAGAAAAGTGGATAAAGCGTCCTTGTTCAAGGAGGTCCAGCTATGGAGTAAACTTCAAGGCTGCAGCAGGAGGAACGGAATCCTGGATTGTTTAGAAATCTCCATTTTCTTTTAAAATTATGTGTTCCAGTGGAGGAGTGACTAAACTAAAACTTGTCCCTACAAACTAGCTCATACTTCCTGCCGTGGTGGCAAAACCAAAGGAATAATGCAGTCTGATGCTGCAGCCTTAGCAGACTGTAAAGACTAAGTTCGGGTGGCCTGAATTCCACTCAAGCCCCTTTTCTCAGTCAGTGGAGAAATTGAGGTGGTTTTGGAGAGCAATTCGGAGAATTTACGTAAGATGCTGAATGGGGAGCTGCTTGAAAGCCAGCTAATAAGAAATAGGAGGCAGAAGGATTTATGTGGAATTTAGGCCATCTGAATATGGCCCTAAGATGCGACTTAGTAGTACTAAGTAAGGTGTATTAACACTAAGAAGACTTGGCTCCCATTTCTATCCATTTCATCTGCTGCTGATTACTAAGCAAATTTACCATTTAAACAGCTTTTTAAGGGTGAGAACCTCCTGGCTTTGTTTCCTGGCAGGAGTAACCCCTGGGACCAGCCTGGCTGGGGAGCAGCTCTGCTGAGAAGGCCCTGGGGGTCGTGGTGGACAGCAAGCTGAGCACAGGGCAGCTGTGTGCCCTATATTAACAGGAGCACAGCCAGTAGGTCAAGTGAAGTGATTATCCCTTTCCTCTCGGCACTAGTTAGACCACATGCAAGAATCCAGCATCCAGATGTACTGCCCCTCAGGACAAAGGAAGCATTGATAGATTGGGGTGAGTTCCGTGGAGAGCTACCAAAGTTGTCTTGAGGTGTGAACTTTTGCCTTTTGAGGAGGGGCAGAGGAGCTGTGCCTCTTGTTGAGCCTGGAGAAGAGAAGGCTTGAGGGGCCTTCCTAGAGGCAAGGTTTTCAAGAGAGTCAAGCCAGGTTCTTCAGAGTGCTGTGTGGTGGTGGGGGACAAGAGAACAGACAGAAATTCAAGTCGAAGTGGTCCATTTCTGTAAGGCATTTTTCACTGTGAGGTCTGTCAAGCAGTGGGACTTGCTACCTGGAGAGGTCGTGCATTCTTCTTCTGTGGAGGTTTTCAAAATCCAACTGGAATAGAGCCCTGAGAATGCAGGTGTGGTCTCATGAGTGATCCTGATTTGAGCTGGGGGTTGAACCAGAGACTCCGAGAGATCCTTTCCCAGCTGAGTTATCCCATGGCCCTATTTAATTTCTGCCCACGGAGCAGTTGCAGCGCAAGCTTCTGAGCCAGGCTGTTTAGAACTGCCTGTGGTCTGGCACACGTTTACTCATCGCACTTGGAGCAGTACAGAAAGCACTCCAGCCAGTCTTAAGCAGCTCTCAAATGGCAGGACTTTATTTGTTTAATTATTCAGTTAGAGTTGGAAGAACTGCTGTTTATCCTGAGATCCTGATCTACATGAGGGTTTGCCACGTAGTAAGGCCTGAAGTGCTCTCAAAGGTTTCAGTACTCTGCTTTGAGATACAGTTTGGGATCTAACACTTGTGAGGATGTTGATGGAAATCACCCAGACAAGGCCATATCCTCATCATACCTCCTGAATAGCTATTACGAGGAGTGGGGAGTGCAGTTCTCTGAAGGAAGCTCAAATCTTACTCTGTATTACCTTCTAAATCAATTAGAGAAAAGATGGTCAAAATGGTTTTAGAATCAGACTGTTTCAGAACTTCCTCACTGGGCCTGGGGAAGAAATTACTCACATGTGTCTTCTCGTTCCTGAAGTGAACCTGCAGCTCACGGGAAGCCAAGGTGCTGACTTAATGTCTGTAATCCCGTAGGAAGAGGAGGAGGAGGAGGAGGAGGAGAAGGAGATGGTGGCAGTGACTGTTTGTCAACACAGGTGCATTGAGATGTCATGTTTCCTTCAGTGTTCATGAGTCTTGCTAATTATGAAGATGTGCTAGTTAATTACAGTATGTGAAATGGAACAAGCTGGCTTCTCAGTTTTATGAGTTTCCTGAAAAGCAGGGAAGATAGGATTATTGAAAACTATTGAGTTTACAGATTTTCTTGGTTGGTGGTGGAAACAGCAATAGCAATCTGCAGACCTTTTCCCATTTTGCTTAAAAATTGGGGTTTTTTAGGTGCTGTGTAAACATCATCCTTGCCCTGAATGCTTGTATATACTAGATGAAAGCAGTATGAGACCAGGAAGGGGAAAATAGATAATAAAGATTAGAAGTGACTTGCTGGAGATTAGGCAACAGAATAGTAGTGCTGCACTGCCAAATCGACTTCCCAGTCCAACAAAGAGGATGTCTCTAGTCTGTGTTTTAAGTTTGTGGGTATGGAGAAATGCAGAAAGGAACAGGAGAAGCAGGAGGTGACGGCTTTGCAGGAGGATTTAAGTGGTTGTGTAGAGAGATGCGTCTGTGTTTTTTGTCTCTAAGGATTTTCTAAGGATTTATATGTTTGGTGAGTGCTGAATAGGAAGGAAGGAAGGCAGCAGGCATCCAGGGGAGATGGTCCTGGGAGATCCAGGTCCCGGAAATGCTGGGGAAGGGAGCTTGATTGTTTAGGTGGCAAAATGCAGCCTCAGTCTGTCCCACAGTGCTAAGTCCACAAACTGCTTGGAAAGCTCTCTCAGTCAGAGCTTGTCAGTCATGTATACCTGCAGTTTAGTTGTCCTGATGAAGTGTTGCTGTGCTGTGTTGTTCCAGGGAAGCTCTGAATAGAGAAATTATTTTCCTGATGGACAGCTCTGAGATTCCTAGAAAATATTTCCGTGTTCTGCATTGCTGATAACTGTATAGAATTTATTTATTTATTTATTTATTTTCCCCTCCTTCTGGGGGGAAGGATGCTTATGTGCTTATGCAGATTTTTATCTAGTTTTCTTACAGTTTGTACAAATAGCTTAACCTGGTAACATCCAATACTTTCCAGAGTGAGGTACAAATCCACTTCCCAATAAAGCGTGGCAGGGCGGTGAGCTGGTGTGAGTGTCCCAGGCAAAAAGGTGAGGCTGTTAGTAGGTGTTGGAAGGTGGGGTGAGGGATTTTGCTTAGGAACACTAACTAAAATAGGCAGTCATAACGAAACTTTTGACAACTTTTGGTAAATAACAGGTTTTTGAAAACAAGTAAGTTTTAAAATAAAAACTTCCAGCGTTCTGTCCATATTTAATAGTTTATTCCTGTCAGCTTCTGTTAATCTAATCTGACCATCTGTGTAACACAGGCAAAATAATTTTGCCTGAGAATGTTCACAAAATTCCTGCAAATGCTGTTGGTACTATGACACCTTTCTTATTAAAAAAAAATAATAATTCAAGGTTGTTGTTTTAAAAACTTAGCTCTACTCAGGCAGGTACTTCAACAATTTGGTCCTGTTTACATAATTGTCTAAGGGTGTGTTTGTTTTCCCAGCATAGAAAAACAGGATTCCCGTCTGCCAAGAACTCCATCTGCCTCCATAGTATTTGTGTACTGATTCTGAACTACTGACTTGAATTATCTCCTGTGAGGGCCTAGCAATCCGCTCACCTTCCTTCCTTCCAGCCCAAATCTGTGGGCACTGGATGTTGTCCTCTGATTTTTCAATGCCTGCATTTGTAAGTTTTATTTTCAAGGGTGACACATAAGGACTGGGAGCAGAGAACCATGCTTCTTTAATGCTTCTTCAACAGAATGAAATGGCTTTTCAGTTAATGAGTCCTTGTTTTGTGGGGTTTTGGTCTTTTTTTTTTTTTTTTCACGTTATGCAATTGTTGGGCATGTTCCTAGCTGATCCTGCCATGGTTCGCTTGCAAAAAGGCAGCATAATTCGAAAAAAAAAAAGAAAAGGATATACATTCCAGTGTGATGGAAGAGTGAGGTTGTCCTGATACTCTTACTTTTAAGGTTAGAAAATAGGATGATAACTCGGGTGGGCAGGGTAGGCATCCTTATGCTGTACTTAAATAAAGTGCTAAGTTTTGAATGAAGGAGATGTTTCCCTGAGTAGTATAGACATAAAACCTAGATAAAGTAGCTCTTTAGGAAAACTCTGAATTCAAAGTATTTTCTGTTTCCTTTGCCGTACCTTTCTTTGGTGACGTTGTATTCCCCACTGTCCTGTGAATTTCAGAGCAGCCAAAAGCTTATAAAGTGGTTTCCAGTAAACCAACCTGCTGGTCTTTCTGTAAATTAAGCCTTTGTGTGACTCCTGTGGGTCACCCCCTACTTCTTGAGTGCAAAGAAAGCGTGCTGTCTGCCCATAAATGTGTGGAGGAATGAGGCTGAAGCAGTCACAGCTGAAACCTGCATCCGTGGTAGCCTTCATTAAAGAGCTTAGTTCAGAAGCTGCTTGGGCCAGCTTTGATGTTGCAGAGAGCAGGGCTGTGCATCCGAAGAGTTTTCTGGGTGACATTTCCTTTGGCACCTTGGCATTTATAGTGCCATGCTTATATCCATAGGAAACATTTGCCTTAAGTGCTGTTCTTACTGATTGACTGTGTGCACAGCATTCCTGATGTCTTATAAATCACATTTACTTTAGATGGAGCTTTTTTTGAAATCTGGAGTGAAATAAACCAAGTAACTTCTTAGTGTTAGATTCTGAAGAATACTAGGAGAAAGGCACTTCCTGTGCATTGCAGTACAGTTGGGGTATGTGTTCAAATACAACAAATTGGAAAGTATCTCTGTTAGAACAGCTTTGGAGTCAAGGGGAATCATAGAATGGTCAGAGTTGGAAGGGACCTTCAAGATCATCAAGTTCCAACCCCCCTGCCATGGGCAGGGACACCTCTCCCTAGAGCAGGTTGCTCCAAGCCCCATCCAGCCTGGCCTTAAACACTTCCAGGGATGGGGCATCAACAACTTCCCTGGGCAACCTGTTCCAGTGCCTCACCACCCTCACAGCAAAGAACTTCTTCCTAAGATCTCATCTAAATCTCCCCTCTTCCCATTTAAAACCATTCCCCCTCGTCCTGTCACTAGACTTCCTGACCAAGAGTCCCTCCCCAGCTCTGCTGGAGCTCCCTTCAGATCCTGGAAGGCTGCTCTCAGGTCTCCCCGGAGCCTTCTCTTCTCTCATTCCTAAATGTGTTTAGCAGGAGGGATTTCTCAGATATAATGCAAGCCATCTAAGAAACAGAAGACTACATGTTTGAGAATAGATTTATAACTTATGGCAGGGGTAGGATCACTAAAATTGTACTTAAAAGAGGCATATTGACAGAAGTTTGAGCAAATTTCATTTCTTGGTTTCTATTTGTGGTCAGGGGGAGCTCCATGATGTATTTTCTGCGTTTATATAGTTGCTGGAGTGAAGTACTGCTGTTGATATGGCTCACTTAGTCCTCATGGAGAGGTTTGCTCCATGAGGTATCAAACACCCACTGACTCTTGTGCAAGTGTTGGCTTGAGGCGATGCTTCCTGGGTCTGTGATTTTTCTAAGTTGTGTTCCTGTTCCCTTTCTGCTGGGTGACTTGAGGGGGATCTCCTCATTATTTTGAGAGTGAATGTTAGAAAACACAGTCTGAAGCATGTGTGTGGGCTCGGGAGTGGTAGAATTTCCTTGAAAAGGTAGTGGTCCCCACTGAGGAACTTGGGACTTCCATCGTTGGCCAGAGGAGAGAGATTGCTCCCGTTCTGGAGATCCAGTCCCTTTGGTGGGAAGTGGCGGGGGGGGGCAACTGTTGGTGTGGGAACTTGTTCATTACATTTTTCTGGTAGTAAATCCCCGTAGGTGACTAGACCCAGTGATGGTGTTAAAAAATGCAAAACCAAACACACCGAAGCCCAAGCAACTGGAACCTGAGAATGCGCTGATGACATTTTCAATACACTTCTTCTTTTGAAGAATAAACAACTTTTCAAGTGAAGTGGTGAAATGTCCCATTTTATCACTTTGATAGCCTTGATCATGCTGCAGATGTCCTTATTCCTTTAAAAAGTGTTGTAAAATTTCTCTTGAAAGTATTGTTCATCTGGCTCATGTTTTTTCTTGTGAGGAACTTCTCTAAAGACTTGGAAGAAATCCTTTACTTTTTCTTCTGAAGCCTATAACATCATTTTGTTCTCTCAGATTTGTTCTTTTGCTTGAGTATGTTCATCTAATGCTTTTCTTTAAAGATATTCTGGTTTAAGTTTATCCCTAATAAAAGCCCATCAAATAAAGAAGAAACGTTGCAAAAGGAGGCAAAGAAAATATAAATACCTGGTCTTGCCAGATTTTGAAGCTGACCACCCAGGATTTTTAAAAAAAATGAATATGGGATAACGGGTAATAGTTTTTCCTACCACACTAAATGAACTGTAACTCATCTGAAAGTAAATGAGAATATTTTTATGCACATAGAGCTTCTGCTAGAGGGGAAAAAAAAACAAACAGAAGCACCTTTACTGCTAAAAACCTGTGGTATAGTGACATTAGATTTTTGTTCTTATCTGACAAATACATGACTAGAGCACAAAACACAGCCAGAACGAATGTACGGCAACAGAACATCGATTTCTGTTTTGACATTTAAGAAACAAACCAGAGCTGTTCACTCCTTGGCATTGCAGGTGTCCCAGACACTGGAGAACTGGTCTAAGGCTGTATTTTGTAGCAGAAAATGGGATATCAAACCCTTCTGGTCGTTCCTTTCGGTTCAAATGGAAAGCAGAGTCTGCCTCCCAGTGGAAGTGCTTAGGAGGATTGTCTTCATTAGAAAATGTTTGTATGAATTTGGAGGGTGATAAATGCAGCAGTTCCTGGGCTGTTACTCCACTTCTCTTGCATCCAGAAGCTGTAGGTAATGATGAAGCTTCTGGTTTATTTTTATGCAGACTTTTTAAATCTGTGTGTGCAGTGGTATTAACGTTCTTTAAGTGCTCTTCCTTGTTTAGTTTGTATTTGTGGTTTACAAATCTAACAGTATACTTGGGAAATTGGTGTTTTCATCTCTCTTTGACGCTTAATTTGCAGATACCAAAGTTGGGTTGAGGTTTTTTCCTTTGTTTCTCTGGCACAAACATGAAAACATTTAGTTTAGTTTGGTATTAAAAACATCTCCTAAATGCTCTAAGAACTGCTTATGAGAATGAAGGGAAGTCATGTGCAATGTGTCGGCAGTATCTGATAAATCAAAGTTCCTGAAAGGAGTAAAACACTTGTTTGCCATGAAGCAGGATTGGGTAGTAGGAAGAAAAAGGGACAAGAGATGTGGTAGCAGCAGTGGTTTGTGTTCCTGGCATAGACATCACTTTGTGGAATGACTGACTAAATGTTTTTATGGCATTGTTTTATTCTCTGTATTAGTAGTAACAGTGAAGTAGTAACTTCTTGGGAAGTGCTTTCAGGTTTGCTGACAAGTGTTACTTTGGAGCTGTGTTTTATTACTCATTAATAGAAGATATATTCATCAATCCATGAAATATTTTATGTCTCGTGTAAGTTAAAAAATTAACTTGTCTAAAGAAAATAAGTTTTAAAATGTTTTAAATAGGAAAATTTCTAAGATACAGAACTACAACATGGTTTGCATTTTCAGCTGATTCTGGTGTGTTGGAAGGATATTTGTCTTGTAGGTAATGGGAGCTTTAGGAGTGCCTGGTTAAGTCTGGAATTAGTGCTGAACCCATTTTGATTTAGTCTTACTTTTCACTTATAACAAACGTTTAAACTTCAGTTTGTGGCCTGTGCAGTTGGATTATGTATTGAAAGTCCCATAGTTTTTTTGGGAAAAAGAAAGCTGTTTGTCTACTTTGTGATTGTCACTTTAGCTTTCAGGTCCTCATAAATATTTCTGTCTTTGTGCTGTGAAAGGAGAGGACAGATTTACCAACCTGAACCTCTCACTGTCCTGTAACACACCGTGGTGTTTCATACATGGAAGTATTAGAAGAGTTTGATGGCAATTGGACGTTTATACACCACACTTTCCATTACCTTTTAAGAGATATCTGTATATACCAAGGATCCATTTCGGAAAAAGCACTGGCCTTTGCCCTTAAGAGATGTCAGCTGCTTCTATTTGACTTCTGTGCTACCACGTTTGTCTCTGTTTGCCACCACTAGGTGTGATTATTTTTTTTCCCCTTTGGTGTAAGTAGGTCTGAAATGGAAAAGATAATGATGATGTTTTGCAAGCTTTCCTAGATAATAAAACTATTTCCTTTGTTTCAGGATTTAATTGATACAGTAGAAGGTGTCTCCTTAGGATAAAGACTTCTTTGATTCATGTAATTCCTACTGCTGTAGTGTCTTGGTGTCTAACAAGTATATAATAATACATTTATCCTAATAATGTGTTCTGGCTGCCTCCTGAGGAAATAGGAGTATCATTTTAAAAATGCAACATTAAGATGTGAAGGATATAAATTAAACCCCTTTGTGTTTCTAGGAATGCCTTTATCCAAACTGTAAAGCTATTTAGTCTGTAGCACTTGAAATCGCCAAGGGTGAGCTCCAAAAAAAGTAAGTAGTGATATCATTAGTAGTGAGAGCAGAAGGTTAATCTGCCAGACCACAGCTCTTCTGATCCTGCAGTGTCCTGGTGACGACCAGGTCACAAGGCTTTTCGCATATTGGTCTGTTCTGATCTTGGTTCTCCTGCAGCCTAGCAGAGGTTTGAGGTACAGGGTGGCTGCCAGGCACCTTCCCTCTCCTCCTCCAGCTGTGTGTTCCTCTTGGCGGTGGCATCAACGCCTGTCTGCTCGTGGTTACCCACTTTGGGAAAGCCAAAGAATAACTTCTTTTGTAGTGCTAATTTTCTGTTGATTTAGGTGCCTGCAGTGAACCTCCCTGGGTTCCAGTAAGTACCAGAGTTGATACAAAGGAAAATCCATCCTGCTGTGCTGAGAAGGAGAGGGTTTAAACTGGATCAGCAAGCTAATCTGACTCAGTCCTCGCCACTCAGGCACTCGTGTGTTGATACAATGGAGGGAAAGCGCTGGATTATGTTTTGGGGATGAACAGTCTGTTTTTATTAGCAGCCCAGCGTTAAATCTGCTTGAGCCAAAGTGAAACCATACCCTCAGGACGTGCACTTCATGAGCAACCTTGGCTGCCCAGCGATCTGTTAAATGCTTCCTTGGAAATGGGTTTGTTCCAGGTCATGATGTGTCTTTCCTGATGGTTCCTCTTGCACTTTTCAGAAACACACTTGCACCCCAGTTACCGTCAGGACTGGAGTTCAGTTGGGGGTTTGCATATGCTGAAGCCTCCTGGGGATGGAGTTGTGTGAGCAGGAGTAGGAATGCTGAGGTGGCTCTGGCAGTCTGCCTGTGCGTGGTCTCCAGCAGAGCAACTGTAGACCTTTAAAGAGCCTCAGTATTCAGGTGGGTCACAGCTGGAGGCTCCAGGGCGAGCTGAACAAGGTAGCTCAAAATGACCCTAGGTATGTTTGAGAGACTAGTTATTCTCCCCATGTCCAGAAAATCTGCATCCTTTTGTCAGAAAAGCTGTAATTGGTAGTAATTTTTGTCTTCTGCTATACCTCTTTCTGTGCAAGCTAATAGCGGTTCATGACATGTAGCTGTGGGGAGGACTAAGTCCAGGGAAAGACAGCTTCTCTTGTTCAGGAGTTGGAGAAATCAAGGACTGGAGATGATGCGGGAATTAATTTCATTCTGGGTCTGCCTACTTGAAGAAGCTTCATGGAAAACTCCGTCTGAGTGTGGGTTAGATGGTTGCAGCCATGCAATCCTGTTCTTCTAGATCTTTCTTTGGCAAAGGCTGTTTGATAACTGTAGAAAGCCCTGCGTGGTCAGGTAGAGCTGCTGAGGAAGGTACCGCTGCTGGCTTTGTTTCCGATGGGTGGTGGTAACCCAAGGGCTGATGAACCAAGTGCTGTTTTCCTACCTTTTGGACAGAGCTGCGGACCTGTTTCCAACTCGGCTCAACAGAAGCAATCTCATTTTGGAACAGGGTTTTGGGTCTGCTTCATGAAGGGTTTTGTGGATGTTTGAGGCCTGTGGAAGAGCTGCCTTGCTCTAGAAGTGATGCCGAGACCCAGGCAACAGCCTGGAGAAGGGTGGCACGGAGGGGTCGGGAGGCTGGAAAATGAGCAAGCAGGGGATAAGGGCGGCACTTGTGTGGAAATTACTGGGCCTGGGTGAGAGGGGGCCACCAGGATGGTTTGGGGGAAGCTGGGCCCTGGGGAGAGACACAGGTCCAACCAGCAGTCCTGGGGCAGCAGCTCCTTGGGATGCGGGAGGTGGTGGGGAGGAGAGGCTTGCTGTGGAGATCAGCAGGGAGGGTGAGTTGGGGAGCTGAGGTGGGTCCTTGTGCTCACTCTGCTGTCATTTCAGTTTCTGGAAAACGTGCTGGGCATCAACTCTTCTCTAGGGACCCAAGGCATACATTTCTACCATTCTGTAGGGCTTGTTGGGATTTCTGTCCTCTCTGTTTCAGGAAAACGTGTGAAACCACTTCTGCTGTAGCTGTGAGGAACATCTGGTTTCATACATAACTGTCTGAAATCCAGGTTGCAAGCCAGATCTCCTGCTTAGATGAGCTGTACTTGCTGCAGCACAGTTCGTTACCTCAGGCTCTACCTCACTTCATCGTCAAGGGAGCTCCACTGTGAAGCACAGGCCCTGTGTACATTTGTTTTCTTCTTTATTTTTATATAGATGAGTACATGAATATTAATAACTGAATACTATTGTTTTGGGTTTTTTAGATCTTTTCTTTCTGTAAAAAGTAAAGCTTGCTTGCGAAATGCTAGCAAAAAAAATATTTTCCCTGGCAGCTCTAACAGCAAATTCCAGCTGTGGTAAGAAAACCTGCTTCCTTAGGGTTAATGTTGCCTTTTAAGTCCAGATGCAAACTAGTAGGGGCTAATTTAGGATACCATTTAAAATTCTGTGTTCTTATACTTTCTTAGACTGTCTTGAGGTCTTGGATTATTAGTTTTTTGTCGTAAATTTATCACACAATACATGAAGATACTTAGTTATTTTGTCCAATAAAGCCTAACCCAGATACTGCAGCCTTCCAGGATCTGAAGGGAGCCTGCAGGAGAGCTGGAGGGGGACGCTTTGTCAGGAATTCTGGTGATAGGACAAGGGGGAATGGTTTTAAATTGGAAGAGGGGAGATTTAGAGGAGATATTAGGAAGAAGTTCTTTGCTGTGAGGGTGGTGAGGCACTGGAACAGGTTGCCCAGGGAAGTTGTTGATGCCCCATCCCTGGAGGGGTTCAAGGCCAGGCTGGATGGGGCTTGGGGCAACCTGCTCTAGGGAGAGGTGTCCCTGTCCATGGCAGGGGGGTTGGAACTTGGTGATCTTAAACGTCCCTTCCAGCTCTACCATTCTATGAAATAACCTTTTTATCCTTTCAATGAGTGTTAGCAGATCGGTTTCTTTTTGCAAGGTTCAGTTCTTAGAGAAGTCTAATGTGTCTTCCTGCGACTGTAAATTGTTGATGTCTTATCTTGGAACCTCTGGGTCTGAGTTTAGTTTTGGTTAATTAACATGTGTGAAATCATAGAAGTCAAGAAATGACAGTGACACTCTGGGTACCTGACTCAAGCAGCAAATAGTCAATCCACTGAAACTGTTTTCTGGAAAAGATTATCTGTGTAAGAACTGAATAGCTGTGTAAATAATGATGTTTGCAGACAGGTAATGGGCATGAAATGTTTACATTTGCTGCATATTTTAAATGTGATTTGCTGGCACAGGTTTTTAAGTGTAGAGAGCAATGAATAAAAGCTTGATGTACTGTGGAGCAAAGTCAATAGATGCAATGGTTACTGGTTTATATAGTCTTCTCATAAAGTGTCCAGGAGTATTTATTACTCTTTGCATACAAAGATAAGTACATTCTTCCACCTCAAATGGTAGAACTGGTGTTACACTAAAGGCACTAGGGAGCTAGTTTGCTGGGGAGGCAAGTAGAGCTGCTGAATTTAACTGATCCTCTTCCAGCCACCTTGATTACACTGGACTTGAGCGTGAGCCAGGACTAGTGATGTTGTGTGTTACAGTTGGCTTTATTTTAACTTGGGTGTAGTGAGCCTGGTCTCTCTGAGGTGATACAGTGTAGTATTAGATGAGCAAAAGGCTTTATTAATTATAAAAGAAAAGTGAAAGAACAGAGCCTGTGTTTTCTAATTGCCATATTTAATGGGGACTTTCCATTTTTAGATTTCATGCAGTTGCCTGTGACAGCTCCTGTGGAGCAAAACTGAGACGGGAACATCTTGTGTCGGCTGTTGTACCTGTACCTGCCACGATGAGAAGTTGCATAAGGTTGCTTTTTCTTGTTAATTCATGCTTCTTTTTCTTTGGTGTAATTATTATAAGCAGGTCAGTTGGTAAATACATTCCTTTAAGGATTCTTTTTTATTTTTTTTTCTCATTGAACAAAAGTCTTCTTCTAAAATTAAGGGGTGTAACAGTATTAGTATAAGCAGTGTATCAGGCCAAATCACTGATTATGCATTAAGCAGGATCAGGCCTGGAAACTGCTGGTTTACTTCTCCAGACTCATTCTTGAGTGTGCTGGTTGCTGCTTCTCTTTGCTGTCAAAAAAAGTGTGTAAATTTTTACTCGTGGTCTTACTCTATCCTGTTTGGTGACTGCTTCCTGAAACAAAATTATATATAAACTGAAGAGCTATCAAGTGTGTGCAGAAATTGGCTTACACAGTTTTTCTGTAAGTTGTATTCTTGTATAAATTAGCAGCTCTTCCCTCCAGGAGTTAATCTGCCAACATTTCCTGCGTTACTAGTCAGGGTCTGAACATTGGTTCCTCAAAAACCCAGATAAATGATGTGAAACCGAAACGGATGCATATTCTGTAAGAACCTGAGTGTTTGCATCTGATCTGCAGAACAAACCACAGAGTTAAAATATTTCCAAGTGTCCTTTATTTTTATTTGTCAGTGATTAAACGGGAGTTACCTAAGAATGGAATTCCAGTAGTGTAAAGGCAGTAGACTAATACTGGTGAAGACTGCTTAGGATCCCGTTGGCCTCTGCTTTCCATTCCCTGCCCCAAAATGCTGGGCTTGCTTACCCTCTTTGTGTGGTCAAATAGAGGCATATACTTCCACAAAGTATCAGGTGACCACAAATTGTATTGCAATGAAATTTTAAAGCCCCAGTATAGCATTTCGCTAAGTCTTTCAGAGGGTTTTGTTTTGTTTGGTACTTTTTCAAAGGCAGAATATTAAACAGGAATCAGTCCACCCTTTTCAAGCCTTTCAAATTTGATATAACCTTGAAAATTTCCCTAAAACGATTTATTTTCAGACTAGTTCTGCAAAATTATTAAGTGTGTATTTTCATTGTGAATTTTTAAAATACCATGCATTAAAGTTTCAAAATAGCAATTGTTGTAGAGACAAATACATGTGCAGAGGTTGTATTGTAATGACAACAATCTTTCCTGTGTCTTTAAAACTGGGGGAGAAGTGGTGGAGGTTCAGTGACCTTTTATTTAAACACCCAGCACCTCCCAAAAAAACCAACCCAACCAAACCCAAACTGTCGTGTTCAGGTGCATTAGTTTTGCTCGTAGTAAAAGATAATTCTGTAACTGGTAGCATTCCATTCTCAGGTTGGGGTGAGTATTGCTCCTGTAGTGTTACCAAAACAATTCTTTTTTTTTGGTTGGTTTTTTAATTTTTTTATTTTATTGAGTGCCTAGTGATCCTCTTAGCTGACTTTGTGCTAGGAATGGCAATGATAAATCTGTTGGATGTGAAGGCATTGAAAACTGCATGTCTTTTGCTTATCTGTAATTTTTCTCTTAAAAAAAGTAATGAAAATAGTTAAAATGCATCCTGTGTTCTTCAGTTACGCAAGGAAAGAGGTGGAACCTTTACAATTGTTTGGTTTTTACCAGAGTTAGGTTGATGTTTGGACTTGATGATCTCAAATGTCCCTTCCAACCCAGACAATTCTGTGATTGCCACCAAGGAACTCTGTTTGTGTCGAGGCCCAGCTCTCTTTAGAGCCGTTACCCTACAAAGATATTGGAACTTGTGCTTCTAATGAGAATACGAGAACATATTTTTCTTTTTTTTGACCCCACCTGGAGTCCTGTGTCCAGCTCTGGAGTCCTCGACATAGAAAGGACATGGAACTGTTGGAATGGGTCCNAATTAGTTGCAGGCATAAATGCTCTGTAAATATCAGAGTCTGAAGTCAGTTGCTGAATTGTTAAGACTCTGGCATAGAAGCACTCTCTCTTGTTAAAGTTTGTTGTCTGCCAAATTGTTAGACACTGGAATAGGAGCACTCTCATGGTGAAGTTTGCTCTTTCCTAATCAGAATATTCAAAAGAAAGAAAAATGAAGTTTTATTTGACCTTTAAGGCAAGAAACTGTGTTTGCAAAGGGTACTTTATTTTATTCTTAAAAAATAAAATTTTAAGTGGAAAAAATATTTTTGCTAGTATGAATTTTTAAAAGAAACTGTTTGAAATAGATGTGTTATAATAGTCTCACTTTACTGAAGCTGAAATAAGTAGCACTTTACTCAGAGTAACAGATGCACATCAGAGCAGAGTTCTGGAGCTGGACGCTTACTTTTCTGAATCTGAAAATATGACATTCCAAAATTTCTCTCCTTAATCTATCCAATTGAAGTGTTCCTTAGAGCCTTTCTTGCAGCGAAGCCTTTGTGAAATGGTGTGCAGAGCACAACTCATTATTTGCAATTCAAAGCAAACATTTCTAGGTTTGGGGTTTATGTGCAAGTGCTTGGGTAAGCCAGAAAAGAGAGCTTGATATGAGACCTTGCTTTGGTCGTTTTAGAGATGATGGAAAAGGTTACTCTCCCCTTCTGAAGTAGGAATGAAACTGTCGGGATAACTGCAAATCATGTGTGAACCTGCTGTTCTAGGAGGGCTCCGTACCTCTCTAACCAAGGAAAGTTATGACACGCAGAGAGAATATTTTTGGCCAGCCTCAATTGTTTGTCACACTGGGAATTTCTTTGGAGAATAATTTTCCAAAAGGTATTAAATCGGTTGCTTTCATTTTTGCTTGTAAGAGTGTTCGGTTAAATTCTGTTCCTACTGTTCTCCTGATGGGAAAGTTTTTCTTTCTAGTGGTGGTTGTGTTTTCAGATTTGGTACAAAAGGAGTGTCAGTAATGCGTATTGTTTTAGTTGTTGCTAGGTAATGTTTATACTTTTCAAGGACTCTTTTCAGCTTCCCATAGAAGCTGAGAAGGAGCATAGGCAGAACAACAGAACGGCCAATACTCTGTCCCATAGATGACGTGCTTGGTATGGAAGTGGGGGTTGGCAGGCTGGAGGGGGCAGGAATCTGCCATCTGTGTTTGGGAAGGTGCCGATTCACTGAGTGGTGAGAGTGGTGATGATGATGATGATTATTATTATTATATTGTGTCTATTATTATTTTTCCCTTTTTGTTATTGTTCTATTAAATGGTCTTTACTTCAACCCACAAGTCGATGGGTTTTTTTTGTTTCCTTTTGCCCCCTCTTCTCCCTGCCCTTCTTGGGAAGGGGGAAGAACTGCACAGGCATGGTCCTGGCTGCCGGCTGGGGTTAAATCGTGACGACTGTGTGATCACAGAGAGGTTCTCCAGCTCTGGAATGAGAAAAGAAACATGTGGCCCCATGAATTGGGCCAGACAAAGTCATAGTACAACGTATAACTTTTTGAGAAATGGGTAAAATTCTGTCGTGTGAACTCTGGATGCAGCTGTTCTGTGCTGCTGTCAACAGCAACATATTTTTTCTGGCCTGCAGTAGTTTATTAGCTGGCACATGATTATTTCCATTCAGTATCCTTCAGTGACAGCCTAAGAACATAAGTCTCTTCAAACGATTACTGAGTTTGCCCTTTAGCCTATTTAAGTGGTTTGGGGTTTGGTTTTTTGTTTTTTTTTTGTGATTGCTTCTTGCCTTTGATCTGAAAATTAAAATGTATATACTTCCTTTTTCTTATTTATTTAGGTTTTAAATCCCTTTCCTCCTCTGCTGCTTGATCTAGTAAGTCCCTGCTGTGGAGAGCTCCTGTGTTTTATTCGAGTGTGTGTCTCTGGGTGCTTGGGCAGAACAGACCTTGGCGTTGCTGGGCTCCTCCAAACTGCCTGTAATGATGCAGGGGTAACGATGAGGTTGTAGTGGCTCGTTAGGAAGAAGTTGATGGTGAAATATTTTTGCTTGGAGTTTTAAGAAATTGTATAGTTTAGAGAAAGATGAAATTAGTCTCATCCTACAAATGAAGAATATTGGATTGATACAGCCTTCCAGGATCTGAAGGGAGCTCCAGGAGAGCTGGGGAGGGACTCTTGGTCAGGAAGTCTAGTGACAGGACGAGGGGGAATGGTTTTAAATTTAGATGAGATCTTAGGAAGAAGTTCTTTGGTGTGAGGGTGGTGAGGTACTGGGACAGGTTGCCCAGGGAAGTTGTTGATGCCCCATCCCTGGAAGTGTTCAAGGCCAGGCTGGATGGGGCTTGGAGCAACCTGCTCTAGGGAGAGGTGTCCCAGCCCATGGCAGGGGGGTTGGAACTGGATGATCTTTAAGGTCCCTTCCAACTCTGACCATTCTATGATTCTATGATCTGTTCCCAAAAGGATCTACAAATTGAAAATTCTTGAAGCAAGGTTTCATTTTCATAATGACTGAAGGATGTTGTATGATTTAAACAATCCTTTTTCAAGTGAAGTTTTTCTTTAGGGTTTTCAAAACATGTAAGACATCAGCTAAGATAATATGGTCTTGGAAAATTTACTTGATTTAGAAAGAGTTATCAAAATTGTGCATCTTAGGTAGACATCATTATTAGTGGTTTGGTTTGTGCTATTGTTTTTAATACAGTTGTATCAATAAGTTTGAAAAATGAACTGAGTGAAGTATATTTATAATTCATTTGGCTTTTATGTGTAAAGCATGGATTTTTATAACTGGCAGTTCATTCAACATCACAGAAATTAATTTTCAGCCATTATGACCAGTGATCGTGTTTTCCATAATGATTCTAATTATTTTGCTGATGTTAATATTTTTTTTTAAAATCTTTTATGTATGTGGCATCTTGCCTCCCCAGGAGAGTGCAGTAGAAAGATGCATCGTTATGTTCTTTAGGTATGATGAATGATGCTGTAAAAAAGTCAGAGTGAATATCCTGGAATCATTAGGGACCCTGGGAAGAGTTACCTATCTCTTCATGGTGCTGTTGTATGGATTTGGAGGATATTTCTAAGACATTTTCCAGTATTTACCAAATATTAGTTGACTTATTGTCACGTTTGTGTATATGGGCAGTGTGCCCATGGCGTGCCAGTACTGAGGCTGGAATCGTAGGGCTGATGTGAAGTCCCTGGTAATAAAAGACCCACCAAATTTCTGTTGCCTCCAGGACCTTCGTGGAGGAAGGTGGTGATTTCCTTTGCCTACAGGGGTGTCCCAGGCTGTGTGATGTTTTGTGGAGTGTTTCAGCACCCTCAGTGGTCAGGGTTCGGTGGTGGTACTTGTGTTTTCAGGGCTTGTATGGAGGTTGGTGATTCACATTCTCAAAGGTGGTGAGGTTGCTAGCGAAGATACACCTGTAGCTATTCTGATGTGGTTGGAGAGAATCTTTTAAGTTGTATAATGGCTTCACATTTTCGGATGATGACGTGTGAATGGTATGTATTTTATTTAAAAATGGTCTTGGATTCTTTAGGTTCTGTGTTTGTGTTGTGTAGTGTCTGAAGAAATAGAAGTATGAAGTACTGCAGTCTGTTAAATGGGAAGGGAAGAGTTTTTCCTCCTATTTCTGTGTCTTGCTTCGTTTGTATTAGAGGTTAAGACTTCGGCCTCATTTCTGCATAAAAAGACCTACTTCCTTATAGATTGTGATAATATGTATGAGAATAAACCCCCTGCCAACAACTATAGAGTTTACCACTAACATTTTCCCTTCTTTTTTTTTTTTTTTCCAGATCTTTCTGGATGCCTGTCTAATTGATCCATGTTTCCGAACTCTCCCTTGTCACCTTCACAAGCAGCTAAAATGAAGTTGAAGCATAACATCAACCCTATTCTTCTCCAGTTTATAAACCTGATAATCTTGGTGTACACCTTTGTAACTTACATTCCCTGGTACATATTTTCAGGATCAAGGCAGGCCATAGCAAAAGCCAAGCAGGTTAAAGCCAGACCTGTGAATAACAAGCCTGGGGGCGCATACAGATCTGTTAACAGTCTGCATTGCTTAGCTTCAGTTTTGTATCCTGGATGTGATACGCTCGACAAAGTTTTTAAATATGCAAAAACTAAATATAAGGACAAAAAACTCTTGGGAACACGTGAAATCCTAAAAGAGGAAGATGAAATCCAGCCATCAGGAAAAGTTTTTAAAAAGGTAGGTTTGATTGCGGTCTGTCCTCAGGATTTCTTTCAAAGGGTGTTTACTTTCTTTTGCAAGGCTTCTAGTCCAGTCAAGCAAATCGTGCGAAAAATGTTTCTCTACTTAGATTGACTAGTCATGGAAAGTTAAATTAAGCAATTCCCTGGCTTTTATTACGTGGTACTTAAATCTAAACCTTCTTTTTGCATTCTTGAGTAGATATCCTTTTGCATGGTTTCAGCCAAAGAGAGAATACAAACATGTTTTAGATATTTGTTTTAATATTTAGCTGGTGATGTAACCGACTTGAAAGATTTCCTTTTAGGTGAATTAAAAAAAAAAGTCTCCCTTTGTTATTTTCAACTTTAGTAATTTCTCTATATTTATCTCATTAGATACCTGTACTCACATGTGCCTTTCTGCTAAACCTAGCTGTAAATTGCAGGGTTTACTGTTTTGCCTTGTGAATTCAGGACTTAAATGAAACTTTTGTTTGAAAAAGATTGCGCGGGTTTTCATTGGAAGACTCTTGGCTTTATCCTTCAGTCTCCTTTAAGGTGGACTATTTCTGTGCTGATCTGTCACCAGTGTGGGGAGAGAGCTAATTTCAATATAAAACTCCATTGTTTCAAGGGACCGACGTTTTATAGCCTTAGAAGTTCAGAACTGTGTTGTCAGTTCCTACTTTGTCTTTATTCAGACATTTAAAAATGCAGTTTTGCCTGAAGAAGCAAGTCAAGATACTTTAAATGCCATTCGTGTGTTTGTGGGTATGTGTTAAAGGTCTGCACTTCTGTATTAGAAGATGTTAACTGCTTGCTACGAATCATAGAATCATAGAATGGTCGGAGTTGGAAGGGACCTTCAAGATCATCAAGTTCCAACCCCCCTGCCATGGGCAGGGACACCTCTCCCTAGAGCAGGTTGCTCCAAGCCCCATCCAGCCTGGCCTTAAACACTTCCAGGGATGGGGCATCAACAACTTCCCTGGGCAACCTGTTCCAGTGCCTCACCACCCTCACACCAAAGAACTTCTTCCTAAGATCTCATCTAAATCTCCCCTCTTCCAATTTAAAACCATTACCCCTCGTCCTGTCACTAGACTTCCCGACCAAGAGTCCCTCCCCAGCTCTCCTGGAGCTCCCTTCAGATCCTGGAAGGCTGCTCTCAGGTCTCCCCGGAGCCTTCTCTTCTCCAGGCTGAAGACAGGTTTTAGTTAAGATTAGATTTCCTGCAGGAGAAAAGTTTATCTCTTCCTATAATAAAGGATTCCTTAAATACTGCTAGATCTAATTCTGATGCAGGAGTAAAATGTTTAAAGTAGAATTTGCTTAATATCACAATACGTGGCAAAGTTGAGTTCTGTTCAAATCTTTATAGAAGCTTTAATTGTTGGTGAAACTTCCTCCCAGCTATGGAGTTCATTTTTCCAGCATGAAGGAAGTGCTGGGAGAAACGAGTACATATAATCCTCCTTTGATGCACGGATTGCTGCCTCATTGCCCTATAAAGAAACAAAGTCCATGTTGTGTAAAGTGGGTTTCTGAGCATAAATCAGAATTGTGACTGCCTGTGATCTGTGCTCTGTTTTTCAAACATGATTGGTAATGTAAGGCTTAAGAACTTAGGAGTTTTAGCCTTTCTCGTTATGCAAGCGCAGTGTTCTGAATATTGGGAAGCTGAAGAATGTTGGTGTTGACCTACTTAAATTGCTTAGAGATAAGTATTTAGACTTAGAAATTGCCTAAATTAGCTAATTTTGTCTAAGCTTGACACAAGGGTTCATTATGGTCTGTTGCCATACTTGCCCTCAAATGATTTTCTTCTGAGTTGTGGCATTATCACATAAGTCTACTTTCAATTTTTTTTTCCCATTAAGGAATACAGTGTTTCTCAATACCTCATAACCTCTTTTAGAAAGTGAGGAAAAGTGGAAAATTTTGCAAGATACCTCGCCAGGGTTCTTTCCCTTTGATTTTTGTCTTTTATAACGTGCATCTCCTTGTTACTGTCTTCTTTTTAGTAAAAGCAACTTGTTGAGATTCATTCGCTACAGCTTTCTGAAAAGGTGAACGACAATTTTAAGTCTTAGATAGAATGTTTGTAATTTCTGTATCTTACAGGAGTTACAAAACTTGGTAAATTATTTTTTCCCTTTCAGAACTTGAACACAGTAGTGGGAATGATTGATGCCTTTTTCTGAGGTCAACTGCAAGTCAGGGGCAGATCTGAATGTAAATTATGGGTCTGGGTACTAAATTCCATCACCTGTTAGAGATGTCTCTCCCTGCAAATTGCAGTGGGCTGGATTAGCCCAATTAATCATTCATTAATTAATGGGGTCAGTGTCTCAAAAAAAGCACAGTGTTAAACTTATGATTCTTAGGAGAACTGAGTGTGCTCACACTTCTAGCTAAAATTATTTAAAGCTAGGTATTAACATCTTTAAGGTCAGATAATCCATTAATTTATTGAGAGCAATGATATCCCAAATAATCTGTAATTTCTTGAATTTTTAGGATATTATGTTGTTCAAAAGAGTTAGTTATTCCTGTGTGGCTGCCAAAGTAGCAGAAATTCACGGATGATAATGAAATACAAGGAATTGCTTGTGCTCACTTTGCATTTTATAGTATTTCATATACAGTTGGTTTAACACATGGATAGTAATGATTTCATAAAATGTGTATTTAAATGTGGATTTTGCTGTTTTGTCTGTTCTTTTGTTCATTTTTGGGTGGTTTGTTGTTTTCANGTGAGGGTGGTGAGGCACTGGAACAGGTTGCCCAGGGAAGTTGTTGATGCCCCATCCCTGGAAGTGTTTAAGGCCAGGCTGGATGGGGCTTGGAGCAACCTGCTCTAGGGAGAGGTGTCCCTGCCCAGGGCAGGGGGGTTGGAACTTGATGATCTTTAAGGTCCCTTCCAACTCTGACCATTCTATGATTCTATGAAAAAAGACATAATGGGGAAAAGTAAGCCCAGTTCTGGGGGGAAAGTGCTGCATCTCAAGCCTGTGAGACCTCCGTGAAGCAGTGAGCACATGGGCTGAGTGCTTGGAAATTCGTAACATTACCTGTTAGAGCTGCTACTGAAAGTGAAGTTGCAGGAGGGTTCTTGCCATGCCAAGTCATTGAGAAGTAAGAGGAGCTTATGATGTTGAAAAAAAATAGGGTGCTATGTAGATAACCCTTCTGGAAACCCCCATCCAAAAACGTTCAGCTGCAATCCGCTCATTTGTACGAAAAAGGCTGGAAATGGGCATTTCAAATATTTGTATTATTTTTAATGTATTTTCTACAAGGGAGTGTATTTAACTGGAGATCATTGCTTTTCAAATTGTACTCAAGATTCTTTGAGCCTTATAAGCTACTTTTAAGAAGACCTTGAAAGGTATCTGAGGTCAGGTAGGTTAGTAATTCTACATAGAATGGTCAGAGTTGGAAGGGACCTTCAAGATCATCAAGTTCCAACCCCCCTGCCATGGGCAGGGACACCTCTCCCTACAGCAGGTTGCTCCAAGCCCCATCCAGCCTGGCCTTAAACACTTCCAGGGATGGGGCATCAACAACTTCCCTGGGCAACCTGTTCCAGTGCCTCACCACCCTCACACCAAAGAACTTCTTCCTAAGATCTCATCTAAATCTCCCCTCTTCCAATTTAAAACCATTCCCCCTCGTCCTGTCACTAAACTTCCTGACAAAGAGTCCCTCCCCAGCTCTTCTGGAGCTCCCTTCAGATCCTGGAAGGCTGCTCTCAGGTCTCCCTGGAGCCTTCTCTTCTCCAGGCTGAACAGCCCCAGCTCTCTCAGCCTGTCCTCACAGCAGAGCTGCTCCATCCCTCTGAACATCTTGGTGGCCCTGCGCTGGACCTGTTCCAACAGTTCCATGTCCTTTCTCTGTTGAGGACTCCAGAGCTGGACACAGGACTCCAGGTGGGGTCTCAGGAGCACAGAGCAGAGGGGGAGAATCCCCTCCCTGGCCCTGCTGCTCACACTTCTTTTGCTGCAACCCAGGCTGGGGTTGGCTTTCTGGGCTGCCAGCGCCTGAAGTTTTTGAAAGAACACGCTAATAAATTGAATCTGGTTGTCCTAAAGTCTGGATTAAAGAAGTATTCACTGCGCAGCAAGTGTTAGGCTTCACACTTCACTGGCTCTCCAAATATTAATACAGTACTGATATTTCATGTTTTCCAGTGCATTTCGTAGGTAACTCAGATGTTTTCTTTAGTAACTTGGGCTTTTCAGTATGTTTAAAAGCTGATGCACTAGAGGGCAGCATTTTTCTATTTAATGTAGAACGTTGAAGCAAACATCCAGAGGGGCTCTCCTGGTGCAGGGTTTGGTTTTACTTGTCTGTTTAATCAGTTCTCAATGATTGACTCTTGGTCAGGAAGTCTAGTGACAGGACGAGGGGGAATGGTTTTAAATTGGAAGAGGGGAGATTTAGATGAGATCTTAGGAAGAAGTTCTTTGGTGTGAGGGTGGTGAGGCACTGGAACAGGTTGCCCAGGGAAGTTGTGGATGCCCCATCCCTGGAAGTGTTTAAGGCCAGGCTGGATGGGGCTTGGAGCAACCTGCTCTAGGGAGAGGTGTCCCTGCCCAGAGCAGGGGGGTTGGAACTTGATGATCTTGAAGGTCCCTTCCAACTCTGACCATTCTGTGATTCTATGATTGTGACTTCTCAGGCCTTCCTCTTGCAAACTCTCAGACAGTTTCTTTCTTGACGTGCATTGGGTAGTTATCTCACATAACTTATTTCCGAAAGCTTAAAAATTAAATGCATATAAAAGTTTAAAAGATTATGGCACTTAGCATCAGTCTTAACAGCTCTTTTTTGTAGAAACAGTAGGTTGGAAAAGATTAGGGAAAGCTACTGAGGCAAGGGCCAAAAAGGAGGTGGGTTTGAACATGTACTCAACCATCAGGAAGGATGAGAGAAACCATAACGTGCTCTCTATCCCGCAAAAGAGGCATGTAAGTAAATGCAGAGGAAAGGGACGTACAGATGGAGGCAGTATATTAATATGTGATGGAGAGGGGATGGAGAAGAAACTCTGGGCATGGGGAGGAAGGGAACATAGGAATTTAAATACATGGAAGGCAGTAGGAAAAGTAAAACTCAAAATAGCTGCATTGAAAAATGTCTTCTCCTCTGGTTTCACACATCAGTGTTCTCAGAAGTATTTTTCTATATATAGAAAACTGGCTGTAGCTGAAAGTGCTGTACTTCCTTTCTATGGATTTCCTAACCTTTTAAGAAAGGAAAGCAGGAGTAAGGCCTTCTTTCACTACTGTATATCAAACTTGTTTAAACAATGGGATAAATTTCTGAAGAGAATGAAGGGAATAAAATCAGAATCACAAGTGTTATTCAGAAGATTGATCTTTGACCTTTTAATTATTTTTTTTTCTTTCAACTTCAGTGTGTTATGTAATGAATGATGTAAATTAACAAAACCTGTTCATTTGTGGATTGACAAACATACCAGAAACAGTAACAGGAATCTGCTTGTACTTCCTGGCCTAATTATTTGAGAGCAGCATCCTGGAGACCACTCAGTAGATAGAGTACAATGGTGAAAAGCACATTGCCCAAATAATTTCTCTAAATGTTTCCAAACTAATGAGCTTGTCAGGAATTTCCAAGTCTGCCAAAAATACTGTGTTTGGGGGGAAAAAATGTCCCAAACTGGAATTTAAATTCCAAGTTACTGAAATTTGGATGGACAGGAAGAGATGCAGTGTTTTCTTTGGAAGCAGTAAACATTTTCCACATCAGAAATGTCTTGGTATGTGTCCTGGTTTGGTTTGAAACCAAAAGGAACTTGTGGGCCCTTCTTAGGGGCAGCTGTAGCTGTGAGCCCCCTGCCCCACCGTGCTGACAGCAGGGAAGTTCAGGGGCATCTTCCTCCTCCTGTTTCTGGCTGTGCAACAGGTATTTGCCAGTGAAGCAGAGTTTCTGTAAATAAACCAGAAAAACCTGAGCAGATATTTGGGTGTGAAATGTTTATTGTCTGGTGAAATTGTTACTGCTGGCAAGGATTGGTTTTGGGGTTTGAGAAATTGTATTTACCCAGGTAAATGTTTGTGAATCATAGAATCATAGAATGGTCAGAGTTGGAAGGGAC
>VXBW01005385.1:1161510-1191513 GCA_013400375.1 Thinocorus orbignyianus
GGAGCTTCTCATCCATGAGCACTCCCAAGTCCTTCTCCTCAGGGCTGCTCTCCAGCCATTCTCTGCCCAACCTGTATTTGTGCCTGGGATTGCCACGTCCCAGGTGTAGGACTCTGCACTTGGCTTGGTTGAACTTCATGCCATTTGCAAATTTCCAAGCAGCTGTGTGTGTGCCTGTCCTGACCTAAAAAGTTTTGTCCTGCAAAACAAGTAGGTTGATGAGCAATATGCTGTACAACTCAGTTACCCAGTAGTAAACTTCTGCAGTTTGAAAAAGTGTTTTGATAAATCTATTAAATTTTTTCCTGTTAGAGTCCAAGAGAGATTTTTAAAATACATTTTATTAAAGACATGGATGTGGAAATACAGACTCGTTAGAAATGTTGTTACATGCCAAAAAGTTGTTAGATTTTACAGCCCACAGCTTGAAATTTAGTTAAGGTTGCTAAATGAAGTCTGGAGAGCAGAACAGAGGGAAGAGGAGAAAATTTGCTTTTCTAGTGTTTTGGGGGATTGGAGGTTTGTGTGTGTGTGTTTTAAATTTTTTTGAAATTTTTTATAATTTGCTTACATTTCTTTCTAATGCTGTGTAGCCAAAGGAAATATTTAAAATGATGGACGAATAGAAACTCATTTTCAAAATTGTCATGGTATAACCAGGCAGGTGAGATATAATAGTTGGAGTCTGTTTTTTTCAGTGCAAAACATCATCTTTGAGCTATTATCTATAGGTGAAAATTTCTAGGATGTCATCAAAGAAGTAACTACAACTTGGGGAGAAAATAGCACAAGGTGCAGTGGGGTCAAGTGAAATCTACGATAGGTAGTGAACTGTAAATTCAAGTCCAATTCTACTGTGTGCCAGCTTTCCCATATAGAACAGTGAGATTGCTTCACTTTTTCCACATGACTTTTCAGTGCTGAGGTTTGCCAGTAATTTCCAGCCTAGTTTTCTATCCCACGTTTAATTAGCAGAAAGAAAGGACAAAAAGATTACTCGTCTTCCCCCTGACGTTTGTTTCGGAACAAATGAAGGGAAAAGGATTTCACAATTTCTGACTGAGGACCCATTGATATACTGCCTTCTGGATTCCAGTTTCCCTGCTTTCCTGGGTTTTTATAAGAGTGGACACCTAAGTATCCTATGTGGATACACAAAAAATCTGAAGGCCTATGTGTCAGATAGCCATGGCCCTTGAGGGGGCTTCTGATGCTCCGAAGCGTGGTGGGAATCATGTCCTTTCCTACCGTGAAAACAGAAACTGAGGTGATGATAGGCACGGGGATATTGTAGTATCTGTGCTGGAACTTTCACAGACTGTGTAGTTTTTGGCAAGAATATTATTCATTATCTTGAATAAACTGCTCTTAGAATTTAAGAAACTTCCACTTCGAACATCTGTGGCTTTTTTCACGTGAATAAAGATGTAATAGAACGTGTGTTAAGCATCTTCATTTTCTAAATTGAATTTCTCATTCTTATTAGGTCATCCTTGGCAAGTACTCCTGGCTTTCATACGAAGATGTATACATTAAAGCTGTTAATTTTGGGAAAGGCTTAGCAGTGTTGGGTCAGCAACCGAAGACCAACATTGCGATCTTCTGTGAGACGAGAGCCGAGTGGATGATTGCAGCACAGGCCTGCTTCATGTGCAACTACCAACGTAAGTGCATGGCTCTCCTCAAGTGCCTGATGGTTTTTGATCTTCTCTACTTTCTATAAAGGTTATACGGAGTGTTTAAAACTACAAATAAAAAAAAAACATTGCATAAGGTAGAGGCTGTGCACTTTGCCGTTTTGTGCCTTACTGAGGGGAGAAACATGTATCTGCAGCTGGGGTATGGTTTCAGAGAGCATATCTTGCTCCATGAATTTGTGAGAGGTTTATCTTCTTTCAATCTCAAATCAGTACACGTTCATAGAATCATAGAATGGTCAGAGTTGGAAGGGACCTTAAAGATCATCAAGTTCCAACCCCCCNCACAGGACTCCAGGTGGGGTCTCACAAGTTTCCCAAGTTTCTAAAAGCAGACAGACAAATGTCACACATCAATACATTGACTCTAGTTTCAGGAGCTGACGTCACACCTTCATCTGTGCCTGTAAGTTCTGTTTTAACTTGTTATTTTGTCAACTCTTCAATTTTGATTTTGGTTAGAGTTTATCATATTGTTATCTCTAAGAAGTGAAAAGGAATGAGTAAGTCCTGAACTTATTTTCAATAGCTCTTTTGAAGTAAAAAGTTGCTTGGTAACTTCTTTACCAAACTGTAAGTCATTCCTAAGCTCAAACCTTAAGCTGAGACTGATCCATGGGGTTTTTAAAGTATTTTTATATTTTCCTTCTCTCTGACTCTCTTGACTTGCTCGTAGTCCATTGCATGTCACTTAGTACAACCTGTTGTAACCTGAATGCTGATTTGAGGCTGCTCAAGGACAAGTTTGAGCTCTGGTGATCATGACAGAAACTTTAAGACTGTGTTTAGTTTTGGTGAGCTATTTAAAGCCAGTCTCACTCTGATTCATAGTATGTGGTTTAATCATGCACTAGTTGGGTCCCTAAATATTCCAGTGGGCTGAGACTGGGTTCTCCAACCTGGATGATACTCCACATTTTCTCATGGAGTGACAATAAGAGAAGTGTCTTTAGGCATCTTCGATGACAGGCTTAGTCCCATTCTGTAACTTCCAGTTACACTTTAGTCGAGAGCTCTAATTGTGTTGGGGCAGAAGAGAGTCTGCTCAGGGAAGAGGAGGTGCTTTCTTGGCAGGTCATGTGTGCTGGGCTGTGGTGGAGGAGCCTTTGAGGAGTGGCAGAACAGGTCAGACTGGCTGGAAGTGTCCTTGCATAGCTTCACTGTACACAGACACAGGCCACCTTTGCTCACCTTTCACTTGAGCTGTGTCTGGGGTAGATCTCTGCTGCAGTGCCCAGCCTGCTGTGTGCCTTACCTAGGCTGAGCCTGGGCACAAGGATATACACAGGAGCTCTAGGCCTCTTTGTCTTGCTAAGAAACGTATGAAGTGCTGATCTCAACTTGGTGTAGGAATTGTTTTCACTTGTCTGTTTCATCATCACTTCTTAGTGTGTCATTGACCTGATGGCTGGGCCTGTGGTGTTCTCATGGGCATGTTTCTCATTTTCCCACAGGGCACTCTAGAAGCTGCTGTTCCTCACAAACTGTGGCCTCTTCTCTCCCATGCCACATTTACCCTGCTTCAATAAGAGATGGGCTGTACAAGTCAGATATGCGGAAATCCTTGATTTCCTATCTGCTAAAACTAAGGATGTATTTCAATTAGACTTTTTCAGATTTTGGAAGCAGGCCTGACAAAAAAAATTGTATCTTGAATTGTCCTTCTCTAAGCATGAGTCTCTTTCAGTTTGAAAAAACATTAATGCCTTTATTGAAGATCTGGATGATGGGAGAGTCATCAGGTGCATCAGGTCACAGCCCAGAGCAAGTTGCTGGGAGCAGCCAGTATGCTGGCAGGCAGGGCTGATGTTTAGAGAGGCCTCTCAGCTGGAAAAGGGATCCGTTGGGAGCCTCATGGAGTTCAGTGAAGGCAAACTCCCGTGTCCATGCTGGAATAACCTCAAGCACCAGTGCAGGCTGGGGAACAGCTGGATAGAGAGCTGCTTTGCAGAAGGCCTGGGGCCCTGCTGGATAGTGAGTCAACTGTGAGTATTCACTGCCTTCTGGTGCTGAAGGCTGGCAGCATCCTGGGGGGTGGTAGCATGAGTGTAGCAGGTAGGTCCAGGGAAGTGGTCCCTCTCCTCTGCTTGGATGCTGGTGAGACCACATACAGAGTACTGTGTCCTGTTTTGGGTTTCCCAGTAAAAAAAAAAGGACCTTGACATACTGGAATGAGTCCAGTGGAGGGTTGCCAAGATGCTTGAAGGGGTTGGAGAAGGTGACATATGAGAANTCCACAACTTCCCTGGGCAACCTGTTCCAGTGCCTCACCACCCTCACAGCAAAGAACTTCTTCCTAAGATCTCATCTAAATCTCCCCTCTTCCAATTTAAAACCATTCCCCCTCGTCCTGTCACTCCACTTCCTGACCAAGAGTCCCTCCCCAGCTCTCCTGGAGCTCCCTTCAGATCCTGGAAGGCTGCTCTCAGGTCTCCCCGCAGCCTTCTCTTCTCCAGGCTGAACAGCCCCAGCTCTCTCAGCCTGTCCTCACAGCAGAGCTGCTCCATCCCTCTGAGCATCTTGGTGGCCCTGCGCTGGACCTGTTCCAACAGTTCCATGTCCTTTCTCTGTTGAGGACTCCAGAGCTGGACACAGGACTCCAGGTGGGGTCTCAGGAGCACAGAGCAGAGGGGGAGAATCCCCTCCCTGGCCCTGCTGCTCACACTTCTTTTGATGCAACCCAGGTCCTTGGAGATACTTAAAACTGAACTAGCCACAGCTCTCTGCGCTCTGCTGTGATGAACTGGTTTGTGTAGGTTCCTTCCCAGGTGCCTTCCAGCCCAAGTTCACTGGTGCTCGTGGCCGTTTCTTCCAGTCAGGGGGTGCTGGTAAGTTGCCTGCCAGAGCAGCAGCCTGCACAGGCTGCTCCCAGATGAGACGCCTGTGTTGCTTTTAAACTACAGATCTCGTAATACACCGTGTCAGTTCCCTTTTGTCACTTTTGGGATGTTAGATTCCTAGTGACTAAATGCAAGGACTTGTATCAATTATTTTTTTCTTTGGAAATGAGGTGCACTTAGGATGATTTCGTAATTTGAGGAGAAAAAAAAAAAAAGCCGTTTGAGATAGTGGATGGATGTCGTGTGTAGAATGGCATGCATGTGTTTTTTGGTTTTGTCAGATTGATGTTTTAAATTCCCCTATTGAGACGTGCTTCAGCACACTGTCTGACGTGGTACTCAGCATCTGAGCTGTATGTGGTCTGACATGAACTTGGCTGACTCGTGTGCTGGCAGATGATGATGTTATCATGCGGGATTCACGGAGTCGCCTTGCTGAATGAGCTATAAAACTCAGATGATGTTGAAGAAGAAGCAGTCTGGCAAGACACTGTTACATGTCTTCTATTAGCATTTTTCAGTTTACAGGTTTCACAAGGGCTCACTGCTGCGATAGTGCTGTGACGTTTCTTTCCAAATGTGAAATGTATTAAACCTGATGGGATGTGCCCAGAACTGATGCCAAGAGAGCACGTTCATTTGCTTCCTACGTAGTGTTGGAGAGGAATGCCTTTTGTACTCTGGAATTAAAATGGGGAAAATAATTTTCATGTTATGGATTACTCACACTAACAATAAGGGGAGACCTTAGTGCAGCCTTCCAGGATCTGAAGGGAGCCTACAGGAGAGCTGGGGAGGGACTCTTGGTCAGGAAGTCTAGTGACAGGACGAGGGGGAATGGTTTTAAATTGGAAGAGGGGGGATTTAGATGAGATCTTAGGAAGAAGTTCTTTGGTGTGAGGGTGGTGAGGCACTGGAACAGGTTGCCCAGGGAAGCTGTTGATGCCCCATCCCTGGAAGTGGTTAAGGCCAGGCTGGATGGGGCTTGGAGCAACCTGCTCTAGGGAGAGGTGTCCCTGCCCATGGCAGGGGGGCTGGAACTTGATGATCTTGAAGGTCCCTTCCAACTCTGACCATTCTATGATTCTATGATAAATGGTTATTTTGGATATTGGACTTCTCTTTCCGGGCGGTGTGTTGTCCCGGTTGCTCTTGCTGGCTGGGGGAAAGCTGGATCTCTGCGAGCTGTTTATGTAACAGGGGTCACTGCCGTGAGTGGAGAGAGCTCGTGGGAACGAGCAGAGGCACTCTTCTGGACTTTGCTCCCACCAAATTAAAGAAAACACAGTGCATGTGCGTTTGCCCTGCAACAGTTCTGAACTATGATGGACTGTTTTAACAAGGGAAAAATAAGTAGAGGTCAACTGTTTACTTTTCTCTGGAAGAAAACTGCTTTTGAGCTCTTCCCTTGGTATGCTCCACAGGATTAGGAACTCCCTGGACTTCAAATCTTACAATACAACAGAGTTTAATTTGACTTTATTTTTGCTGCAGTGACCATGGTGTAATTACAGCCCTGACACACAATGTGGTGTCTTGTTTTAATCATTATGTTTTTTAAATACTCAGCTAAATCCAGACAAAAATACACAAGAAATTCAGATCTCTAATGTGATAAAACTTCCACCACTGGTTTGTAATTATTCACAAGTGTGTTGCTTGCCCTTAAAATTTTTTTGAGATGCCCCTGTTCAGCATTCTGCTTGGAAAATAGGAAATTACTATTTTTTTACCTCTCTTCCTTCTTGAGCTTTTTCTTTCCCGGTCTCTTCCTGTCTTTTCTGATCCAGTTGTAATAAAAATGGCAGGAATCATAGAATCCTAGAATGGTCAGAGTTGGAAGGGACCTTCAAGATCATCCAGTTCCAACCCCCCTGCCCTGGGCAGGGATACCTCTCCCTAGAGCAGATTGCTCCAAGCCCCATCCAACCTGGCCTTAAACACTTCCAGGGATGGGGCATCAACAGCTTCTCTGGGCAACCTGTTCCAGTGCCTCACCACCCTCACACCAAAGAACTTTTCCCTAATATCTCATCTAAATCTCCCCTCTTCCAATTTAAAACCATTCCCCCTCATCCTGTCACTAGACTTCCTGACCAAGAGTCCCTCCCCAGCTCTCCTGGAGCTCCTTTCAGATCCTGGAAGGCTGCTCTCAGGTCTCCTCGGAAATAAAGTATGATTTTAAAACTGTTAATACGAAATAGTTGTGGTTTAACAGTCTGTTGCTAATGAGCTGTCATAAGTACAGGAAACAGTGCTTCTAATAATCCATTTCCTAAATTCCTTCTTTCCTTGCTGTGTTGTATTCTCATGTTGTCAGTTCACTGATTGTGATGGTGATACCTTTATGATGTTGCTTTAAATAGATGGGACAACATGACAGTGTCAGATTTCTTACTACGTGTGAGAATTAACAGTAATAGTAATAGTAGTTTCTTATTAGCAGCCAGTTGTAAAAGGCTGTGGAGGCTCTGCCCCGTGCTAGTAGCAGGACCTGTGAAGTCTGAGAAGAGAAGTCACATAAATGAAAGTTGTTCCTTGTGTACAGGAGGACTGTTAAACAGTGCATTAAACTGAGAACGGGTGCCTACTTTTAAAATGGGTAAAGCCCTGGAAGTATGAGAGCAGCCCTGGAAGGGAATCATGTGGTTTTATGGGGTTTTTGATTGCTCTAGACCTTGAAAAATAGTTAACAGTCATATAGACAGTGGTTTGTCTTTGTTCCTTCTGGGAGTAACTGAAGATTATGCTGTATTTAAATCTGTCTGATTAGTATTTAGTGTTAGTATATTTAGTATTAGTATATTAGTGTATTAGTATCCCCCAGCAGGGAGCTGGGGCTGTTCAGCCTGGAGAAGAGAAGGCTCCGGGGAGACCTGAGAGCAGCCTTCCAGGATCTGAAGGGAGCTCCAGGAGAGCTGGGGAGGGACTCTTGGTCAGGAAGTCTAGTGACAGGACGAGGGGGAATGGTTTTAAATTGGAAGAGGGGAGATTTAGATGAGATCTTAGGAAGAAGTTCTTTGCTGTGAGGGTGGTGAGGCACTGGATCAGGTTGCCCAGGGAAGTTGTGGATGCCCCATCCCTGGAAGTGTTTAAGGCCAGGCTGGATGGGGCTTGGAGCAACCTGCTCTAGGGAGAGGTGTCCCTGCCCAGGGCAGGGGGGTTGGAACTTGATGATCTTTAAGGTCCCTTCCAACTCTGACCATTCTATGATTCTATATTAGTTGACAAATATTTTTACTTTGTTGCCTGATTTAGAGGAGGTTAATCTCAGCCCTTTCTTGTGAAGTGTGCTTGCAGTGTGACACTGATACTCACCTCTTTCCCCCTCTTTCTCTTCCAGTCGTTACTCTCTATGCTACTCTGGGAGGCCCAGCAATAGTACATGGCCTGAATGAGACAGAGGTGACCACCATCATAACCAGCAAAGAATTGATGCAAACAAAATTGAAAGTAAGAAAACTGGTTTTTGTCTCTCACTTCCCAGCCTATCTGTTTGCTGTTGTTGAAAGACCTGGTTCCACTGTCCGGTACAAGGATTCATTGCCATTCTGTAGGATAGATGCTTTTTTAAAAATAAGATTCATATATCTGTCTTCATGTACAAAAACCCCACGATAGGTAGCCTTCAGGTGGGATTTAAACTCCTCGGTGACTTTGGAGAACAGGATGAGCAATTTTCAGTATTGAAGACCTGCAGCACTGCCTGCAACAACACCTTTCCACCCAGAAACCAGAGCAGTTTCTTGGATTTAGTGCCTGTAAATTTAACAGTTGAAGCAAATGGGAAGAATGGAAAAACGTATAAACTGTATAAGAATAACTAAATGTGACCCTCCTCCTGATTTATTGTTGGATGCTTTCCTGGCAGAGAATGGCTCTTAAATCTAAAGCTGGGTGCTGGAAGAGTTAGAGCTGTTTTCCTGGGCAGGGGAAAGCTTGTTGAACATTAGAACAGTCAAAAAACATTTTTGACTTACTGACCTGGATTAAATACCCAAGTGGAACAACGAATCTGCATGAGTTTCACCATTATATGTTTTGGGGAAACTAGACCTTTCACATAAGGGAATTGTTTTAATTAAAAGCTCTGTGCTGTTGCTGAATTTTGAATTAGAATTTCCCAAATCTTTTTTTTTTTGGTTACTGGAATGACTGGATATGTACAATGGACACAACTTGCAGTAGAAAAATGAGTTTCTTCTGCTAGGGATTGTACTCAGCTCTTCTTGCTCTAGAACACTGATAAATATTTTCGAATTCACATTTTGCTTGAAATGCTTAACTAGTCCTTAACTGATGATTTTCTGTACTTTTGCCAGCTGTTGCTTATTTCAAATACCATAGTAAGGAGCGATGCAAGAATTACTGTGAGCTCAGTGTCTCCGGTTTCTCTTGGTGTTCTAAGAGAATGGAAAGTCAATTATCTCTACAAATCATTGCAGTCTTGTTTGTGGGCTTTTCTTGAAATAAGACGCAGCTCAGTAAATGGTTGGAAAAGTTTTTGGACTTGGAAGTGGAAATTTTAATCAGTCCTGCAAATCTGATTGTGGAAAGTTTCAGGCTTTGCAGCTGTTTGAGCTAGACAAGTCTATCCTCTGAAATGGTGAATCCTCGGGTATTTTATGTCGTTTTATGTACATTTATTTTGTTTTTCCCCTCCTTCTTGGCACAAACCTGATGTTTGATTTCTGAACACGTGTTCATTTCCCCAGGAAATCGTTTCTCAGGTTCCACTGCTGCGACACATTATCACAGTGGATGGCAAACCAACAACGTGGGCAGAGTTCCCCAAAGGTGTCATTGTTCACACGATGGCTTCTGTGCAAGCCATGGGGGCCAAGGCAGACATCGGTAGGTTCGCTCTCCTTTCTGTTTGCATCATCTCATTTCTTGTCCTACTTTGACTCTGTTGAGTAAACTTGGGAAAATTGCAGATCTCAAAAAAAACAAAGAGGGTGGCCATCGTTAACCTTTTATCATCCATTTTTCCTTATAGTCTGTGGGGATTTTTTGCTTCTCTGTGTTGGGTTTTGGAGTGTGAAGTTTTTAGTCTGGTTGTGGGTTTTTTGTTGGGCTTTTTTTTGTTTCAACAGATGAGTAAAATTCTTTTAATAAAACCTGTTTTCTCCACAGCAAGTTGTCACATGTTGAAGAGTAATTCTTAGGATAAGCATTTAGGCCAGGATAGAAACTTAGAAAGCATTTTTATGATCAGACAGATTAAAACCAGGTCATTCAGAGCACACAGAGAAAATTATTGAGTGTTTTATAGCAAAAGACATCAGTAATTCACTGCCATTAAGTCTTGTTAAATTCACAAATAACAATGTAAAATAGCATTTTAAATCTAATAGAACTCAGTGGCTTTCATTGCCTGTTTCAGTCTGCTGAAGGTGTCAGTCTACTTTGTAAATTTCTTGAAATCAATTTCCAGTCTGTGTAACATTTTTAGAATTGGAATTCAGGATTTCAGAAAGTATTTTAACTATTATAACAAGCTTTTATTCTTGGCTCTAAAGAGCTGCTGAACCTGGTATCTTAAGATTTCGTTATATTCAGTAATTACTTTTCTGTTCTTAGGTTTTGTGTTTTGAGAATCTTTTAACCAGTGAAGGCACAAGAATGTTGGATTCAGTTTTGTTTGCGAGTAGGGTGGGTGGTTAAGCCATCTGCTGTTGATGTTCAGGGGAATGGCGTGTTTGCTTCCAACGTTGTGTCCTCTCAGTTCCTCTGAAAGATGGTTTCCCTTTTTATGTACTATTGAAACTGTTTCAGACGACACCAACAGAAAAAATTAGGGCTATAATTCATTAGCTCCTTGAGATTTGTTAATCTATGTGCCATGTAGAAACTGTCTTTTAAATATCACGTGCCATACACTCTGATAGAGGAACGATATCTTTGTCCACTTCACCATTCATGAATTGTGGAATGAATTATTTATGGTCAGACGTGTTCAATTAATATTATATTAAGTACATAAGCTCCTGCTTATGTTTTTTTCTTTTCCTCTGTGGTGTTTGTGGTGCAGGGTGTACAGGATTCAGTGAGTGGGAAGTTAAGAAATGTGCTTTCACTCTTCTCATTCAGTGTGTATGTTGTGCTACCTTTGTTGCACATTGTGCTGTTTTTCTGAATAAACACAATTGTTTTCATATCTTCTTGCACTCAGTGCAAGTATCTTAAAACCACTTCAATCCTATTGAAGCTATTGAGCTTTCTTTAAATATTTATAAGAAATTAGACCTTATGTGCCTTGCTGCAGGTGTTGCAAATGAGGCAGTGTGGCGTTCTCCTGCTAGGGGACACATGAGAAGGTAGCTTTGCCAACGGGGACTGACCCTCAGCAGCATGGAACCAGTGCAGCTTGCCTTCCTGAGGATGTGAAGCTCAGTGGCATTTTGGAGAAGCCAAAGCTCTGCCTTTTTCTGTCATGCTTCCTATGTTCCTGCAGAGGAGAGAATAAAAGTGTTGTCGTGGTAGACCAGGAGAATCACTTGCTCAGCCAACACAGAGCAACTCCTACTCTTTGTGAAGGCACTTAAGCTTGACTTCAGTCTTAACCAAAAGCACAATGTAATAGTCATGTAGTGTTGTATGGGAATGACTGCTGGAATGTGTTAGTGTGTCAGATCTCCTCAACTTCCACACGTTTTACATTCTCTTTCTTAACACAAATTACAGGAAACAAACAGCAGGCTAGGCCTGTGCCCTCCGATATCGCGGTGATCATGTACACGAGTGGATCCACAGGAGTTCCCAAGGGAGTTATGATCTCCCACTGCAACATAATTGCTGGGATAACTGGAATGGCTGAGAGGATTCCAAACCTGGGGTACGTGCCAACAGTTACTTACCAGCATGTAGTTGCATATGATTTCAGATTAAAATACTGTGTGAAGTGTTAACTGTTTTTACATTGCTTTGTCTGTGACACATCATACTGCAGACTGATGTCTGAGCATCTGCCAGTGCTGCATTAAATGACATGACTGCTTCATGTCCCCCTCTGCTCTGTGCTCCTGAGACCCCACCTGGAGTCCTGTGTCCAGCTCTGGAGTCCTCAACATAGAAAGGACATGGAACTGTTGGAACAGGTCCAGCGCAGGGCCACCNTGCTGTTTGTTCTCTCTTCTGTATGTGGGCAAGACCGGGACACACAAGCCTGTGGGGCCGCCTTGCACTAGAGTGGCTGAAAGCTTCCCCAGCCAGTACTTCCCTTGGTTAGTGTTAAATTCCGTGGTTTCTTTCTGTTTGGTGCAGTGTTTAATCTTGTCCACAGAGTTGCCTTTGCAACCATAGAACGTGGTTAGCTGTGTTCAGATCAGTAAACACTACACTTTGTGCCTTAAACCTGCAGGATGCAGCACGCAACGTTTGAAACAAAACTCCTAATATTTGAAATATCTTCTTAAGCTCAGGGGCATTTTTCTGCTTCTTCTGGTTCTGCAGTAAGCTCTGTGTAAATTTAGCTTGAAGACTCTTAATGGTACAATGTAAACCTATCTTTTAAAAATTCTTTACAGGGAAAAAGACATCTATATTGGTTATTTGCCCCTTGCCCATGTTCTGGAGCTGAGTGCTGAGCTTGTCTGTCTGTCTCATGGGTGCCGCATTGGTTACTCTTCACCTCAGACGCTCGCTGACCAGGTATGTTGTTGATACAAGCCTTTATGGTAAAAACCACCAAAAGCCAGTCACATTGCATCTTTGTAATATTTCTTTTAAAATATTACAACAAAACTTATTTCCTACAATTCATGAAGCGGGGTATTGGTGGTTATGACTGGTACTCTGGGCTAGGTTTAGTTGTTAAAATGTAATTTAAGTGCAAATGTTTGGAAGGTGTGCTATATTGTTTTGGTTTTCATGTTAAAAATCTTTAATGTGTCTACTGACAAAATTGTTCTTTGCTTTAGTCCTCTAAAATAAAGAAAGGAAGCAAAGGTGATGTCACTACACTTAAGCCAACCCTGATGGCAGCTGTCCCGGTAAGGAACTGAAGGATAAATAATTTGTAGTTGTTTTTAAAATGTAATCCATAATTCAACTTTTTAATGACAAAATTAATCATAGAATCATAGAATGGTCAGAGTTGGAAGGGACCTCAAAGATCATCAAGTTCCAACCCCCCTGCCATGGGCAGGGACACCTCTCCCTAGAGCAGGTNAGACTAGTGGGAACGTCAAAAGGTTCAATAAGACCAAGTGCAGGGTTCCTGTCCTCTGCACAGGAGAGACATTGACCTGTTGGAGGGAGTCCAGAGGAGGCCACAAGGATGGTCAGCGGGCTGGAGCCTGCTGTGAGGACAGGCTGAGAGACTTGGGGATGTTCAGCCTGGAGAAGAGAAGGCTCTGGGGAGACCTTCTAGTAGCCTTCCAGTACTTAAAGGAACTTATGAGAAATATGAGGACAAACTTTTTAGCAGGACCTGTTGCAATAGGATAAGGAATAATGGCTTTAAATTAAAAGAGGGTAGATTTAAATTAGATACAAGGAAGATTTAACTTTTTTTTTTAAATAAGGGTGGTGAAACACTGGCAGTGGGCTTCCCAGAGAGGTGGTAGATGCCCCATCCCTAGAAACATTCAAGGTTAGGTCTGACAGGGCTCTGAACAACTTGATCTACTTAAAGAAGTCCCTGCTCATTGCAGGGGGCTGGACTAGGTGACCTTTAAAGGTCCTTTCCAACCCAAACTGTTCTATGATTTTATGACCATTTAAATAAAAAAGGTAGAACTTTTGATGTTAAACTACCTTAAATAATATTTTTGGGTATTTGTATGTTGAGGCTAAACGTTACCATATGAGTGTCAGCATTTTTCAAAGTTTAAATAGGTATGGACCTTAGATTGCCATTTTAATTAGTAATTTATTGTTCATCATAGTAAACTAATAGGATAAAGAGAGTTGACATCAGGCAGCTTGGGTTTCACTAGTGCTCCTGCTCAGATGTTTGCTTCCTTAGTTTCTGGGAACATCTTGCTGTCTTTTAGCAGTGGAAGAGGAAGCAACCTGGGGAGTGGGTTGTTGTCTGAAGTGTACTAGAACTTCTAGATTATGTTCCTTTCTGTGGTACTGAATTTAGGATTTCTGTTACTTTGAGTTAAAGTTGATCTCTTTGTGCAACTAGGAAATTATGGATCGGATCTACAAAAATGTCATGAATAAAGTGAATGAAATGACCAGTTTCCAGCGGAATCTCTTCATCTTGGCCTACAACTACAAGATGGAACAGATTTCCAAAGGTTACAGCACCCCTCTCTGTGACAGGTAATTTTAATTTCAGTGGCATCAAAGAAATGCTTGTCAAAGTCTTATCGCCTGAGAAGCATCTGGGGTTTTTGTGTGTGCTTCTCTTTGTCTTGATGTTGATGCTTTGAACATGAACGAGTCTGTAATTAAGTGTAAATTTGAAACAACAAATCAGTGATTTGTGTGATGGTTTTAAATATTTACTGGTAAAATTTAAGTGAATTTTATTTAACCTGAAGCTGACTGGAGATTTATATTCAGTGCTTTATTTTCACTGAGACTTTAATAATGAATTTATACAATTTTGGGGTAAGATGGGAAGTCTATTCCTATAAATCTGTAGACTTCAGATTTTCAGAGGAGTGAATCCTAGAATATTTAAAGTTGGGCACCCATAAGGCTCATCGAGTCCAGCTCCCAACTTCAGTGAGAGTAAAGGATAAATATAACTGCAAAACTTATACAGCTTGTTTAAATGACTGTTTAGGAGAACTTTACTCTGTTACTCTCTTACTTCCTTTGCCCAGGGAAGCTGTTGATGCCCCATCCCTGGAAGTGTTTAAGGCCAGGCTGGATGGGGCTTGGAGCAACCTGCTCTAGGGAGAGGTGTCCCTGCCCATGGCAGGGGGGTTGGAACTTGATGATCTTTAAGGTCCCTTCCAACTCTGACCATTCTGATTCTAAATCTACATTCTCAAAACATTTAACTGATCTTCAAATCTTAAAAACCTCTGCCCGAGTTTTGGGCAGCTCCAATGTCCTCCTCAAAGATTTTCCTCGAATGCCATAAAGGTTTATTTGAAGATGATGGAAACTTTCCATTCAGATATAAGATTGCACACTCTCTCGTTTTGTTCTTAAACAATAAATATGTACTCTTCTCTTTGCATTTTAGCCTTATTTTCCGGAAAGTACGGATGCTGCTAGGTGGGAAAATTCGCATCCTGCTTTGTGGAGGAGCTCCCCTCTCTGCAGCAACGCAGCGGTTCATGAACATCTGTTTCTGTTGCCCCGTGGGACAGGGGTATGGACTGACTGAGTCAGCAGGAGCTGGGACAATCATGGAAGGTTGGTGGCAGTGACCCACGCTGAGCCCTCTGCGTGTGTCATCTGTGACAGTCTCCTCAGCTGCTGCCTCCCACCAAACGTAGCTGAGGAGTCCTGGGAATTACATGGGATCATAAGAGTGTGAAACAGCAGGAGTACTGATTTTTGACACGTTGTGCTAAAGCTGGGGACCTACATATGAAATGAGTGTTCTCATTTGTGGAAGAGAAACCTGTAATAGTGTGAATGGGATCTTGGTGTTACTGCACTCACCTGCTGAACTGAACAAGTTATTTCTGTTTTTGGTGAGTGCATTGAGACATTAGGAAAAGAAAAGGGAATGCAAAAACCTGCACCAGGTTTTAATTTATATATAACAGAATTTCCTGGATTGGGTTGCCTTTTAGTCCTAGAATTTCAGTTACATTCCTTGGTGGGAGAAACAGATCTGCTATTTTTTGGTAATGTTGTGATCTACCTAGGAATATTGTGAGGAGTATCTGAGGCTTATGGTTTGATATCACCAGATTGTAGATCTTGCATTATGTTCCTCGGTGATCCACAAATTGCTGTGATGTAGGTTTTATTCCAAGAGGACTTTGGCAAAGTCTTCTTCAGTAGTTTGGCAGGGGGGAAAGTGTAACTGAAATACAAATGATGCAGTCTGCAGTGATGCTCTTTTGGGAAGGTGCTCAGATGCAGAAGTGTTTGGGAATTGAGACATCAGGAAAGTGGATCAAAATATAGAATCTCTGAATTGTTGCTACTTATTTCAGAGTCCAGCAAACACTATTTAAAGTTCTGAAGCGTGATCCTCCCATACAGCTGGCTGTCAAAGCTGTGTTGGTATGACTGGAGTTATCCATAAATGCAGCCGTCTCTTCTCCTTGCAGGATAAGGATTTCATCTGTATTGCTTTGATACATCCATTGGTGTTCTTGGAAATTCTGTCCTGTGAATTAAAGTTCCAAAGTGAATTGCAGTTCATTTGACTAAATGAGATGGGTGCAGGACAGCAAAGACTTTTCTAATTTGATTTTGGTAATTTTCTTTTTGAAACTCTAGTTTGGGACTACACTACAGGAAGAGTGGGAGCACCTTTGGTCTGCTGTGAAATCAAGTTGGTGAACTGGGAAGAAGGTGAGAATTTCTGTATGTGATTAAACTATAGTGTGTTTGTAAGAGCTTCATATAGCTATTTTTCTGAGGGCTTTGCTCAGTAGTAGTTGTTAGAAGACTATTTTTTGGCTTTTAAGATTTTGTGTGTTACTTCTACCTGTCTGGGTTTGATCTCGGGGAGAACAAAGGTGAAATAAATTTCTCAGTGGTTTTTAAACTGACAAGTATCTAGACAGAAGCTATCAATTTAACTGCCATTTTGTCAAGGTTGTATTAGGATTTTCTTTGGCTACAGTCACTGTAACAGTGTGAAAGTGTATTGTACCTCTGGTTTAGATCAGTGTTCTTGCAGGACAGGAGACAGGTCTTGTATGTTGTGTCTTAAAGCTGCTGAATTCAGGATGCTTCAGCTGAAGTGCATGCATGATGCCTTCTGCTGCCATTTAAGAAATTATTCTAAAATAATCTTCATAATGCTATTATTATTAATAAAATTGATGAAAAATAACATACGGAATGGAAGCTTCGTGGAGCCTTTAATGAAGTCTCACCTATTTAGGTGAGATTTCCTTTCACTATAGGCTTTTAGGTATTTTAGAGCAGAAACACACAAGACTTGGGGTGTTTTGGGCTAAGGAGAAACCTTTTAGGTTTTTCTTTCATAAAATATGAGGTGAAATTTATCTCTTTTTTTGCTGATTCGATTGCATTTGTGTGAATTTCACTGTTTGTAAACAAACATATTAAATAACTGTTTCTACACTGAAAAGAACTGGAACCACCTCTTCTCTTGCTGAACTATTCAGGCAAGTGGTAACTTTGGCTAAGGGCTTGCTAAAGTGTTTAGTTCTATAATTAAATAGTAAAAGTATTAGGAATTCTTACTTTGGAATGTATTTTGGATCTTGTTAACTTAACAAAAGCTGTGCTTTCAGGTGGCTACTACAACACTGATAAACCATACCCTAGAGGTGAGATTCTTATTGGAGGGCAAAATGTGACCGTGGGGTACTACAAAAATGAAGTACGAACCAAAAAAGATTTCACTGTTGATGAGAATGGGCAGAGGTGGCTCCACACTGGAGATATTGGAGAGTTTCAGCAGGATGGATGTCTAAAAATAATTGGTGAGTTAAAAATTCAGGTGAACATATATGTGCACGTTTTTGAGGGTTGCCAAATACTGTAATTTACTAGAAAAAAGTAAAATAAAAATCTCCATATGTTGGCAGGCAGTCTAAAGCCCTGCCCTGTGTGCCAGGGAGATCCTGATATGTTGCCATCAACCTGCTTGTTTGTTTTAAAAAGCATTTTTTTAAAATGATTGCTTCCTTTTAAACAGTCTTAGCACTGACTCTACTCTGTTAGTGAGATACAGTAGTAATTCAACAGAGAAAGGACATGGAACNATTCTGTGATTCTGTGATTAATTAGAGATTAAAATGTAGGCTGATTGAGCTCTATAAGCTGCCTTAGGTTTTATAATTCTTTTAAGTGTGGAATTTGATTCGGTGAAAGAGCTCTTCTTGTAATTTGTGCTCAGTAATTAAATAAGCCTCTTTTTTTTAATCTTGAAATTCTTTATAGTAAAAATACCCCTTTGCCATAAAGGACCTAGGGGAAAAGTGTAGTTAAATAAAGCACATAATGCAGTGATAGGCTCATAATTCTTTGACACCTCTAGGCACAAAACTCCGTGCCCTGTAAACTGCCAGGTGTGTCTCTTGAAGTCAGTGGGTGCTTTTTAATCCTGGAAGCTTAAATATATTTGATTTATTGTATGAGAAGAATCTTATGTCCCATTGCAAGCTGCCTCGCTGCCTTTGGCCTGTGTGCAATACCCTCCAGTAATTTGGGCTCAGTTTTTGGTTCCCATTGTTGTGTTTCAAATAACAGATGGAGAGTTGCTCTTGAAATACAGATTTAGTCTGGGAATAAATATCAAAATGTCACCAAATGCTGCATTTCCTGCCTTCAGCGCCTGGAGCAGGCAGCACAAGATGTGTGCTTCTGGCCAAACACTGGCTTGTGCATCATCCTCGTTGTCTTCCATTCCCATCCCAGTGCAGTCATGTGGGAGATGCTGTTCCAAAGACAGAAAATGCATGGGATTGAAGTGTGTCTCATGGTTAAGTCAGGGACAGATTGATAAAGTGCCAAGTCTGGAAACCTGATATTAAATGTTTCTGGTATGTTCACCAAACATGAGTCAGCTTACCTTTGGGGCATTTTTCTGTACTTTTCAGAAAAGCCTAAAGTTTTATGTCTGTAATTAGCATTTGATTCCTTTTTTTCCTTAATAGATCGTAAAAAAGATCTTGTCAAGCTCCAGGCAGGAGAATATGTTTCCCTTGGCAAAGTAGAAGCAGCTCTGAAGAACCTTCCACTGGTGGATAACATCTGTGCGTATGCAAGCAGGTAAGAAGCAGCTGATAGTTCGTTACTGCTTGTTCTTTGTCTGTCCTACTGAAGCTCTAAGCAAAAGTATTTGCCACTCAAGGTGTGGAATTTTGTAAAGCAGTTAAAAAATGGATGTTTACTTACAATACAATGAGATAACTTTACCAAAATTAAAGTGGTTTTTATAGAGGAATGTATGAAGTATATGGTTTTATTTTTCCTTTCCCATCTTTTTCATCATTCGTTGGAAAATGCCAAGAATGAGTCTGTCTTTCATTCCTTTTTTCCCTGATCTGAAAAGCAGCTAAGCTCTGACTGCATCACTCAAGCATTTTAGAGCCTGTTTATTGCCTATAATGCCCTGGGCCACCTTATTCCTTTCTGTGTTTAGCTGTTCTTCAGTTGAAGTCCTGTTAGACTGTGGAGGAAAGAGAGGGAAAAACTCACCAACATCCCAGAAGCTGGTTTGGGCATTAAAAATGCTTTAACCCCTGCAGCACATTAGCAGAAGCTTTGAAGCTTGGAAGAAAATACTCTGTAAATACCATGCAAACACACACTAATCAATGACCAAATGTCCTTCCTGTTTGCCTCCAAGTGCAGTCCTGAGTTGGGCATAGAAGGGCTTAAGGTTCTATTTCTAGAATTCCCTACCTGTATGTGATAGAGACTTAAATGTATAAATACACTTCTGGGGGTATTGTTTTTTGTTGTCATTTTGATGTTTGGAAGGTCATTTTAGAGCTTCTGAATGATCAGAAGGACTGTGATTTCAAGTATGGCCAAAAAAAGCCCCTTTTTTGGGGCTTGATAACTTTGAAGGAGGCTAGGACAAGCATCCCAGGGACTTGCTCAGTGGTAATAAAATGAAATAATCCACTTTTGGTTTGTTCACCTGGTTCTCTGGAGGGTTTTTTGTCCTTTTTCTTTTCCCCCTTGTGTTAACTACTGGTAGTCATCCTGTGATTTCAGTGCTGACAGTTTTGGATCAGTAGGCTAACATGCACTGGACGTGCCACTGCAAAGGAAACTTCTATTCTATGAGGTTTGATTTGTAGTTTTGACACTTTGGGCAAGTCTTGTGTTTGCTTCCTTCGACTGCCTGAGGTTCCGTGTCTGTTCTGAGCACCCTCTCTCGTCTTTGGAGAAGACCACCATCCCCCAGATGGTGATTTTTGCTGTTCTAGGGTTGAAATTGGCTACTGGAATTGTACTATCAAACTTGAGTTAACTCTGTCAGGTCAGCATAATGTTGGAGGCTAAAATGCACTTGTCAAGCATTTGGCTCTGATAGTCTGTGTCCTGCCTGATGCCTTAAAAACAGGAAAATCTGAGTGATTTTGAAAGGTAACAAGTACATTGTAGATTGTTTTTCTGCTGCTGCTGTGCTGCTTCCTAATGGTTTCACGCATGGAATTCAGCATCAGCAGCCACGTAACACAGATTCTCTGGATGATTGTCCATGTGCACATTTCGTTGTGGGTACATCCTCACCTCAGCAGTGTGAGCTCAGAGACTTGTTGGTAGCAGTGCTCGTGCCTTCTCCTGTATCCTGGCTCTTCTTATACTTTGCCAGCCTGATCTCATGTGGAGAGAAGTCCTTCATTTGTGGCTGTTTGACCTCCCACATGCAAAAGGACAAGGAGAGGGCAGACTTTTGCAAATATGGTTTTTAAACAGGTAAAGGTAATTTGTGCACTGTTCCAGAAAGATTATCAGGTGAACACAAACCAACTGTTAAGAGCAGTTTCTCTGTATGAAGTGCAAGCCCCCCAACTTGAAATGGTTTTGGTTTTTTTTGAAGACTTGTTAACTTTACAAAATTCATACTAAAGCGCATTATACTTCTCAGTTTCCATTCTTATGTCATTGGATTTGTTGTGCCAAATCAAAAGGAGCTTGCAGAACTAGCTCGAAAGAAAGGATTTAAAGGAACCTGGGAAGAGATCTGTAACAGTCCTGAGATGGAAAAAGAGGTTCTGAAGGTGCTGGCTGAGGCTGCCATGGCAGGTGAGTAGCTGGGCAGAGCATGGACCTTGTGGACCTTAATGTCTGTGAAACACAAGCATAGGCCCTAGAACTATTCCTTTGAGTGTGTGTATCTTATAGAATGCCTATGAAATAAAACCTTCATACCAAACAAACCAACCAACCCTACAAAACACAAGTCAGGTCAGTCCTTTTGGTTTGTGTAGCTTATTTTTTTGACCGTGGCCAACAGCTGAAGAGAGAATATAAAACCAGGGCAAATTTAACAAGCTTGGTTGAGTTCTTCTAGAAGTATTTGAGCAACCTGCTCTAGGGAGAGGTGTCCCTGCCCAGGGCAGGGGGGTTGGAACTTGATGATCTTCAAGGTCCCTTCCAACTCTGACCATTCTGTGATTCTAGTTGCATTTCAAAGTTAGGTAGATATTCTGTACCAGTGTCCATGCTACCTCCTGGCGGGGTTGCACAGCTCAGCTGTGTTCCCTTGAAGAAATGCCTCTTGTTTGTTCTAACGCTGCCATCTGCTCCTTCACTTTGGTTCTGCCAAGCTCCTGTATGGGCAGAGGCACAGAGCAGGCAGTGGCAGTCATCATTTCTTTTCAGTGTCTGTTTTACTTCCCCCTCAGCTGTACCTTTTTCATGCTAATTGGCCAGAGCTATTCCGGTGCAGAATTACGCAGTGGCACAGCCATGCTCTGGTTGTTCTTCCGTGATAATTTCTGCCTTGGTTCTGCTTTTGACCATGACTGAGCACTGAGCTTTTTTTCACAGAGCTGTCAGTTATGACCACACAATGTTTTTTAAATAGTCATTGTGGATGTTAAATCTTTTTTTGTATATGTTCTTTTTTTGTGCATTTCTGCCATGGATGGTTCCTGCTCTCTGCTTTGCAGTCGCTCAGTCTCACTGCCCTTCTGGCACCTCTGTGGAACTTGTCCTCATCTTTTCTACCCTGGATAACTATGCTTCCAACAATATTCATCTTATTTATCCATCTCTCTTCTCTGTATTACTTGTGAATATATTAAACTCTGTGATTAGTGTATTTGCAGGCTTCCATTAGAGGAGCATGCTCCTGTGGTGGCTGCAGTCTCACAGCTGCAGCAGACTCTTTTTTCCTTGCATATGGGCAGAGTCATTCTAGGAAGCTGCCGTGGTGGAGAGTGTGTACAAAGTCACTTTCCTTTTCCTGTTTGTGCAGCACAAGATGAAGCAAAATATTTGGTTTAGTCGTAAGGCATTCTTGTGCACTTTTATCATAGAATCACAGAATGGTCAGAGTTGGAAGGGACCTTCAAGATCATCAAGTTCCAACCCCTCTGCCATGGGCAGGGACACCTCTCCCTAGAGCAGGTTGCTCCAAGCCCCATCCAGCCTGGCCTTGAACACTTCCAGGGATGGGGCATCCACAACTTCCCTGGGCAACCTGTTCCAGTGCCTCACCACCCTCACACCAAAGAACTTCTTCCTAAGATCTCATCTAAATCTCCCCTCTTCCAATTTAAAACCATTTCCCCTCGTCCTGTCACTGCACTTCCTGACAAAGAGTCCCTCCCCAGCTCTCCTGGAGCTCCCTTCAGATCCTGGAAGGCTGCTCTCAGGTCTCCCCGCAGCCTTCTCTTCTCCAGGCTGAACAGTCCCAGCTCTCTCAGCCTGTCCTCATAGGAGAGGTGCTCCATCCCAATCCCAGATGATTGTCATAAGACTGCTACAACAGTGTATGTGTTGAAGATGTCACTTCCATGCACTGGGGCTTTTCCCAATTCCGGGAGCAGCGCAGACACCCAAACAGCAGGGGTTTATTCCAGTCTTTCTGTGGGAACTGGGGAACAGTTACTGGTGGGGAACTGGGGAACAGTTACTGGTGAATCCTGTCACTCCACTGCTGAGCACACGAGTTTGCAGAGCTGACCAGGGGGGTTTGAGGAGCACTTCATCACGTGAGAATACGGTTCCTCCTTTTGTGCTTAATTGTAGGAAAATGGTTATGTTTACATTTTGTATTGTATTAAAAACTGTTTTATTTTCACAGCTAACCTGGAGAAGTTTGAAATACCAGTAAAAATCCGTTTGAGCCCGGATCCTTGGACCCCTGAGACTGGTCTAGTGACAGATGCGTTCAAACTGAAACGCAAAGAGCTCACGGCACACTATCAGGCGGACATTGATCGAATGTATGGAAAAAATGTAAAATAAGTCTTTTTTTTCTGCACCACTTTGCTACAGTGAGCTCGGATCAAATAGGAAATACTTGAATTGCCTGTCTCAACACTTGAGATCAACACACAAACCCACCACCCGTCATTTGCAGCTTAAAAACTGTTACTTCTGATGACAACGTCACCCTGATGACTGGCAAGTTCAGTAAAACGTTACGGCAGCAAACTTGTGTCTGTCTCCTTTTTCCCAGTTTTCTCTGCTACCTTGTCAGTCTGTGGATCTTCCCAAGTCTTTTTGGGAAACCGTGATTCTGAAGCCTCAAGTTTTTAAACATTTATAAATCCTGTATAATGTTTTATTTGTATCTTTTAAACTTTGGCTGTATATAGAGAGAACTTGGCTATATAAGAAATGGTTATTCCGGGGGCCTTTTTTACCTAATTATTTAAAGCTAAGAAGGTGTTGATGTTGTGATGTTATTACCTACATTGAAAATGCTTTCATTGCTGAAGAGAGGACCAGGTTACTTGCTGCTGAGCTAGTTTTCCTGTCTAAATCTAAGGGAGAAAATACTTGGCATTGCAGTTTGTGTAATACACATTCAGGATGTGCCTAATGGTTACTTGGAATTTATCTGAGAAGGAGAAGTTGGTGGTGGCACAGCTCTGTGTAAAGGCAGGTGCTCTTGCAGGTGTGTGTTAGAGCTTGTGTGGTACAAAAGATGCAATTAACACAGCAGAAGTTAAACCTAAGAATAATCTCTCAAATACAGAAGCTTTTTGTTTTAAATCAATGATGACTCTTTCATCCAGTTGTTGACTTGTGTAGAGCTAATAAGGGCTCTCAGCATTAACTTCACTGAACACTTTGTAAGTTTGACAGTGTCCTTTTAGCAGAGAGACTTGGAACAGCTTTTGTCTTTCCTTGGGAAGTTTGGCCATGGCACTGGGTTTGCCCTTTCCTTGGTTGTGGAAGCCTGGCAAGACCCCTGTTCTGCCCAAACTGCAGCCTAAATCATCCAGGGGGATTTTTAAAGCTCAGCTTCTCAGCTCACCCAGTGCCCAGCTGCCCTTTGTGCCATCAAAAATCTCCCTTTGATTCTGTGTTTTCTTCTGGTCAGCATCTTCTGCTTTAAGAACAGCTCTTTGAACTATTTGTCAGCCAGAGTTCCTCATGTTCCTTGGTCTGTTATACCCAGTTCTTACTTTGGGAAAGAGTCTCGATTTCTGTTTTGTTATAAATATGTGAATATTGTTTCAAGAGCTACGGGGGATCTTTTAATCTTCAGTGAGAGTCTTTAGGTTTGTTTCGGATGTGAGTTTTATTTTCAGAGTATTTCTAGAAAGAATGTTTGAATCAGGGTTACATGAGAATGTGAAAAGGCAGACATCAGTCCACTTTGTGATGGAACAGATATTAAAACGGCTTTAATTTGGAGATTATTCTCTCCTGTGTATCATTTACTCACAGTATTAAAAAAAAATAACTAATCAAGGTCTTGATGCTCCCTTAGAACCCTGCTGTGATGGCATCCAACAGTTCTGCACGACAGAGGCTTTGTGTAGGAGAAGGAGTTCCTGCTGTTAGCTCTTGTGACATGGCAGTTTGGGAAGGTATTCAGTATCCAAATTCTCTTCTAGAAACATTTCTGAGATGTTATTTGGAGAAATGCTTTCCGTTGATGATAGAGAGCAGTTTGATAGGAGTCAGAAGTGACCAAGTAGGTTCCCTGTGCTTCAGTTCTGATGAAACATGGAGAGGGTGTGTGCTGTGCTCTGTTACCTGACCGTCTCCCCCTGTTCGTGGTGAATTCAGGTGGAACCGGTCAAATGGAAATACAAGCAACAAAGGGAAATTAGAACCATGTTTGGGAGATTGATGCCTTCAGGTATGTAGACTGTAGATGGAAACCCTCTGGCAAATAGAGCTAAGAATAATGTTGGACAATGGCTGAAGGATCTGAATGTGGAAGTTGCCAAGTCTGTAGGGAAGTGTCACCATGTATGTCAGACATTATGAATATTTAAATATATCTCAGGTTCTTCAGTAGTTCGCACTCAGCACAGGGTGGGCATTGTTCAAATATTGTTACTTTCAGTGAAAATTTATAAATTGCTCAAGTAGCACATGTCACTTAATGCGCTGTGCAGCAGTCCTAAGAAAATAAAGCTGCTTATGGTTGACTTGGAAGAAGTAGGAAGTTAGTATTTTATTCTGCGAAGGGTTTAAATCCACTCTTGAATAAATTACACAAATGAAACTTTTAAAAAGGTTTGCAAGTAGTAGTTTTAACTCTTCTAATCCAGTCACAAGAGTACGTTACAGTCTAAACCCGCGTTTGCTTTTACAGGTCAGTTTGTTGTGTTTAAAATTGCTGTTGGTTTACGTGGTTCCTCCTTCTTTAGACACCAGTTTCATTGTGGACATTTATTTCTTCTACAGAACGTGAGAATAAAGCGGTTCATTAATTTTAACCTCAGCATTGAAGATACAAATATTGTAAAAGTTTTTCTATGGGCTTGAAATATTTGTGATGAGTATTGGGTTGGGGTTTGTTCTTTTTATCACAAACCCCCGTCACATTTTGGGTCCTTCCCTGTCCCCGTGAGGGTACCTGGCCCGTGGGTGTCCCGGCTCCTCCTGAAGCTCCCGTGGGATGTAAGGGGATGATGGTAGGTTGGGGTTCAGATGTGAGGACTCCCAGCTCCAGCAGCCTTGGTCCTGCAGGCTGAGGGGCCTGAGGGACACTTCTGGCTGCTGCCACCACCTTCTCACCCTGTGCTGGGGTGGTGCTGAGCAGAAGGACACCTCTTGTTTGGACCCTGTGCAGATGCACTGGGTGCCAGCCAGGAATTTGCCTGCTTTCTCTCTCTCTTCTTTTTTTTGTTTCTCTTTTTTTGTTGGTTTTTAATGTGTCTTCCTGTGCCCAGTGTAACGAGAACAAAAGTACCTGCTGGAATGTATCAGGTGTCCCAAAGGCTGTGGGCAGCTGTAGAGTAAATTAGGAAAAGTGCCTGGTTGGAAGTAGCAGGTCTCCATCAGGTAAAGAGCTGTAACTTTGAAAGTTGTCTTGAGCTCAAACCAAGAAGAAAGGGCATAGACCTCACCTGAGGGGCCCCAAAAAGCAGGGAGTTTTTACAGAGCTGTTGTAAATCCAAGACTTCCCCGGACTCTGAATTGTTGGGGGTTGTAACAACTTTTATCTGTTGTGAAAACTTACGTGTTTCATTTTGACAAGCGACTGAAGAAGTTGCAGGGATGCTGTGAATCTTCTTTAAAATTATTGAAAAATATTTCAGGACTCTGACTAAATTCCATCTAGGTGTCATAAATGTTCTTTGCAGAGAATAGTATTTCTGGAGTAGGTTAGGAGATGAAAAAAGTGACATGTCAGAAAAAGACCTTGCAAGTTTACTGCTGCTGCTGCTGTTGTAGTTTACACACAAGCAGGGCCACACCTCAGTGGGAAGCTGTGTCTGGGCAGTAAAATGTTCTGCTGAAATTGAAGCAAAACCCAGTGTGTGATGGGGAGAAAGAACATCCTGCACACCCACCTGCCTCCTGCTGCTTTTGCAGGTGGGATGCAGGGAAGGGTGTGGGATTGAGACCACACGTGGCCAATGTCCTCTGGAGCTTGTAAGTTCATGCAGAAATTGCTGTAGGACGTAAGAGTCCTTTGCAACAACCTTTATCCTGCTGAATTCACAAGCTTTTGTTCTGTACTGACACTACGGGTGGGGATGAACCAGCAGCATTTTTAATTACCATTAATGTGAGGTGTTAACTACTTCGGGTTCAGTATGGAGTCGTGAACTTCTGCTTCTTTACTGGTGAGAGGAACCATCTTCAACTCGCAGACACCTTGGAGCAGGCTGAGAAGTTAATTGAGTGACCAGTTGTATATTATTGTACTTGGTTATTTAATGTCAGCTCACCTTCAGTGTGATCTTGGTTGTTACTATGACCTGCCTGAACGTTGTATATCCCAACTGAGTTATATTGTATGAATTATTTATTTGGAATTGGATATCATGTTTCAAAAATAAAATTAATTTCACAAACCGGGCTCTATACGTCCAGTTTTTTAAGTGGCACTTGGGTTTTGGCTGTCTGAGCCCATGGGATTTGGGGTTGTGACCCACGTCAGGTGAGTGTGCGGCTGTTGGGTTTCCAGGGAAACGTTGTTGGCAGCGGTGGTGGGTCTGTCCTGTGCTGACCGTCCGCTGTGGCATCATGTGAGACCCCACCTGGAGTCCCGTGTCCAGCTCTGGAGTCCTCAACAGAGAAAGGACATGGAACTGTTGGAACAGGTCCAGCGCAGGGCCACCAAGATGCTCAGAGGGCTGGAGCAGCTCTGCTGTGAGGACAGGCTGAGAGAGCTGGGGCTGTTCAGCCTGGAGAAGAGAAGGCTCCAGGGAGACCTGAGAGCAGCCTTCCAGGATCTGAAGGGAGCTCCAGGAGAGCTGGGGAGGGACTCTTGGTCAGGAAGTCTAGTGACAGGACGAGGGGGAATGGTTTTAAATTGGAAGAGGGGAGATTTAGATGAGATCTTAGGAAGAAGTTCTTTGGTGTGAGGGTGGTGAGGCACTGGAACAGGTTGCCCAGGGAAGTTGTTGATGCCCCATCCCTGGAAGTGTTTAAGGCCAGGCTGGAAGGGGCTTGGAGCAACCTGCTCTAGGGAGAGGTGTCCCTGCCCATGGCAGGGGGGTTGGAACTTGATGATCTTGAAGGTCCCTTCCAACTCTGACCATTCTAGGATTCTATGATCATGGTACTTCTCTGTGTTAACAGCCACAGTCTTGTTCCTCACGGGTGGTGAACGTTCTGAGTGGCTGCTGGGGCATTTGTGCTGCACAGAGGTTGCCCCTGTGTTTCTCTGTGTTAGCGTTGTTGGTAACTGGGCAATGTCCTCTTCTGTGCACCAGTCCTGTCAGTTCAGGAGCAGAGATGATGCCTGATCCAGCAGGAATGTACTCAGCTTGTGTCTTTGGACAGACATTCAAAATAAATGCGATGGTGCAGAGTTAGCAGAGGACAGAGTCATCCAGTCTTAAGAAGCTTGAAAGTTACCCAGACTGACAGAGCTCTTTGAAGGGAAGAGTTGGCCCAGGTGCAAAAAGAAATGTGTTTCACACCAATTCTCTTTTTCTTCAGGAATAGCTGAGATACTTTGAATGACAGAGAAATCTGTCTAATCCTGCCTGCTGGGCGTGTGCTTTGGGACCCCTGGTGTGTTACTCACCACCTGACAGTAACTGTGACTCTGGAAATGTCACGCAGAACCGTTCATGTCTTGGGTGGCTCCTGGAACTGGTGTCAGCAGCAACAGCGATGGGCACCCTGGAGGTAACTGGTTTGAGAGAGAAATCTGCAACGTGGGTTTTCCTCCTTGCATATGGAAAGAAGTTTCATGGTGTTTTTTAAAAACTGTTATTATTAGCTGTTTAGTTTGTAAACTATGAGTTTCCTGTTTGATGCAGTTGAGGGAAATGTAGATGGATAACTTTTGGGTCCTGCTTCAGGGGTGACCAGTAGGTAGGAGAAGGAGGTCAGCTTAGGGATGCTCCCAGCCAGTTGGGGTGTTTGTCCTGTGTGTGCTGGGCTGGGTGCCCATGCTGGAGCCCTGCCTGAGTGCTGGGTGGGTTTTGCTGCTGATACCAGCTGTGAGACAGAGGAAACTCACCTGCTCACATCATTTTAATTTCTTCTTCTTCACTTTTGTAGCTTTAGCTGTTTGGATGGGTTTTTTGGGCCCAGGCTAGTCTGGGATAACTGAAAACTGCACTCCAACAATCTCAAGCATTCAGATTATAATTATTCCCATCTGTCTGGTTTTGTTTATTTACTTTTTCAAGAAAGCTCTAGTAGTACTTCAAACAGCTTTATTGTGCCAGAAATTTCAGACACACTGATGTGCTGATTCTGTGCAGCAAAGCCTCAGAAAGTCTATTCAAGGCTGACACGGGCCTTTCCTTTCTCACCTTGGGCTGAGACTGCAGCATATTCCCTGGCTTCTTTCAACTTTTGTTTAATTAAGACTTACTTTTTTTAAATGTTTGGGTGTTTCTCTTCCATGCTCTTGTTTTTTTCTCTTTGCATCTGCCTGTATCTCCAGGTTTCCCTGCGGTATTCCCTTTGCCTTCTGGGCCCAACCAGAGCCAGCTGCACTGGCAGCGTTTTGGGGAACACCGATGGTGGGTGGACTCCTGGATGTCTCTTTTCAAGGAGTTTGCCCATGCATTTGCCCTCCACCACTGCCAAGAGCAGGTGCCTGCAGTGATGCCAGCCTTCTGGTGGGCAGAGTGGGAGCCATGGTGTGCTTTCCCATCCGAAGTGCCACGGTCCATGTCACCATGTGTAGCTGCCAAGTCAGGGCTTGTGCCGGAGCTCGATAAGGCCAAGGGTGCTGCTTCTGACATCAGGAGCCTTTGGATCAAGCTCTTTAAGGGCGCCTTGTTCATAAACGGTGACTTCATGCAGTGAAGGACAGTGCTGTGGTAACATTTAGAAGAGGCTTCAGAAAATTGTGCCCATCTTCCACTGTTAAATAGTCCAGCTTTGGTTTTCATCCCATCTCCACTTAAGAAGCTGGTAGCATCTTGTTTGCCCTAGTTTCTTCTTACTATGGCTTTTTGGTTTTGTTGCAAGGACCTTTCTCGTGGTTTTCAGAGGCAAACAAATAGCTTTAAAGATTGTGTCCTGTCCTGGTTTGAGGTAAAATGAACCAGTTTTCTGTTTTACAATTTTATTTTCTTGGCTGGGCCTCTTCTAACTAACGAGGCTCTGGAGTTGACAGCACATTGGTCAGAAAACTGTTCTGTCTCACAGCGATAAGACCTGATTATACCAAGGAATGGTGTGCAGAGAGGCCCTTGTGTAAGGGGGACGGGGAATGTGTCATCTGTCTTTTCTGATTTGGTCAGAACCAAAACAGATTGATAGATCTCAAACACTTGTAGCATCTCCACATCGGATATCTTGCCCATAATTTATAGATCTTTTGAAATTAGGCAGCAAAAGACTCTATTAACTGAGCAGAGAGAACTCTTGCCAGTGTTTTTATCCAAGTATAGCACAACTTATTCTCTTCATTACTCCCTCTCTTCACCTGCTGGCCCATTTTATCCTATCCCGGAGCTGATGCCTCAAGCAACCTCTGGGATTTTTTTGATGTGACCAGGCATCATTTCTGGAGGTGGCTGCAGAGGTGGAAGCCGTGGGCTGGAGCATCCCAGCTCCTCTGGCTGCCTTAGCCATGGCATCCCCAGCCAGCAGGTGATGCTGGAGAGATCAGCAAGGAGCTATCACAGAGCCCCTTGTCGCTGCAGCTGCAGTGACACTGGGAGTAAATACTCCCAGTATTTATTTTCCTTCGTTTCCCAGTGCTTCAGTGTTAGTAGTTTCAAAGCAAAAATCTCTACTGATTTTTCTCTGCTGGTGCATGTGATTGTCTTAAATGAATATTCAGCCCAGAAAGCCAACCGTATCCTGGGCTG
>VXBW01005385.1:1191598-1297213 GCA_013400375.1 Thinocorus orbignyianus
TAGGGAGAGGTGTCCCTGCCCAGGGCAGGGGGGTTGGAACTTGATGATCTTTAAGGTCCCTTCCAACTCTGACCATTCTATGATTCTATGATAATATCTTGGGGCACAACCTGTGAATGTTCAGACCCTCAAACTGCAGCGTAAGAAAACATGACTGACAATGGGTATGAAGGGTGGCAGTAGATATTTTATGCTATTTAAAAATAATTTAAGCAATATTTAAAACGTTCCTTGGAGGGCGGAGGGGATAATTTTCATGCTGTTTTCTTCACAGCTTTGTCTTGAGTTTATCCTCCCTTGTGTGGGTAGAGGTGTGCACCAGGATGTACTGGTGTGCCTGTGATGGGAGCTGGCAGCCCAGGGAGGCACAGCGAGCCGCTCCAGCAAAGTGGTGAGTGGCTTCTCTCTGCTGCCTTGCACAACACAGAGCTCAGCCTTTATCTCCTGCTTTCTTTGTTCTGGTTTGTTTTACTTCTAAGGAGAGTGTCTGTCCTGCTTGCACCCGGCCGTGGGGCTGTCCCGGGGAGCGTGGTGGGTGTGTGGCAGCACAGGGTCCGTGCCCCGGCCCCTGCCCACGCTGCAGGTCCTGCCATCTGCCCCGACCCTTGCAGGCAGGAGCTCTGCCACATCCCACCAGCCTCTGATGTAAACTAAATACTCCCATGGTTGCAAGTTGCCCATGGGACAGCTCTTGGGATTCAGCGATCGGCCCTGGAGCACCTCTGGGAAGAGCCGGTGTGGAGGAGAACCAGCACGGCTGCAGGTGAGCCTTCTGCTGGAGGAAGGGGGTCTGGGTGGCCAAAGCTTTGAGAAGGGCATGTTTGTCTGGGGGGGCTTGTGAGCATGCCGAGCACTCAGGAAACTGGTTGATGGGGTTGTAAATTGGGATGTGGGAGTTATTTTTAACTAGTGATGCCTGAGAATGCAGGAGAATCCACGTGGGAGGATGAATCATAACTGTGATGGGGAAGGGAAAGGATGGGCAAGGCTGGTGAGCTGCGTGCTCCCCAGGCATAAAAACACTCCCAAGTGCCTAACCCTTCCAAACCAGCCATCGCCCTGCAATCCCACCAAGTATGCTCTTGGGAGCGGAGGAATGTATATAAATATTTAATGTGCATCAACATCTCCCCAAAATAAAGTATTTTGACAAGTTCTGGATGATTCTGAGTCTCACGGGGAGATGGCTGAGCAAGAAAGGCTGCTCACTATGCAGGCAACAACTTAATTGCTTCTAGAAAAATCTGCTTTAAGAATTACTGTCAAAGCAAGCAGAAAGTATCAAAGAAGAAAAGAGATTTGCACCCACGGGACATGATTCTCTCTCCAGCCCTGGTGGAAGCAGGTGGTGGGACTGTCCCAGCACCGTGAGCCTCTCGGGGAAAAAAGGGGAGAGTCAGGTGTGACCTACGTGGATCTTCTGGTCCGGACCCAGGAGGTCTCACTTACATGGGTCTGTCTAGGAGAGAAGCTGAGTTGAGTGACTCCTGTAAAGGAAAGATGCTTTATGCTTCTGCAGCCCCATCTGTAAAACCTAATCCTTGACAGTTTAGGCAACCAGAGGGCCTAAACCTCAGAGTCTGAACCTCTGCTCAAACTGCCTGTGTTTTGAACAACACGGGAAAGCGGCTGAGAAATGTAGAGGCTGTGTTGGGGGCTTCCAGGGAAGCAGGAGTGACCCAACTGTGGATGAAAGCAGCGAGAGAGCTTGCTTAATGCTTGAAGGGAGGAGAGGCTGGAAACGGGAACTTGTGCTCATGTCTGCTTGTTTACAGTCTTATTGCTTGTGCTAACTGCAAGCAAATTTTTATATAAGAAAACCACAGCATGGATCCCCAGTTGATTAGACTTAGGAAAGTAATGGATTTGGGGTTTTATTTTCTGTTTTCCTGGTTATCCGAGACATGCAAAAGCCATGGGCTAGACTTCTTTTGACTGGGAGCAAGCAGCTTTTCTCTTTTGCCTTGCTCTTTTCTTCTAGAGGCCTTCAATCCTTCTGGAGCTCTCTGAAAAGCAGCCAGCAGAGGGTTATTAGCTGGTGCTAATGGAGACTCAGAAGCGTGAACGGTGTCTTGGCAACAACTGAGTGACACGAGATGGCATCTCAGTGCCACAAGGTACCTAGTGAAATCGGGGGAGTCGGTGGCATGGGTCCTGCTGAAGTGTGCTTGTGGATCACACAGGCTGAGCCCTGCACACCCCCGGCCACGGACAAGTTTCCAGCATTGAAAATCCTGGTGCAAAGGAGTTTGCTTCTTGCTTGCTTGCTCTTGCTCTGTAATTGACTGACTCCTGGGAAGCCTTTACCCTTCATCTTTAGGAAGGTGATAATGTGTAGTTAATACAGATGCAAGGGATTCTCATTTGATTTTTACTGATGCTCAGTGCATAATAATTAATTGTTTCCACTTTATTATTATAACAATAGAAATCCTATATATTTTGTTTGTAATGAGTTTTATTAACAAGACCTTGCACTCTTGCCGTTCATTTTCAAAGCTAGATTAAATCCTCTCTTAAGCTTAATTCAACAGAAACACTGCATAAATTCTGCATTACCTGCCTGTAAGTATTATACACTATAGTCACTTACTAATTAAAATGATGATATCCAGTATTTGGAGTGTGCCACTTGTCTAGTGCAGCCTCCCGCTGTCATGGCAATCTCATCTCCGTGGCAGCATCGGTTTCTGAGCATCGCTCGTAGCCATGGCAACGGGAGCTGACAGGGAAGTCCAAGCTGGCCCTCGTTAGGGATGTGGAGGAGCAGCTCGCTCTGGCTGCAGTGATGCTTTCTAAGGGCACCAGTACAGTCCACAGCACTGGTCCAGCACGTGGGGGTTCCATGTGATAGTGAACCCCCTTGGTTGAAACTTGACCTGTTCTGATACAAAGGGTGGAGGGAAGATTGGAGAAATGAAACTGCTAATAAACCAGGGGGTGAAGCCTAGGCTCACTTTGCTCCTAAGACTCCTAAAATCTTTAATTTAGCAAATTGGCTGATTTCCTGGGATAAATTACACAGAGGAGCCAGGCAATTTATTTGAAGTGTCTGAGCACTGGGTACCTGAGTCAGTGTCTGTATCTTTTATTCCCGTTTTTGCGACTGACCAGATCCTGAAACCAGTCATGAAGAGGAGAGAAAAAAAAAACCAAATAAACAAAGAAACAAACCAACAACAAAAACCCTGAAAGGGCAACTCAGTGTTTTGGTGGTGACCTGGGCTTCCAGTGATGAGACAGGACCTTTTTTCAACTTTCCTCTGTGTGAAATATTGAAGCCTGTTGTGGTTTGCCGGGTGCTAAAGAGAGGGTCTGGGTGGGTTGTGTTTGAGAGGGAGGTGGTGGCAGGGTTGTGCCAGAGTCCTGCAAGCGTTAAACTGGGAGACCTGGAGGTGCTGTGGTGATGTGGGGAAAGGGGAAATGCAAATATGGTGTTTTGGGGCACTACAAAGAGTTGACCAGCCTTCATTGCTGTTGATGTTGATGGGAACACAAGGTTATGAGGCTAACAGTTTATACAGAGCTGAGTTAGCGGGAATCTTACCTGGAAAAGGATTTAGGTATTAGGCTCAAGGAGCAGAGTACAGTTCCCCTTATTGAAAAACAAACCTTCAGTGGGAAGTGACACCTGTGAGAATTTGCTGTGTCTGATGGAAATGAGCAGTTCAGAGGCTGAGCCTGTGCTTGTCGACTGGCTGCAATACAACAGCTACTTTCTTCCCTTGAAATCAAGTGTAGTGGGAGTCTGTGAGAGAGGACGGGGGCTGTGAGTTTCCAGCTGGGAGCTTTGAGGATTCAGTAAGATCCATCAACCTGGCCCTGCCTCCAGAGAGAGCTGCGGGAACCGGTGTAGGCTGCAGCAGAGCCCTGACAGCACCAAGGACAATCAGCTTCTGCATCGACCGTTGAATCTGCTGCTTCTCCAGCAACTGAGCTCCGGATTTAGGAGCGTGCTGTTCAACAGTCAGCAACAGCAAAAGCCTGACCCCTGCAGAATTTCCAGAAACTGTGACTCAAAAAAAGTGGTGTGGCATCCTTAGGGGTTTCCAGTCTGTGCTGTCCTGAATGATTTTTGCAGTTGCTTTTTATCCTTCTCATAACTGGAAGAGATTAATCTTCTTTTTCTTATTCAACTCTCATGTCATGTAGGTGACTAGAACGAGGTTCTTCTGCCCTCACTGCCTTGGACTTGCAGCCTGGCACAGCTCATCAGCCAGTTTCATGGCAATTTTGTGCTGCATACTCTTTAGTTATCTTCTGCCTAATTCTTCAGAAATTCAGTTCGATATTTTTAAAAAAAGGACTTTGCGACTAAAACGTTCATAGGAATTTATTTTATCTCATAAATTCTTGGTTATAGGAAAAAACGATGACGCATTTTAGACGTGTTGGTTGGTTCAGCAGCAAATCATAGAGCTTAATCATCAAGACTTCTTAATCCCAGATAACTGGGGTTTTGTTGGCTTGTTGGTTTTTTGGGCTTTTGTTTTGCTTATGCTACAAGCTAATCCTAATGCTGAGATTATTATATCCACAGCAATTAAATCTGCATGCAGTTTTTCATTTTAATCTGTTATTTACAAACACAAATGATTTCAGATTAACGTTTTCTAGGTCTGGGCTCTCATTCAAGTAAGATATACCAGACAATGAGGAGTTGGGCAGGGAACATTCTAGAATAGGTGCACCCCTTTCTGCTCAAGAATGAGCAACTGCTTAAATAAGTAAATAAATACAATTTTAAGAACCCACCAAAATAATAAAAAAAAAAATCCTTGCTGGCTAGAAGTATCCCTGGAATGTGCCTTGCACCAGCCCCAGCGGGGGGTGAGGGGCTGAGCTGCACCCCCAGGGAGATGTGGTGAGAGAGTTTATCTTTAGGGAGAAGGAAAGAACCGTTTCTGGCAGCTTTTTCTTCGGGGGTGGGGGATATTGGGAAACCACTTGGAGCTTTGCAGAGCTGTCCCAGCAAAACGTGCTTCACAAATGTATGGGGTGTCATTGCTATTTCAGGGCTCAGAAGAATGCGAGGTATCTCACCAAAGACATAGTCCTGCCCTGGCAAAAACAGAGGGATGTGGTTTGATACGACACGGCAAGTATGTTTGTAAACAGAAATGTCAGAGAAAAGCTACAGGGGACACAGACAAGTAACAGGGATGTGTGGTGCTGAGTAACATGTGCCTGGGAGTATTTTTCATTATCTTTTACTGTGACTTTCCTTAAAATCTCTTTCCTGTGTCCCTTTCCCCCCTAGCTCTACGGCCGAACAGGTGGGGTTTAGAGGGGTTTGAAGGAGATGCTTTGACAATGTGGTTTGTGAAGGACAATAACATGGGGGAAAGTAAAGGTGAGGGACAAAAGTTATGGATGGGGAGAAGGGGGTGGGTGCTTTACCTCAGGGGGAGGTAAACCCTGAAATGTAGGCAAGGACTACAGGAGCTCCAGCTTTCAAAGCACCAGCTTCCAGTTTGCATTTTCAGTCCACACTTGAAGAACGTGATATGGGAACAGCCTGTGTCCTCTTGCCTGTGCGATGCACAGAGCGTGGGGCTGAGCCCATGGGGCAGAGGGAGCCAGCAAAATTACATGGAGGTAGCAAATTTCTCTTGGGTTTTGGCTGAGCTGGACTGAATGGCTTGGCCGTCTGGAGGTCAAGACTGTGTGGAGGAATAGTCAGTGAGATGGGGAGGTGGGTGGGTCATGTGGAAGAGCGGTTGTGTGGTAGGGAAAGGGAGAGAGCAGCTGGAAAACATGCTGCGTAGGTGGTTTGTGTCCATCCCCTGCCATGATGGGTGCGGGCAGACTGTGCTGGGGGTCAAGTGAGCAAGCGGTGGTTGAGAAAACCAACATGAGCTTTCCACCCCCCGTATTCACTTTAAAATGGGTAGTGGAGTGTTAAACACTCCTTGTGCTCCAGGATCCTTGCCTGCAGCATCACAGCAAAGGGAGCACAGACCCTATTGTGCTCAGCCCTTTCATCTGCCAGAGCACTGTTTCTCCTCCCTAAGGAGATGACTTATGGGAGCAACCACCACACACCATGAGCTACGTTTACAAATAGCACACCAGCTGTGTCGCTTTCAGGAGCTCCTTTAACACTTCAGTGTTTGCTCCCTTAATACTTCAGTTTAAGAATTGATAAGTGTTCACACTGACATGTGAACATTCAAATTTGCATCAAAAGAAGCGTGAGCAGCAGGGCCAGGGAGGGGATTCTCCCCCTCCACTCTGCACTTGTGAGACCCCTCCTGGAGTCCTGTGTCCAGCTCTGGAGTCCTCAACAGAGAAAGGACATGGAACTGTTGGAACAGGTCCAGCGCAGGGCCACCAAGATGCTCAGAGGGATGGAGCAGCTCTGCTGTGAGGACAGGCTGAGAGAGCTGGGGCTGTTCAGCCTGGAGAAGAGAAGGCTCCGGGGAGACCTGAGAGCAGCCTTCCAGGATCTGAAGGGAGCTCCAGGAGAGCTGGGGAGGGACTCTTGGTCAGGAAGTCTAGTGACAGGACGAGGGGGAATGGTTTTAAATTGGAAGAGGGGAGATTGAGATGAGATCTTAGGAAGAAGTTCTTTGCTGTGAGGGTGGTGAGGCACTGGAACAGGTTGCCCAGGGAAGTTGTTGATGCCCCATCCCTGGAGGTGTTTAAGGCCAGGCTGGATGGGGCTTGGAGCAAGCTGCTCTAGGGAGAGGTGTCCCTGCCCATGGCAGGGGGGTTGGAACTTGACGATCTTGAAGGTCCCTTCCAACTCTGACCATTCTGTGATTCTATGATTCTAAAAATTAGCATGAGGAGTTAGTTTCTATCCCTTTGACCAACCTTATTGTTGCGCTGTCCACGTGTGCCCTCTCTCCCCTTTCTGTCCAGCACACAGCACAGGGAGGGTTTTCCATGGACTGGTGTGGCTGTGGACCCCACGGGGAGCGTGGCAGTAGTGCCCAGAGGGCTGCACGCTTTCTGTCTCTTCAGTTTGATGCCACGGGCACCCAGAGGATGCACCTGATGTGCAGGGAATGTCAGGAGGGCTTCTCCTTGGGCTTCTCCAGATGTCTAGGAGCTCTTTAGAAATTTTGTTCATGCAGGAGGTATAGAAGGGGTGTGAGGGACTGTTACATCAATCAGGGTCCTGGGAATGGCAGATTACATCTGTTGAGCTCCATCAGTTGTCCACATGAGGCTGCATGACAAGTACTTTTGTTAACTGGAAGAAATGAAACTTTTCTATCAGTTAAGAAGGAAGAAATCCTGTTCTGTTAAAGCTGGCATAACCCTGCCTCGTGTACAACCCATTCCCTGCGTTGTGCATTTAGAGACTCATGCTCTGCACGCTCACAGCCGTGGCGTAAGCACCTGATACAGAAACCCAGGAACGCATCTCAGCTCATTTTCAGGAATCATCTTAACTTCTTTTACCCCGGGCCCTCTAGGGGAAATCCAGCCCTTACAGGAATCAAAGGCAAACTGCTGCTGGGTTCATCATTTAAGAGTGGGAGTTTGGCCTTAGATTTCAGAAATGACAGCTTTGTGCTTTCCCTCCTCTGCCTTGCAGAATCCCTCTCTTCAGAGAGGATGCATGTGCTGTTGCTGCTTCTTTTGTATACTTTGTCCTCTTTGCTGCACAACTGAAGTTCATCCAACTGATGCTGTTTGCACCCCTAGATTGCTGTTTTGTGCCTTGTGTTATATTTTCCAAAGCAGACTTTTGTAATAATGAAATACAAATAGCTGTTCTGAGTATTTTATGCTCTAAAAGTGAGCACAGTCAACAGATGCCAAGATGTAATAAATCAAACTGAAGCGCTGTCTTTGTTGCTTCAGCTTGAAAGGGAACTGCTGTAGAAGAAGGCAGTGATGAAATCTAAACTGCATTTGCAATCCCGTGAAGATTCAGGTCAACAGGGTTGAGAGCAGAAATTAATGAAGTGCGATGTTTGCTGCAACAGCTACAGTAAATGTGGAGGTTTCACAACAGAAACTCAAAGGGAGTATTTCAAATGCACAGGATGCTGAGTGCCTGATGTTGGCCCCAGGGCCTCGAACATTAGAGGGAGAGAGGGCTCTGCATCTGGTGTCCATGTGAAAGTGAAACATCCCGTATGTGCTGAAGGTCACAGTGACCTGGGATGCTACACTGACATGGCTGTGAAGCAGCATGGGCTGCTCTGCACTTTGCAAACCGATTTTCCAGGACAGGAAAAAATAATATTGAAGAAAAATATGACTTGTTTCTGTAAGCCTTGCAAGTGCTTTCACTTCAGCTGGACTTGGTGCCGCTGAGAAAGCACTGTCTGTCCCTTCCATCTCTGCTCTGCACTGACTTCTGGGAGAGGAGAGCAAACTTCCCTCTGTGTGTATTTGTCTCCTTGGCAGAGATGGAAGATCGCTGTGACACTTGGATTCTTTAGTGTATGCTGTTGTGAGTTCCTTAAGGGATATGATTGTTTTTGTGGCAGGTATCACGATGGTGTCCCTCAAGGCTGAAAACTCGCCACAGTCCATGCAGGCAGCCAGACTAGTGCTTTGCTTTCCATTAGCAGTTTTATTCTTCATACTTACCAAACCCCCTCTGGATTCAGTGGGAGATCTGGCTGTACATCTTTGGCAGAACTCACCTAAATATCAGGGTCTTTATCGTTTCCTGATGTGTGAAAATGAAAACTGCAATGCTGCAGTTCAGTAAGACTAAGCCACAACTGTCTCCTTGACTTCAGAGTCCATGGTCTCTCCAGTGGTTAAATTTTTGTCTGTTTATTTTTCTTCTCAAATTCTTCTATATGTGGTGGACTTTGAGAACTGTTACACCTCTGTGCCAGTGCAGGGAAGGTCACTGGGCGGGTGAACCCTGCCCCATCCATTTCTTGAGACAGCATCTTGCTCTTCCGTTCTTCTTGGCTTCCACGTATTATCTCCAAAAAAAACCCAAAGTAAAATGACCAAACTGTGCTAAGCTTCCACCACAGCCACCAGAACCAAGAAGCAGAGAGAGAGAGTAACCAGAGGGAGGCATGAGCTTGTGTGAGGGACATCAGTTAACGGGTGGCTGCTCCTTGTGAAGAAGGCAGCAGAGTCCCAGCTAAGGTGAACCCAACCTGACAAGATGTTTCCCTGGCTTGAGGGAATGAACATGTGCTTTCGTATTTGAACTTCAGTTATGGTGAGCTGTATACCCTGGCATTTATAAACCTCTGTAAGCTCTCGGCCTTAGGCTGTGCAAGAATCTCTTACCTTTGCCCAAAGGTCTTGAATTTCTGAGGGCCAGGGGCATGCCTGGAGTCAAGCACTTGAATGTTTTCAGTGTTTTTGTCACCTTTATTTCTTATGCTTCTCAATGACTGGCATATGCTGAGTTTCTTGGGTCGTGAAGAACCTTAAAATGAACAAAAAAAGAAAAACGAGGAGAGATCTTCATACTGTGTGCAGAGGAATTTTTCAAAACCCCTCTAAATATTTATATCCCTTCACCTACAGTTTATTTGTTAGAAGCCTTCTCTTACTGTAAATCGAAGTGCTGATTCTGAGCTGACTAGTGTCAGAGTCAGTTCAGGGAGAAGACGAATGGGTCCTTTGTAAGTTACCTTTCTGTGGTTGGAAGAGTAAGCACTGTCTGTTCACTGAAGGCATTGCTAAATGTGTTTGGATTTGTCAGGGGATTTCTTCTAAATACTGCTAGTCAATTTAGAGGGGTTTGATTTATCTTTTTAACGGCATCCAAAATTTGTTGCATTGCTAACTTTTAAATCTCAACAGATTCATTATGTCAAACACAGTTGATCACATACAGTGTAAATTAATTAGCATTGACACTGAAAGCAGAGACAGCTTTTAATTTATTTTTTTTTTAAAGGTAATGCATCCAAAACATAATTCTGTTTGAAAGGAAAAAGGAAAATGAAAAGAAAAAGCATTTTCACATCAATTATACCTCCATCTTCTGTGCCGCCTCAAAGGAAAAAGGTAATGTAATATATAAGTTTCCTGTTATTGTATAGGAACATACATTGATAATATAACTTTTAACATCTCAGCTACAGGAAAGAAAACTGAGGATGTGATGACTTTGGACTCAGATTCTCATATCAGCCACTGAAAAATCTTTATTTTTTAAATATAATTTATTATTATTGCTATCATGAGAGATACCTGTTTCCACTCTATTTATTTCCAGGCACTCAAGGCTTTCTGAAATTCAGTTGAGGGATTGAAAAGAAATGCTTATCCCAAAACTCCAAGACTCCCGCAATACATGCCTTACAGTAAATGCTAAGTTTTGGGTAAACTGTTACTACAGGTATCATTGAGATTATCTGTTGCGTGTCATCTGAGGATCAGACCCCAATTTGCCTTACAGATCTTTTTTGTGTGCTTGGGGGGGCAGTTGCAATGCTCTGGACATGACTTCTGGGCAACCTCTTGCCACTTCTAGTTGGGAGTGTGAGGGCACCTCGGGTTTGTGGTGCTTCTGAACCCCCAATCGGCTGCTAATGATAAAGGTGGGGGTTTTGCTGCTCCGGGTGGAGGGAACAGCTGAGAAACTTGAAGTGTCATAACACAGGGATCTACTATGAAGATTAAGCAAAGATTGAATTAAAGCAAACTAAACACTGAAGCTGAAAAGAAAGCTGATGCACGCACCTTCTAGACTTACATTTGCATCTTTTCCCTAGTGAAGATTGTAAGACAGAGCATTTCACTAAGTTTTTTCGCAGTTAATAACTAGGCGGGGTGTTGCTTCCATTTGGTATCCAGATGGTAACGTGGCATATTGTGGATGACACTGAGAAAATTGCCTTCCTCTAGAAACTGCCTGTGTGAAGTATATTAAAAAAATGTCATCTATTTCTGCAGTATGAAAAATGGGGAAGAGTGATGAAAAATGACACTGAGCTGTGTAAGAATTGCTCAGATGCCAGCCCAGCCATGTGGTAATGCTGCCGTGCTTATGAACATGATGGTGATTACCTTTTCAGGTAGTCGTCTGCGAGGGCTTTACCATGCTGAACCCTCACAGCATGTGTAATTTGTAGGTATTATCAGATTCATTTTGCAAGTGAGTGAACTAAGGCATAGAAGTGTTAAGAGAATAAAGCTCATAAATTTCACACTGTAAGTAGACTTGTTATCCAGGAGGCACGTGGTTTGTGTTGGGCTGCAACTCATTCCCTACTCTGGGAATGAGCGTGTGACTTGTTTGTTGCTTTTGAACTAGCTCTTGTATTTCATTCTTGATTTCACAGGCTTCACTGAAAATGGACTCTGAGTTGCACAGAACCTGGAAGGAGCAAGTGCCCTTTCTGATCTGACACTTGCTTTATGTAAAGGACTGCCAGTAACTTTAAGGGGCTTTGGCTTGGAGCTTTGGATGAGGTCCTCTGTGAGGCTTGTGTTTTGCAGCAGGACTGAAAGTCATCTCAGCATCACAGATCTTTAAACACAAGGGCAAATCAAGGGCACAAACCTGCCTTTTAATTGTGCTTTTCTTCATGGGGTCAAACCCAGCTCTCGATCTTCAAGTTTATGTTAATTGAAATCATATATGTGAGTGAAAAATACTGATCACTTTTGCTTTCCTTGCCCGACTTACGTGATAAGTTACGACTTATCTAAGTCATAACTAAGTCAATATTTGCATGACAAAACTCTCCCCCCTTTTTCTTCCCACTAGTGAATTCCCAAACATTACTTCCATTAAAGGTCCATGTGCAGGAAGAAAAATCCCCAACCCCTCTGTCCTTCCCATTTCTCTTCCAACGTTTTTGGTTTCAGATTTTCAGTTAATTCCAAAAAATGCACATGCTCAAATACTCTGAGCATTCATACTGTTAGCATACACTGAGCAAACAGGCTCAGCTTCCCATAGGAGTTAGCCCTTTAGCAGTTGTGTCTTGTTTGTCTTGTATCTTTAGTCTTCTTAACTCACTAAGTGGAAAAAGAAAGATAAATGCAGCATCAGACCCTGGATTTTGCCCGTAATGAAGAGTTAGGCATATATTTTCCATGGCAGCCTGCAGAGAGTCATCTGAGTCTCTAAGGACGTTTCATGTTGTCTTCATAATGGATTTTGTCTTTGTTGAGTTTTCTGACTGTCCTCAAATTTTTATTTGGAGAAAGGGTTCACATTATACTATCCCTTAAGCCATGCTGTGAAGAATTCCTGCCCCATGGGATGCCTCAAGCCTCAACTTTTGCGTCCTTTGGTGACGGAGGTTGCTGCCACAAAAGGCTCTCTAGGAGACAGGGACCTTGAGAAAAAAAATCTGGCATCAGCAACTATGTTGTGACCTTTTCATCATCAGAGTGCTTGGCTGTTGCTCTGCTGTATTAATCTGAATGTTTTCCAGAGAGGAAATCTGGAAGGTGGGAGCAAGAGCGCAAGGAAGATTATTCTTAAGTGTTACAGCCTATTTCGGGAGTGATTCAAAAGTGAAGAGGGACACATGACAGGCAATTACTGAAAGCCTAAGAGACCTGTAAGTGAAACTTGAGGGAAAATTTTGTGAAGTTTATTGGCGAAAAAACTGATCTGAAAGGAAGAAAGAAACCTCAAACAAGAAATAGCTAGTAAACTTAACTCCAAAGAAAAGAGTTATTTCAAATTAAGTATTTTTGCTATGATCAATAGTTTTACATTGTGCAATGCGTAATATAATTAGCAAGAAAAATAATTCTGAAACACAGAATTAAAAGGCTCAAATTTTCAGTTTTCTAGGTCTTGTTTTTAGACAAAAAATATGTTTTCTTGGGGGGTACAGCTTGAGAAAGCTGACTTACGGCACCAGTATGCAAGTGGCATATGTTTTTCAGGTGGTTATTCCCCAGTGTTTTCCTATCCCTCCTCTTCACGTCTATAGAAGGCTCAGGGATTCTTTCCAGGCCTTTTAAAAATGGAACTGTTTGTCAGAATCATGGGCTAACAGATGGAGAAGAGTTGTCAACAGCTAGCCAAAGTAAATATAGTTGCAAAGAGTTTTCAGCAATAACTATGCATAATTATGCAAGTCAGTCATCTTTCTGTTGAACTTTGGAGGACTGCATAAATCCATGGATGCTGCTGATCATCCTTGTGCTCTTGTTGGGTGCTGGAGTTCATCTTGGTAACTGTGTACAGTTTCACCTGTCTGATGTGCAAAATATGAGGCTTTGGAGCAAATAAGGCTGCCTCTGCGGGCACCTGCTGAAGAGCCAGTCTGCCTCTGCTCTCTTGGCTCAGTGGTGGGAGCCATGGGGTGTTGGTGCCTCTGGATACCTGGAAGTGCTCTTTGGGTGGAGGTGGATGATGACCAGTGTATAGCATTGACAACAGGAGGTCCCAGGATCAAGTGGCTTCAGAGGTTCACGGGCACAGAGAAAGTATTCCTTGTACTGAACCAATTCCCTTTGAACCAACGATGCTGGGTGTTTCCTCAGCATTTTGTGAAAGCCCTGCATAAAAGGGTGTTGGTAAGACCCGACACTTCGTATTTAACCTTTCAAATTCCCAATTTCTGGAGCCAGATGGTGGAGAAAATATCACATGGATCTGAGAAAGATGTGAAATAAAAATTCCTCAAAGATAGCTTGAAAATCCAGAGACTTGCTGTGGGTTATGGTTTAGCCTACCGGTTAATATGCTCTTGCTGCCTGCTCAGTAATTTGTCGGGAACGGGGAAGAAGAATCCAGACTTGGCAAGCTGGTGCTGCAGACAGATTTTGTCAGATGAAATCCCAGTAGACATTAGTCCAACATCAACAGCTCCTGAGCTATCACATGGGAATGTGCAAGGAGATAAAACGAACATCCAAAAGGGTGGACTCTCTATTTTAAGGGACGGAGAAGGGAATCTGGCTAATGTAATTTTTTATTTTTTTTTTACATTTCTTTGTGGAGTCGTTCAGAGAAATGATGGAAAATGCTGGTTCCAAACACAGATATGACTGTCTTTTCTTGAATTCTTCACTTTATTTAAAGTTGCCTGACTCCACTCTCCTGCTTTTTCCTACATGTGAGGAGAGGTTAATCCTATCTGCCTTTACCTCAGAGGGATCGTGAGGGCAGAGTTTGGAAAAGAATTTGCCGTCTATGCAAAGAATCCACAAGTGACTGCAGGGGGAAAAAAAAACAACCCAGACCTACCGTTGGGAAACTCCAGCACCAGTCAACTACTTTCTGGAAGTGGAGTGTCCTGTTACATAAACATCCTTGAAGCTTTGCAGAAGGGGTGACATTCACATCACATATGTGGGGCCTGACTAATTGGGCTTTGTGTGTGAAGAACGGGGATGGCGAGGATAAGGAAGTGAAATCCCCAAGGTGCAAGCTGGGCCTCCTGCTTCCCATGGCCTGGACTGTTGCTTACGTGTTGAAAAGGGCTCTTGGAGGCTCCTGTACCACTGAGCTGATGACTGGGAACTCTGAGGGCCCTGCGACTTAGCCTGTGTCCTGGCTCTGCCTTCCCCAGCGGTCTGGGAGCCCAGCAGCTGGCGGCAGTGGCCTCCAGCAGTCACTCATTGGAGCATCCCTCTGCCCAAAAGTTGTTAATATTCCTTTGTACCAAAGCCTGCATCAACTGAGTGGTCCTGGTCTATGTACAAAAAGCATGCAGACCACGCAACCCCTTGGCTGCCTCTACAAACATTGGAAGAAGGGGGCCACGAACTTCAGGAGCTGTCAGTTGCCCCCCCGGGAGGAGTGTGTGTTTTCCACTAATTATGTGGGGATCCCAAATCCCACATCTGCTATTTTGATGGCCAAAGTAAGGTGGCACCAGTACCCCTCCATCCAAAACTCACGTGAGACCCCAGCTCCAGTTCTCCACAACCCCACACTTTGGGGCAAAGAGGAGCTGCAGCATGAGTTGAAAGTCACCACTTTGTTTTGCACACACTTTGTAAATTTTTGTCACTAATCCCAGGCAAAGAAAATAACCTGTTTTCTTCCCGTCTCTTCATGGAAAACTATGCATAGCAGGCATGTAAATAACTTGATAGTGTCTCCTAGAAAATGAAACTCTGTATTTTTCTATATTTTATGACATACACAAAATAATGGTTTGCAGGTTTTCCATCCTGCACAACAGCTTTCAGGGTAACAGGTCAGATTTAGCAACTCAGATGGTAGTGAAAGGAACAGATTCACAAGCTAAAAGAACCAGTGCTGAACTGGTTAGGAAAGAGTAAAATCTGAATTCCCAACTCTTTTTCTTTTCACAGCTGTTAAGAGTTCAGTGGGTTGAACTGCAATCCTTCAAGTTCATCTGTTGACTCCAACACAAAACTATTATAAACTGTGCCTCTAAAACACGTGATGAAACATTTCTTGAGAGCTATTTATTCCAACTGCAGCAGAGGAAAGTTTTCAGAACACCCGGCATTTGGTAGAGGAAAGGTCTCCTGAGCTTTGCTAAAGGAGGAATTATTTGCATACCAACGTAAGTTGCTTTTTGATTTTTTTTCCTGCACCACTGAATAAAATAATACTTTTAACTTTCCCCCTGCTATGGAAACAGGGTCAAGTAGTAAAAAATATGTTTAAATGCCTGGTAGAGTATTTCTATATAGTTTTCTTTCTTTAATTGTGTGGATTGGTGGGTTTATAATTCAGCATAGAACTCAGCATGACTTAATATTGCATATTTTATTTTCCTTTAATGTTTTCTGTATCTGAATAACAGTTCATTCAGTTACAATATTAATGCAGAAGTGTGGTAGACTGCAAGCTTCAATCAAGCGTGTCCTGCAAGCTTGCAGATTACAAGTAGCAAGGATTAGTTTGGGGGTATATTTTTTTTTAGATGTCTTTTGTGTCTTTGATCTGAAGTTTGATCTTACGTATGCATAAACATTCTCCTCCAGGCTTTAGCTGTGGTAAAACACTTCCCATGCTGAAAATGGACCATGCAAACATGACCCAAGCCATGCTTGACGCTGAATCCCACAACACGGAGAAGAGCAACAGCAATGAGTATTTTTACATTCTGATTGTCATGTCTTTCTACGGGATCTTCCTGATAGGGATAATGCTGGGCTACATGAAATCCAAAAGAAAAGAGAAGTCATCCAATTTGCTTCTGCTCTACAAAGACGAGGAGAGAGAATGGGGGGAAGCTGTGAAGCCTCTACCAACCATATCGGGGCTGAAATCCGTCCAGATCCCCATGATGCTGAACATGCTGCAGGAGAGCATGGTGCCCTCCCTGTCCTGTGCCATCTGCTCGATGGAAGGCAGCAGCGTGAGCTCTGAGTCCTCCTCCCCAGACGTGCACTTCACCATCCAGGAGGAAGTGCTGGATGCTGGACTGGGAGAAGCGTCAGAAACGCTCCTCAATGAGAGCAGCGAGGGATCGGCGGAAAACATCCACAAGAACTCCTAGCACTCACAGGGCTCCCTTGATCAGCTGCCAAAGCGTGAGCGGAGCTCCCATTAAGAACTTGTGGTTCTACTTCCCTGTTCTCCGATGAACTCTCAACAGGTATCTGTGCTCCTGGGCCTGAGGCGTTCCTGAGAGCTGGTAGAACAAGGAGGCAGTGGTACCTAACACCAAAGTGTAACTTGCACATAATTGGGATGCTTAATTTTCCTTTTTCCATTGTTATTTCTTACCATAAGAGCAAAGAACAAGGAGAATATATATATATATTTAAATTGTCTAACTAGGTAACTATTACTGGCATGTCTCTGCATATTTCAGAAGTCTGCAAATATCTGGGAAATGTTTAGGGAAGTTCCCTAATGCAAGTGCCTGGTTGTTGAAGGTGATGGGTAACACTCATTCATGCAAAACTGTGACAGGCTAGAAGTACTTTTCCTGTGGTTTTCTTATAACGAGCCACAGCCAGCTGCAGATTTGCTCAATGAGGCCTCAAAAGCTGAAAATTTGTCAATGCTGTAGTTGAAGGGGGATTGCAGCACAGCTGGAGACTGACTTTAGGCACAGAAAAAAGGAAAGAAAAAGTAAATAAATAAATAAATTTAAAAAAAAAAAGAGGCAAGGAATTTCTAGGAGGTTTGTAAAGCCCAATCTCAGATCCATACCACTATATCTGTCTTTGCTTAAGTTGTACCTGGACTGGCTGGGTCAGGTTCACTAACTTCTGCTGCAATCCAGTCTTTGACTGAGTTACTAGTAGGAAAAGAGATTTTATTTTTTTGCTTTTGTATTATTTTAGAGATGTGTACATTTGATCACTAAAGGCAAAGATCTGGAAGTTAAAAAAAAAAAAAAAAAAGACTAAAAGGTCTTTATTACAAGGTGTAAAATGTAGAAAGGCTTGAACAAATGCTGCTCCGTTACGCCCCCTTGGAAAAAAAGGTGGGATTCAGAATGGAATTTAACCTAGCAAGGGTGAAGTCCTGGCCTCGCTGAAGTCATCAGCTGAGTCCTCTGGGCTTTGGGGGACACGCACATGATTTTATGATTCCCTGTTGGAGTTAAATTCTCCGTTTGAGGTCAGTAGAACTGCACCCACTTACATCACTGAAGAATCTGGCCTTTGCGCTCTGTTTAAGCCAGTGTAGATAAACATTGCATTACATGTGACACATGCATTTCTATCAAGTCATTAGTAACTAGTTTTTAAAACCACCACAGTCTTCCCCTCCTAGTTTAATGGTACTGTGATTTTTTTTTTTCAAATGCTCATTAAATTAGCTACTAAATTATTGCACTGTTAAAAGAAGTAATGTTATTATTGTAGCAACGTACGATTGTTTCAATCGTACCTTATATTTTATAATAACTTATTACAACGTTTGGATTAGTTCTGAACCGTGAGGGCTGAAGAGCCTGAATCTAAAGCGTTGCACAGCAAAATGTTTTGCAAAACGTCTCCACATATTTCCTGCGCTAAAATAGCTCTGTGATTTATCCACTGGCATCAGAGCTGGGAGAGACAGCTTGAAAAAAATAGGAACTCTGCTGAGCAGCAGAAATGAGCTGAGGCGAGTCTGCTGTGCTTGGGCCGCTTAGAAGGGAGAGCTCTGGGTTTGGGTGGGAAGGTCAGTGCAGCGAGATGGAGCCTGCAGAGGTTCTGCTGTCTCTCCCTCTCTCAGCACCGCAGAACAAAGGCCCCATTGTGCTCGCAAAGGGCCTGATCCAGCCCGGACTGAAGGCAGTGGGAGTTTTTCCATCGACTTCAGTGAACTTTGGATCAGACCATATAAAGCTTTTTGGTAGATTTTACTCCAAAAGGGGCTGTTTTAAGTTTAAAAGAAGCCAAATTAAGTTTGGCGCGTTGCCTGGAATCACTTGAATCCTGAAACTTTCCAAATGAGACTGACATGCGCGAGTTGTCACATTTTCCATTGCTTTCTCCTTCGTCCTTTTACTTGTGGTATAAGTGTATTTGTATCTGTAAAAAAACCTGATGTATATAATTCCTAACATTGAGTTGTATATAATTGTCTCGTGTATTTAAAGTTTATTGTTTCTACTGGCACTAATTTTTATTTAAATAAAGAAACACGTTTCCTGGAAAAGTTTCCGTGTTTGTTCACTACGTCAAGTAGATTTCCAGTAACGAGGCCATGCAGGATTTCTACATGATCCTTTTCTTAGCTTCTTTTTGTAATAATTCCTTGTGTTTGACAGTACTGCAGCGTTGTGGGCTGAGCCAGGTGCTGTGCGTTTGCCTTGGGTCCGTACTGGCTCTTGGGGGCACTGGGCAACTTCCTCACGCTCAGCTCCTGGCCATGCACAACCAGGGCCACAGGGATGCCCAGAGTCCTCCTGCAAAGAGCTGGGGGTGCTGGTGAGCCGTTGAAGAGGCCGGCAAAACTGATGAGCTGCTACAAAAACTTTCTTGTCACCCTTTCAGCCTCTCAAAGTCTGCATTTTGAGTTTTGGGTTTGAATTTGCATCGTAGCGAATAAGGGTGGGTTGAGGCTACAAGGCAAGGATCAGGCACAGGTCCCGCCGGATTTCCAGTGCTGGGCCATGGTGTGTTCGACCCTGGGTCTCATTGGTGCACTGTCATTTCCAGCATTATGGATAGGGAAGGTTTCGGGATTCTGGCTCCCAACACAGGGCAGAAGTGTTTAGAGGCAAGTTTGCCCTTCCATATCTCCTTCAGGCTGTGTCCAAGGTCACAGGCACCAGCTGACACCCACTTGTACAGGGTGATTTGAGGTTGCTCCGAAAATCAGGGTGCTTTAAATTTATATCTGCTGGATTTCCCACAAAACCCATTCTCCCCCGTTCTGCTCTCTTCAAGTCACTCCCTATTAAATAATTCCGAGGCCTGTTCACAAGCTTCTGTGGACCTCAAGCTGCCCATCAGCAAGACTACGTTTTCCTCCAGCAATGTAATCTCCCAGGACACCCACAGTGTCCTGGAATAGCGGGTCAGTAATGCGGCATCTTCCACATTACCCACGCCACGCTCTGTGTTTCAGTGTTTCCATTGCCCCAACAATGAATCAAGAGACTTCTGACAGCGCTGGCGATAAGAAGGAAAAACAGAACAGAAATGTAAATTACAGCTCTGCTCTGTGGATCAAAAAAGCCAGCTTATTCCAACGGTTCCTTGTGTTAAGTTGAGCTGCTATAAAGGGAAACACTGTGTGCTTTGGGGGTCTGTTTACACTGAAGTGAGTTAGTAAGCACGAAAACGTGGCCACCTTCTTGCAGACTGTCACGAAGCTATCCTTGGCCCATATGGTGCCAGAAAGTATGTGTGATGGTTTGGTAGCTATTTGTCTTTCCCTTATGCCATTTGTCTTCATCCAAATTAGTATTTTGATGGCGCCAGGGAAAAAAAAAATATATATATATTTTAGCTATGGAATATAATTGAATGTGCAGCTGAAGGCAATGATGCTTTGAAGACATCTTGGTGACCCAAGACTACCAGGTAGCTATTGTTCCAAGTTAATAGAAGCATTGTTAACCCAGAAAAGCTACAGATGGAAGAAAGAAAATTGCCCCTATCAAGCTTGTTTCAAAAATCTTTTGACTACTAAGGAAAAAAAGGTAATTTATTTTTTCCCCCCCAGAATAACAGACGTTTCCAGTGTGCCTCGGTAACTGAGTTAAATCAGATTCACAGATAATAGATGCTGGCTTGAGTGCAATGATAATTGATTGTAGTTTGAGTGAATGGACATCATTATTTTTTTCTTTTTACTAATGTATTCTTTCTTAACAGAACACAGCAATTAGCCTCCCGTTTCTCAGCAGAGCTGTACCTCATATGTTTGCTGGAACTATTAATGCTTATCACCTTGAACAGAACAGGAAAAAGTGGCCTCATGTGGCACACGTACATGGTCTAGCTCCAGGACCTACTGGAGATACATGTGTCAGCTCTGAAGATTATGGTGCTGGGATCTGTGGTAGCAGCTGCCTGATCTACAGTCCTAAACCCTACTGCTGGATCTCACCCAGCTGCACCTGTGAGGTTACTCATTCAAAGGGCTGAACGTGCTGAATAACTGCAGTGGAAATGCAGAACTCCTCTCTTCCCCAGGCACAGGCTCCTCAAGGGCTGTTGCCACTCACTGCAAAAGTTATCTCCCCAGCTCGGCCCTCTCACAGTGAGCTCCCCTGGATCTGTCCCTTTCTCAGACATGCACCCACACCTACTCAAATAATCAAATCAGTTCTCACACGGTTGGAAAGGAAGGAAATGGATAAGCTACGACAAGTCATTTCTGTTTCTAAGTTGTCAGTGCATGACGTTGGACAAGGATATGTGTATAGTCTGAGAATGAGGAGCTCACAGGTCCCCAAAGCACACTATCAGGCACTTTTTATCACCATCCTCCATTTCAGTCAAGAGAAGATTAAACCACCTGCCTTTAATTGTAATCTAAAAAGTTCAAGACCTTGCAAAGACAGAAGGCATCCCTGCCATGTGACAGAAGAGCTTTCTCAGAGGTGCTCAAAGAGGGATGAGGACAGTGTAGTTGGCTGCACCAGATGCAATTGTGCCAAAGCTGGGCCACGGTCTCCTGTGGCTGTTGACCTGCCATGCTCGCCTTATCATCTTTCTGGACCTTTTTGGTCTAGTGGGAAGACAATTTTTCCTTGAGTTCACAGTTGCATTTTATATTTAAAAGATGAGGTTTGAATCTAAGAGGTATAAGATGAATAAAATTGTTTAGGCTATTTGGTTTTAAGCAATGATCCTATTTGTCTCTGTGTATTTGGTTGATTTGCTTTTGTATTCTTTCCATTTTCACACGCCTCTGCAGTTCCTACTGCATGCAGCCAAAAATAGCTGCAAGATGAGCTGCCGCCTTAGTATACTGACACTTCTGTATCCTTCTCAACTAGGGAAGAAAGTGGAAAATAACACAAAATCAATGAGCACCGGAGTTTTTCAAAGCTTAATTTTCTTTTAGTTTGGGTAGGGTTCCAGTTTATATTTTGCCATCTGAGTAAATAACTCCAAGAAGGATAATACAGGATATTGAATGGTGTGTTACAGACTGCTTTCTTCCTGAGTAATTTAACTGTCCTGTTCTTCACTTGATTATCAGACATTGCTGTGATGTGTTCTTGACAGACATTAAAGACTTGTGACTCTCAAATTAAATATAGGATATAAATATAAAGCATTTGCCCACCTAGGAACAACAAATTTTTTTTGCTCCCCTTTCTGCTGTTAGATGCTAGAGTAGCTTCTGGCAACAAATGACAACTACTGGCATCTGTGACTGTCTGGAAGAAAGCAGCTCACCCCACTGGATCTCTGAGGTCAGCATAAGCCATGTAACAAGGGCTTTTGACTTGGTTGATACGAGAGAGGAGGTGCTGGCAAGCAGGGCAGTAGCCCTTGGATGTGGGAGACTAAATTCAGTTCCCTCTTCTGCTCCAGGCTCGCTGTGGTACTTTGGAAAATTACTTGCTTTGGCTAAGACTTTCATTTATAAACTGTAAGGAATATCACATCTTCACTGCCTAAGGCTGGTGTGAGAATAACTACGCTGAGAATCTCAGGGTGCTGAGCTCTGATGAAAAATGAGAAAAGACAGATGATTTGTCACTCTTTGTACTCGGAGAAGGAACCACAAAATTGAAGAATTTTTTCTGGTGTGAGCTCCAACTCTTTATCCAGGGCCAGCGTGTGGTGCCTCCATCCTCTGCAGCTTACCCACAAATGCTGGGACTGGAGCACCCCTATCATGGTGCTGGTCCCCATCCTGGCCCTCCCTGGGCCAGCTGTGTCTCATCCTAGCAATGAAAACGTTAGCTGAGCGGCACAGGCGAGAGGATGTGAGACACACAATGTTCACAAGAGGTTTTGAATCCTGTCCTAGACAATACACAAAAGACCAGTCTTTCCTTCTCTTCCGGAGGAAATGTAAACTGTGCTCCTCTAAGGCTGTATATCCCCCTTCTCTCTCTTCAGAACACAGTAAACCGATCAAGGAAGGTTTCCTGTAGGAGAGGGGGGAGGAAGAGAAGAAGTGTTGTTGCTACTGTTTTTTAATACTAGGTATGGAAGCACGTAGCAGCAGACAGACTACCTCTGAATGTTACACAGTGGGGCCTCTGTCAAGTCCTTGGAGCACCATCTCATCATTTTCCTTAGAAACACTTGCTGCTACTCGGCGACACATTGCTGTTGCCGATGCTATTGCTGATCCTGTCAGCAGCAGCAGGCTAATCAGTGGCAGTAATTGCTTTCCAGCATGTGCTTCTGCCACAGTGGGAAGCAGGGTACACTCTTGATGCTTGTAGAAGCGTGGAGCTTGAAAGCCCAGGCTCCACCAGGACATTTCTCCAGATGTGACTCTCCACACACAGCGTTGCAAGAAAGCACTGTGGGGTGTCTGGGGTTGTGCATGCATCCTGTTCATACATGCTAATTTTGCTCAGTTGCACAAGATTTTACATCAAAGCATGCTGATAACGACCTTCATGTTGCTGTTGGCTTTGGTTAGATGGGTGAGTGTTGTCTGAGTGAGGCACAGGGTGATGTGATGGTAGCACCTACCCATATTTACCAAAGAACTGCTCGTTGTGCCTTCACCAAAGGACAGAGCAGCGACAGCTCTGTCACATTCTCTCACTAGGGGTCTAGCTGTTCAGTGCTAAACAATTAACTGAAGTCGTATCTAATTAGCTGCTCTTTGGCCAGGATGTGTATCTCAGATGGATTCTCACTGTAATTTTTTTTTCTCCTATATTCATCAAGAATGAATCACCAGATGAGAAGGGTTGTGCAGCCTGCCTCTGCGGGGAGCCGTCATTAAGGAGGTGCAAACGGCTGCTGACAGAGCTGGCTGTCATCCCTGGTCATCCTGCTGCAGTGGCAAGCAAAAAACATTGCCTCAGGGCTGGCTGCTCTAGGTTTTCACTGCTTCAGGTGAGCTACAGATGCTGCTCTTAGTGCTTGGGTGGATATTTACATACTTATGCATCACTATTATAATAACACTCATGAATGATGTTCGAAATAGCACAGGATTCTTTTTGTCAGTGATAATAATTTTTTCCACAGCTTCTCTTCTGTGCTCTTTACTTTGTCCTGTGAAATACTATCCCTGGGAACAATGACAATTATATTCATATGGGAGGAAGGGAATAAATCATTCATATGGAATAGGCAGAGCTTTGGGATTAAAAGTGTTCTGTACAGGAATATTTGTGAGATACATGTGTGCCAGGGATGGATCACAGACCCAGGAGTTTAGAGTAAAAGTGCTAGACTCTTTGAGTCCTTGTATTTATGATGTCTAGACAGACAGCAAATTTTCCCTCATCTTTCTGTTGAGAGCTGTGCCAGTTTAAGCTGGGATAGTCCAATAAGTGGACTTCCATTTGTATGTACGTTTCTGATGTGCCTGTTTTCTTCCCCCTCACTGTCATTTTTCCACAGGACTGTAGCCCAGGGAAATTGTTTTTTTCAGGCTTCTCTTTATCTTCTTTTCTTTTCTGCATAAAAGAGATGGCTCAGGGCACTTAAGACAGGTCGAAAATTATTTCATCTGTTCCTTGTCACTTTCTAATGCTGACTGCTCCCATCACTTTTGAGATGCAGTACGTGCTTTCCTAACAGCTATACACAATCCATGCACTGACATATGGTTAACATCAATTTTATAGGGGCCTGGAAGCACATTTTATTTTTCCTGTTATAATGTGGGGCACAGAATTTGTTACTTCTACTGTGGGTCACCAGTTCAAATGCAAACCCAGGACAGGACTAGCCAAGATTGGCATGGGGACTGAATGGTTTTTGCAACACTGGCTCTGTCACACTGGTACCCTCTACACAACCAAAGGAAGTAGTTTGAACAAAAAGGAGGCATCTTATGCTTCAGATTGCAAAAGCAGTAGCAAGCCTGTAAATTGGGTGATGTGAGTTTGCCAGAGAAATCACTATCTGGGGGGGAACCCATGGTGCCCCCTCCCCACTGACCTTCGAGCCAGGTTTGGTGGGCTGGGGCAGGCAGTGATGGGCACTGACCCTCCCCAGCTGGTGCCTGCTTGCCAAAGCACAGTCCCAGGTGGCACCACCCACCAAAGTCTCCTGAGCCATCAGGGTGGAAGGTACAGGAGATGACCAGCTACTTTCTTATGCTGCACCAGATTTCGGAGGGGTAGACCTTCCTCTCACAAATGTTACAGGCAAAGTGGCATCAGGACTTGGTGAAGGGAGGCTCCAGGTACGGTTTGGGGAGATAACCCTGCATGCCCTCATCCCCTCCAAGCCAGGAAGTTGTCTTCCAAAAACAATGTCACTCCCTTTCACTTTTTTTTTTCTTTTTGTTCCCTCTGGGCTCTGGAAACATGCTCTTTATTGCTACACAGCAACTTCCCTGAACTCTATCTGGGAGATTAATGGTTTATTGAAGAACAGGCAGGATTTAGATTGTCATCAAGAGACCCATAAAAGCAAGGATGTAAAAAGTGTTATGGAAACAGAGCGTGGCCCCTTGGAGGTTTCAAGGGTGGAAGCTGGGCTGTGCACATACCCTGCATCCAGCTCCTGCTCCCCTTTGCTGGGAGCGCACGCGGAAGGGCAGTGGGAGTCATTATTTGTCCTGGAAGTTAATGAGTCCCCTGTGATGTAATTAGCTTTAAATGCACCTTCGCACACAAGCTGATTTTTTTTCCAGGCTCGCTGCTGCTTTGTTTGTGCGCACGCGTGTGTGAATGTGCATTTTGTACGTCACTGGGAACACATTAATGGCTGTCAGGAACATTTCTTTTGGAATCCTCACAGATATCCCTAGTGATCCAATTTGAAGCACTGCCTGGAAAATTATTAACTCCTCTCTTTGGTCTATAAGGAATAGGATTACACAAATCTGCTCCGCTGCTTCGGGCCACAGCCAGCTCATTCCTGTAGACATCCTCATGTTCCTCTCCAGGGACCTGCGCTTTTAGGGAGTCCTGCACGTAAGCTATTGTTGCATCTGAAGGCCAAACTGTTCCATTTAAGCACGGGACCATAAAAGTGGTTGCACTACAAAGCCCTGGGGAAAGACTGGGTTACAAACAGCCAGCTGAGCCATGACACAGTGAAAATAGCACTCTGGTCTAACTACAGCTACCCCTCTGCCCCCGGCTTCTTTTTGTTTCCCCACTCTCCTGATCTTTTTCACAAGATTTGTTATTGGTGATATTTTTTGTGTGTGCAAATAATGACTTCATATATACCCCGAGTGTTGTGAGGTGAGCTATGCCGTCAACATGCACAGTTGCTCTCATTGTTTCCCTAATTATTGGAAATCGCCTGAAGTTCACTGTTTCCCCATGCAGTCGTGGGACTTGCATGTTAAAGCACAGGCAGCTGAAAAATGAATGCTAGAGTTGTAACGCCACAGCTTGGTTGTTTAGGAATGGGCTTCTTTGGTTGAGGGTTTAAAATATCAGCTCTGAAGATTTCTTAGGACAGCTCATCCTCGCACATGTAACCATTCACTCCGTCCCTTCCATCTGGCATCTTCCCTCCATCACTCCAGTTCCCATGGACTCCCCTATCCTCCTCACCACCACAGGTCTCTTTCTGTATGTAATAGCATCATAGAATGGTCAGAGTTGGAAGGGACCTTAAAGATCATCTAGTTCCAGCCCTCTTGCCATGGGCAGGGACACCTCCCACTAGAGCAGGTTGCTCCAAGCCCCATCCAACCTGGCCTTGATCACTTCCAGGGATGGTAGAAGTAAAGCAGTAAAATAAAACCTATTTCTTCAGCTTCGTATACATCTTGTCAACTCAATAAAGGAGTGGGTTTGTTCTAGGCTCATCTCAGAAGGCTCCCCTAAAAAACTTCCAGTGGCCCTGGCTGCCCCCAGCATTCCAGGCATGCCAGTGGGGTCTCCTTGCACTGAACCTGTTTTTTTCTTTTGTCCAGTTCACACCAGTTTCCCAGCCTTCAGTCAGAGATGCCCCTGAGAGTGGGTTGAGCCGCAGCCTGCCTTTAACTTGACTTTCACCAATGCATTATTATTAATTTTTTTTATACTTTTCTCCCCGTTCTGCCCTGGCTCAGCGGGTTGGGAATCAGACCACCTTGATGCCAGGGCCCTGCCCAGTGTGGGGCAGGCTGGGGGCCCTGGGCTGCCCCAACACCCCATTCCACCCACCACAGGAATGAATCTGTTAGGGATGAGTAAAATAAACTACAGAGACGCTGTGGACACCTGCCATGGCCACCCAGCTGCTTCCACACTCTTTCTGCATGGCCCACTGGCTGCTTTTTTTTACGTGTCAGGTGATAAAAGCTGTAAAATGAGAATTACTGCCTCCAAGCAAGGTTTAGCAAGCAGTATGCTGCTCAGTGAGGGGCTGTGCATGCTGCTGCCCTCCACGGGGTCTCTCTGAGAGGTCTTTGTGGTGGGGGATCCTGCAGCAGCATTATTCTTCCACCAGAAGAATAATAAACCCTGTGATTTTCCCCATAACTGAAGCTCTTAGGTGCTGTTGCTCACAGCTTTATGCTTTTTCATACCCCCTGAGGCATGTTATTACTCCCCTGCAGCCTCAGCACAGAACACTTTACTGCTTAATTACATATCCCCGGTCTGAGTAACGTCCCTGTTTGCTGGGCTCATCAAGCCCTATTAACTGTTAGTATTAGCCTTCCAGCTCTGAACAGCCTGGTGAAAGTTGCCCCGAGTTTATCCAACAGATATTTTATCATTGCTGCATCTTTAAGGCAAGTAGCTCTGCTGTCTGCTCCTCCTTTACAAAGCCCCCTTTTGAAGGCTAAAAAGAAATGTGGAGGATTTTGGGAGACATGGGGAGGTCCTGTTACTGGGGTTGTACTGCCTGGTGGTCATGCCTACGAAGGTGAAGGAAGAATGTGGCTAGTCTGTGGTGGTGGTGGTGCTGATCACAGCTGTGGTCTCAATCATGCCGTAATCAAAAGCAATTCCTTCCCACAGAGCTGAGGTCTCCTTCAACTTTGCCTTGTTGATATTTGTGAAACCTCTAATTAGGTGCCCTTTCATTTTTTGTATCTGAAGATGATACCCTGTCAACTTCTGTTCTCAGGACTCTTAATACTCCCAATGACTGATGAAAAGGGCAATTCTGTCAGGTGTTTTGTGACCTTTCATTTAGGAGAATGTCATTCCTGAGGATGACTGTGGTCATTTTGTCTGCCGTGTTCTTCACAGTGATAATTTTGCAATGATAGCAACTCTAGAAAACCAGACTACAGCTTTCTAAGTGTGGACTAAGGAAGGCCATAATGAGTTCTTTTCTATCCAACCTACATAAAAAGAAAACCTTACCTTCTTAAGTTTACTGCTTCATGCCTATAGTGAGCCACCCCAAATGAGTCAACTCCAAAATCAGAAGAAAAAATTCTGTTGAATAGTAGGTTTGTTGGGAAAATTATATTTAGGCCATCCCAAAACTATTTGGGAATGTAGGGTAAATTCCCTAACTCCCGGGATTTTATTTTGTTCTGGGAACGGATTTTTCTTTACAGTCTTTTTTCCATTTTACTTAGCTCAGGGGTTAATGCTTTTGCCCAGAAACTGGGAGTTCCTCAGCCAGTTTCAGTCTGTGCTTGGTTGCAGCTGGATAATCCAATCCCACTGAATTTCCAGCACTTTTGAGTATTTTAGGAAGAAAGGGCAGTATACCCACAGTGTTTCCTATTGGACCCGTGTGCCCAGAGGATAAAATACGTATTTCCTGAGCCAGAGGAAAAAAAAGAAAAAAAAGACAAATACTCTCTAACCCAGTGGTTAGCAAATACACAGAGGCAAGAATATATTGGATTTCAGTTCCCGCTCTGGTGACTATAACTTGTATAACATTGTACAAGAACATCATGACACTGTAAGATTTGGCTGCCCTGTAGCCTGGCAGCCAGAGCGCTCACATGAGATGTGGATTCCCTCAGGGCCTGGGTAGAAATCAACCTGCATCCATTGCTTCTTGGATTTAATCAGGGAATGAAGTATTCTATCATTTCTTTTGCTGTTTAGAAGCAGCAAATGTTTTGTTGGAACAACTGTGTTTCAAGTCAAAGCTGTGCTGATTTTGGTTACAAACAAATGGAAACATCGACTTACTTAAATTTGTAAATAACATTTTTGACTAAAAGCAGTTATTCTCATGAATCTGTCAAGGTGGGGATTCATTTGCTGCTAAAGGAAGGGAGAAAAAAAGCAGCTCAAGTCACAGAGCTTGCAGTCTAGGAGAGGAGATGTGATACACAGAGAGATGAGATAAAATAAGCTGGTATGTGGTTTGGGTGACATGGGTCATGTAGACAACGGACTATAAGCAGGTATTAGTCACTTGGCAACTGTGGTAAGATATAAAACCAACCTGAAGACAATAATTGGATCTCACTCACTGCTTCAATGTGCTTGTTAAAGGTGCTGCTAGCCACTGCAAATTTTTCTAGTGTAAGCATAAAGGAAATATTCAGCTCATGAGACAGAAAGAACCATTTGACCTCTTTTCTTCTCAGGCTGTCCCATGTATAGAAGAAAAGGTGGGGTTAGGCTGACATTTATTTTTCTGAGAAGAAACCAGCCTATCTTTAAATTGTTCTTTGGGGTTTTCCATCTGATTTTATAAATGACATGTTATTTTACTGCACCCTTAACTGGAAACAGACCTAAGAGTTTTGATGAGAAGATGTCCTGTCTTTTTCTTAGTAGCTGCTAGTACGGGGGAAGGTGCAGTGGACAGTCAGGGGAAAAATCATATAAAACAGTGACTGCTAAGCATAGGCTTTTGGGCCAGTTTGGGAAAGACAGATTGCCTACAACAGTCTCTGCAATTTTGCTCATCTGTTTGTACATCTGTTTTCAGTGGGAAAAGTAAAATTCCTTTCAGTCAGGAAGGATGAAAAGGCTTGGATTTCATCTGCATATCTACAGGTGTTTCTAGTCAGCCAATGGGGCCAGCTGGTAGTGCTGGTACCATCACCAGGCCTTAGTACTTCTCTCCCCTGTACAATCTGACCCAACAGCTGAGAAGTTGCCCTACAACAGGTGTGATAGAGCCTGAACGAAAGGTTCCCAAACAGAATTTAAGAGGACTGTTGCATCCCTGAAGGGCTTGTCTGCAGACTGTCACACTGGGAAGAAGAGACAGAATAGCTCCGGAGCCTGGCAGGAGAACAAACAGGAGACTACGTGGTGGGGTTTATGCTCTGCATCCCTGAATAAAGGACAAAGACATTAAATCTTACAGTGAGATAGAAAGGAAGACAACGGTCTGAGCTGTCGGATGTGGAAAGAAGATTGGGCACCTGTGACCTATGAGGAGATGGATCCTTTGACTGGTGGTGGGGCACAGCACAGAGGCAGAAGAACTGAGAGAGAGGTAGTTAAGAAATCTGCTCTCATTTTACAGCATGCTGGTTCGTTTTGAGGTCTCCTATACAAGTGCTGACCCCTGGTAGCTTGAGGAAGGACAAAAAGACATCTTCTTGGTTTGGAAATCTTGAGTGGAGACTTTGAAACATCTCAGTCTTTCACCAAAGTCAAGTCTGATTGCTGACAAAACCAGGAAGTTGAACCACTGCCAATAGAAGTAGGGTCCAGTTTAAACCAACAGCCTCTGGCCTGTCCTTGATAGTTAAGAAGAAACAGGGGTCATCTGTACGTACCTGGAGCAGAACCATCTCACCCCCACTGCATGCAATAGCAGGTCTGCATCTGACATGAACAGTTCATTGAAATACTAAGATGGTCCAGAGCTCATCAGTTTGGATATTTGGTGTGTGAATGTCTCCGAGGGAACCGTTACTTAGCTTTAGCCTCAGCAGAAGTAGCAGGTGCCTAATCGTTCCCCACCTGCACATGGGTGTCTGCCTGAGTTTTGTTGGTATCTGCTATTTGCTACCTCAGATTTGTTGCAGGTTAATGCCCAGCCACTGAACTCCAATTCCTGTGTATGTTGTGACATGCTGATGTCTGAAGGGAAATGTGTAATTTCTGCCTTCGCATCTGTAAATAAATGAGTGGCTTGCTTTGGTTGTTGGTTGACAGAGAAAATGCAGGAGCCGTCATAATCAGCAGTTCCGGGATTTCTCTGTAAACAAATATAGGCAAGAGAAAAGCAGACACTTAAGCTGGAGATATTCTCATAAATTCAGTGAGTAAAGGCACAGGATTTGCCTTTTGAGCTGACAGATCACTGACAGTCCCCAGCCCTACAGCACTGCAGAAGTGTCAAAGCTCACTAAATGCATTCACCTCTGAGCTCTGTGTAGCTAATATTCCTGTCTGACCAAAAGTACCAACCCTACTGGACAAGTCATTTACAGGTGCGTTGTAAAGATTGCATAGAATTTCTATCTATTTATTATTTTTAAATTCAAGAAAAGCCCAGAGTAACAAGCTAGTCAAAGGGCAGTGTTAACGGGATGTGTCCCAACAGAAAAGTTTAACAAATACACATGGCTCAGAGACAACATCAACAGATCTTTTTTGTCTTCCAGAGGCCACAGCTGCTTTTCTTCTTCCAGGGTTGAATCGCACTAATCATCCTTAATCTCCCCAACAAGCCTCCCTTGGCGCTTTCACCTCCCAATCCCTGCCCAGGACTCCCCCCATGCAGCCCTTGGCTGGGACCACCAGCCACCCCACAGCTCTGTGCCAGACTGTGGATGCTGGTCTAAGGGCATGGGACAACCTTGGGGGGTTGTCCATGTGGGATGCTCAAGGGCAGATGGCTCCAGCCTAGGGTGCAGGGGAGGTCCTGGGCTGTGGCTGCAGGTGTGGGTGTGCCTGGTCAGGGAAACGAGGGCTTATTAGTGCCTTATTAGGGCTTTGAGATCTTCTCCCAGTTTTCCTGCTTGCTCTCAGAAGATGGAAGGGAGGAAGGTGTTACACTACTGCTTCTGTGACTTGAGGTATGTTTTTGGTTATTTCTTTTATCCTATATATGCTAATTTATTTTATGTGTTGTGGAATGTTGTGTTGCAGGAAGAAAGCAGTCAGGCTCCTCTGGTGGAGGAACTTGTAAGCGTGGTGAGACATATTGTGTTATATTAGCACATTTCCATGGGACAAGAGCTTTGCAGATTCTCAGTCCTGCTCAGCTTTAGGGATGTTTGTCTGTAGATGCCTGTGACACGTCAGGAAAGTGTGCCTTCCGTCTCACGGCCTGCTCAGAGCGGGTAGAAGAGGACACCCTGGTAGCTTGTTTAGGATGGGTCAAACTTAAGAGACCATGGAACTTGAATTCTGCTTCTGGCTTGTCTGGGGTGGCTGGAAAGTTACTAGTGTTTTGCATGGCAATGCGTTCCTTGTGCTGCGAACCTATGATCTGAAAACTGTGATATGACTCACCACGTTCAAACGTTGCATTCAGCTGTTCATCCCAAATATTTGCTGGGTGACCTACGGACCAGTGCGTGGGTGTATTTTGTGGTGTGTATCCCCAGCTGTGCCCAGTTCACAGAGGATATGTGCATATGGGATGCATTTGCTTGAGAGTCTGGTGTTTTAGCAGGAAAAGCTCATTTTTTGACCTTTCTGGGTCACTGCTTCAATCCTTGGTTTGGACGAAATGCCCTGTGGTGGTGCACTCAAAGCTCTGATGTTTTCTTCAGTTGAGAAGTGAAGTGAAGGGAAAGAAGGATCAGGAGGTGGAGTTCCAGATACCACAACACAGAGAACAAGGGCTGTTTTCCCTGTGTTGTTGTATCACAATTGCATGATGTTAAGTCCAGAAATTGGTATCATAATTGCGTGACATTAAGTCCAGAAATATATGATGATGGGTGGTTTTTTTGTTTTCTTTGTTTGGTTGGGTTTTTTTCTGGAAGGCCATAAATACTCACTGATAGAGCCTTTGTGGATAAACATTACACTAGTCTTTAAAAGCACATCAGATGCTCCAAGGAGAGAAGACAGTGAAAGGTGCCACAGTCTTTCAGATTCTTCAGTAAATTTGGCCTAAATGCATTTGTCTGTATACGCATGTGTGTGCACTTGTCTATATGTATGTATGGTCATACGGTGCAAGAAGACCCTGTCTGACAGCAGGAAAGGTTGCATCAAAAAGCTGAAGGGTGACTTGAAAACTGAGGTGGCAATTTGAGTAGGCTCCTTTGTTTTGATATTTCGTGTGGAGTATCAGTGTTCATGAAGAATGGTAGTTCTGTGGCAAAGTGAAAATTTTTTGAGAATATAGTACTCAAAAACCGCCTTTGGGAGATGTTGGAAGTAGAATTCTTCTGGAGTACAATGAGCAGAGACACTGAGACATGGCAAACTGAAGGTGGAGAGAGGCTGTAGCTTTTTTTTTTTTCACAGGTTTGTCCCTTGGAAGTTACAGGGCATATTACGGAGCATCTGCTGCTTTGCTTCCCAAGCTTTTGTGGTGTTTGCTCTCTGAGGGCAGCAGCTGCCACCAGGAACTGGAGAGAGAAATTGCAAAGAACAGTCATAACAGGGGATGAGCCTTTGGGCACTGCTTTTATAAAAGATATATGAAAAGTTCCCTGGAAGAACCTGCCAAAGAAAAATTACTACTTGGGAATCTGCTCATGAAAAGCAATGTGTAGGCAGAGACCGAGTCTCAGGATCTATTGAGTTCCTGGCAAAAGAGGCTCAGGGAAATGCAGAAATCCACTAAAAATTTCCGAAAGCTATTTTTCAACAGAAGCTGTGAAAATGGCAAATTCTGCTCAAAGTTCATATTGTCTTGCTTTTTATTTGTTGTTCGTGTTGCCATAGTGCTGGAGCAGTATGTGGAGGTAAAGGGAATATGCTCTGTGGCCCTTAATGACGGAGGCAAGCAGAGTGCCACCAGATGCCCCCCTGAGCTCCTGCAGACAGGAGAGCTGCTCCTTCATCAAGGTGTACTAGAGAGGATTAAGTAAAATTGGCTGTTGCTGTTGTAATCTCCCTGTTCCCCTGGCCCTTTCACTGTGTAATGGCAGCACAGCCCTGGCTGGCATTTCGTCCCTGTCTGAAGTTGGAGCTGCCACCAAGGCTCTGCACCCTGGGAAACTATTGTTTATCACGGAGCCCAAGTACTACACGGGTACTGGAGCTCCTACTGACTTGTATTTGCAGTCTTCCTCTTGTTTTCAGGCAATGCATAGTTTTGTGGGAATCATAATCACAGTTGAAATCCCGGTTCGCTTGGGGGCACATTCCCTATTTTTATTCTTGTAATAACAATTTTATTAAGGTTTGAAGTTATTAAAATGGATGCTGTGGTCTCCGGCTGAGAGATGCTGAGCAGCAAATATCAGGATGCTGAGGGACTATTCTGGGCAAGTATAGTTCTCTGCTTTTCTTGCTTTTATTCTCTTCCTTATGTAGCCGTTACAGGATATTCTTGGAGATATTGTGCTCTTGGAGATGGTTCTTTCAGTCTATTGAGTAATAGCCATTGTTATCTTCTTGAGCTTTACAGACAAAAACCCTGCTTGCACAGAAAAAGCTTATTAAAATATTTACAATGATGGACCAAGATATTGTGTTACTGATATTGTAAGCTGCTAAAGTTTCTTAGATAATCACATTATGGTATTACGCTTAGACTTTAAAGAGATTGTTCTCCACTCCGGTTTGTATCATTCTGTTCCACAAAAGCGGAAGGAAACGTTTATGTTGCACTGCTAAACTGCAGAACTTGGTGGCTGAAATTTTTGAGCTGATATGCATGGAAGCCCACAATGATGACCTTTTGAGTTGCTCTCAAAAAGGCTGAAGGCTCAGCATGCCTGAGGTTTTAAAACTGTATTTCCATGAGGAGAAAGTAGCTGTTGCAAGCACTGCTGTGCATGAACCGGAGACCTGCAAGCTGTTACTGGCTTTGCAAGGGAGTGCTTATGTGAGTGAGCCATGACTTTCAAAAGCATGACCTTTTGCAGGTATACAGAAATGCAGATGCAATAAAATACAGGTCCAAAAGATAGTCAGGGTTGTAGTGAAAGTAGGCAGTCCATGACACTGCTAGAGTTTATTGCACTACGGACAAAGGTTTTTTAGGTAAAGAGCTTTGGAAGTGGGAAGGAATACTGTCTGAATTAATAACTGATCTTTAGCTTGTCTATATTACAGAGATTGCTGGAATTGTTGTGCTCCTTTTTAGTCACTTGTTTCCAAAAAGGGATGTGGTTCCTTGTGATGTGTCACCTTCAGACTTCGAAGTGAGTTCCTAGAGATGTAAGTCATGAGGATTAGCTGACACTTATTGCCCTCAGCATGTTGAAATCATTGTTTAAAAGTGAAGGATTCTTTGGGTTTGTGTACCACACGTGCATGTAAATAAAGGACCTAGATATCTATCTTTGCTATAAAAGGAGTTTATATTACTACAGTCAAACCCTTCAGGTCTGCTTAAGGACAGAATTTAAAGAGGTCTGCCTCCACAAAGGCTCTGAGATTGCTGGTCAGGTTATTTTTAGAAGATCTTGGCGTGCTCAGACTACTACAGCAAGGCTTACTACTAAAATCTGCCCTCTGTCACAGCTTCCGTGTTGTTTGGGTCTGTTTTGGCAAGTGCCTGGTGTGTCCTGGTGCTACTGCAAACCATGGTGTGCTGAGGGAGGTTGTGACCCTGTGGAAGGCTCTCAGGTGAACAAAGTGGCAGAATGCAGATGGCCGTGACCTCTCTAAGTTCTGGGGAACTCCAACAGTCTATTATTCTGTGGTACAAATGGTGCCAAACAAGTAGGATGCTCTGACTGTGCACCGTGTGAGCAGAAGGCAGAAGCAAAGTGATATTCACTAATTGTAATTTAAGGCTTGTGCTCTAGGTCCCTGCTGTACTGGTTTAGTACTTCTAAAACTGCCCCAAAGCCAGTGTTTGTGAAATTGCTTGTGTGCAGCAGTGCTGAAGAATTCGATTTGCTGGGCCTGACAAGAAGCAGCTCTGATTATTGCATGTGTCTGAGAAAGACCAAGTTGCCCTGTTCTTGTGGGATGGGGTCACTGCAGTAGTAGCAAAGCAGGCTCTTCAGATGTTCACTGCTCATGGAGAGCAATGAAGCTCACTGCACACACAGCAAAAAGGACCTTTCTGACTTGGCTCTGTGACTGAGGATGCCAGCACCCACACCCTCTTAAGACATCTCTAGCAATCTCTGTAAAGAAGTGACATTGAGAGCCCAGACTTATGAATGTAAAGATGATATCGAGAGAGCAACTCTTCCTTGGTTTCCTGGTGCTCTGCCTTCTCCAATGATAGAGAATGCTAACATGCATTTTCTGCAGTCCTATCAGGTCTTAAAAATGTAGTTCCAATCTTCAAATTCTGTTTCAGTCCCAAAGCACTTTAAAACTCCTTGCAGTTCTATTGTTTCTTCTCTGACTACGCAAAATCCTTCAATTCTTAGTAATGACCCAAATGGCCTAATTTTGCAGTCACGTAGTCTAGTATGTATAGGTAGACTTTTATATCCTGCTAATCTGTACGATGTGATTTGTGTGTTCTGAGACAAGCTGTACTTCTGGTGTATTTAAGGCTACAATTTAGAAGTTCTTGTAGTTTATGCCTATCTGACATTCTCTTAGCTGACCAGAAAGTCTGAGCAAAAAGAACTGAAAAGCCACAGTAGCTTTATGTTTCAGGATGGAAGTGTGTTAATAGGTGCAGAGACACTGCTGCCTCGTTTAATTGGCATGGATGCTACTTTTAAGATTGCTAGTTCCTGCTTCCTTTTAAATTGAACTGCCCCTGTAAATATGTTTTTCTTTATTTTATTGTATCATGACTTGGAGACTTGATTACATATATAAAGAAAAGATATAGATCACCTAACTCAACCAAGATTGGATTGTAGGTATTTAAATGCCTAACCTATAAAGAATTCAGCAGGAATTAAGCACACTGATGTATTTGAAGGTCTGAGTCTTAGTGCTAATGAAAGGATCTGGACAATGCTTTTTTTTTATCTCCAGGCTGGAATAGAAACGTATTTTGAATTTTCCCTTGCTTTGCTCAGTTTCTGGCCTGACTGCTGGTTTCCCAAGGGAGGGATAGAGAGGTGCATTGTACGGGTTGTGGAAATGCCTATTTCTGAAACAGCAGCCTAATCACCCATTCACTGCCAACTAGTCCCTGCAGAGCTGTTAGATGGTGGCTCTTCAGGTTGCTGTAATGCTTGTAGAGTCAAAATTGAACCTTCTGCTCACCTGTACACAAGCACAGGAGGGATAATGTCTGGTTGGTTTGTTGCAGTCTGTACTCCATGGATGTCTTTTACAGACCCTCTGATAAAGGAGGTGGATTCTGTTCAGGGGTGGGATGTCAGTTAGTGCTGACTTGCTGTAGACCTATCTCTGGGTTTTGCAAACCCTCCTATGGAGCAATTTATTTGAGGCTCTAGGTTTTCAAAACCCGCCAAGGAAGACAGTAAGTGTATGAACTAGGGGAGGAGGTGGTGCTGTTTAAGTAACAGAGATGTAGACGAAGCTACATCAGGTTGAGGATGGTAAATACCCTTAGCACATGTACATGCCTGACAGGATGGGATATTCAGTGATTTTAATGTTTGAAAGATACTTTTTCTTCTTGTGAACCGTCTGGCTCCCTTTCCCTTGGAGCTCTCAGTGTTCACTGTCTGAATTGATGATGTGGGTACGATCAAATTCAACCTGACAAAATAAGTCAGAGGATGTGAAATCCTCCCTATTTTGTTAGCCTCCCCTGTGGCAAACAAATGTCACTTCACCTTAGTGAAAAGATATTCTGCTAAGGATTGAGACTTAGATTTAGTGAAATTATGCAGGGTTTTTTTGCAGTTGGAGGTAGTTTTGGGATTCATTTGTGTGGGTTTATTTTTGCTTGCTTTGTTTTTCTTGTGTGGATCTACTTCTGATTCTTCAGACGATATATTAAGAAGGAATTATTTAGTGCTAGCAAGTCATTATCTCCTGGCAGTCACCTTCCTCTGAAGAGTAGACAACACTGGCCATGAGATGAGACAAAACACCAGTGCTTGAAAGTGATTTTGCTTCATGTAGGGATACTATGACAGTTGGAGAACAAATTGTAGATTATGAGATAAACCCCACTGCTTTTTTTCTTCTAGATGCTTAGTGTTGGCTGAGTGGTCCTCCCTCTATTTTTTTTTTCCCCCTAAGTATCATACCAAGACAGAAGGAAGGGCTATGCCTCTCCAGGAGGCGTGATAGCTACCAGAGTAATTAACTAAAACATCAGTTTTAATAACTGACTAAAACAGCAGCAACAACACTAAATAGGAGTGTTAAACTAGAAGATCTGTTGAAGAAACAGGGCCTCTGACAGGAGCTGTTCCATTAACTAAAACTCTGCAATAGGCCCTGTTGTTGCTCTGGTTGTGTTGGTTCTTTCTGTCCAAACCCCAAGAATAAGCAGCAGAAACAATCCTGAGTTCCATTTGTAAGCAGAAGGAACTTAAGTGAAAAATAGAGGGAGGTGGAAAGAATTGGGTGTCAGGAAAAGAAAGATGCCTGTGGGAATGGAACTTTTTAAAAAAATCTTTTTCTTTTCTTCCTCTTGTCTGAAATACCCCTCACTATATAATCTTAAGAAACGTTGCTTTCATGTTTTAACATTTTTATATCACTACATAAACTTAGACCTGAAAATGTGTTGTCTTTGGCTTTGATGTGTTGTTTTAGGTAACATACCATTTAAGCACAGCAACCTTTTAAAAACAAACAAAACCTACCAAACCCAAGACAAACCAGTTTGTTGTTTGCTTACCTTTGGGAAGGTATTGCATCCAATCTTGATGTTCTGTACCTTCCCTGGCCACAAATAGTGTCATCCTATGAGGTGTTGCTTATAGCTAAATGTAATGTTTAGTCTTCAAACACTTATAGCACATTGGACTGGCAAAATGTTTTACCACTCAGACTGGAAATTTCCTCTGGCGAGTTATAAATGGTGTCAGCATTAATATTTACATGAGTGAAGGGAAAGATCTTTGACTCTTTCCAAATTTGGCATTTGCACTTTTAAGGTTAATGCTGTCTTTTAATTGCATAACACATGGCAATGCCTCCAAACCCTCTCTGTGTAATCTTTTCTGCAGGACAGTTTCTGCTCTTTCTGCACGTGTGCTGCTGTGACCAGGCCTAACTGCCTTGAACTATTTCTTACAGATTGAGATGTTGGTAGATGTTTTTCAAACAAATCCATAAAAATGGTTAGGAACAAATTGCCAATATACCATTGCGAAATGGTATATACCCCAGCTGGTTTAGGAATATTAAAATATGAAATTACTGAGCTGTTAACTGTGGTGTGTAACGTATGACTTAAATTAGCTTTGATGCCAAAGGAAAAGCAGATAGGAAATAGATGCCAGTTCTTAAGGAGATCTGGGAAGCTTAAGATGAATAAGGATATGTTTCTATAGGGGAAAACCATTAGGCAACTTATAATAAGAATTAGTAAACACGGGGCCCTTACACAAAGAAGCCATGCTTCACATCCATCGTATTTTTGTAAGGTCCCAATGATGAAGTGGCTAAGCCTCAGTCTGACCTATGTTAGAGTACTAGAACTTCCTAAAGAACCAAAATCCAAACCCAGCAAACAAAAAGCCCCAAAACACGCACTCAAAATTCCTCACCAAAATAGAGTCAGGAGTATAGTATTAGTTTTTCACAGTGGAGGGGTTGGCAGTAATAAAAAAGGTTAAAAAAAAAAAAGGAATCTATAAGAAAAAATACTAGGAAAATACAGGAAAACATCATCATGCCAGTAACTTCATAAATTGTTCTTGCCTTTCTTAGTCTGTGCAGTTTTGGTCCTATTGTAGTGTTCGGAAGTTTATGTGAAGATGTAGGATGTGCTGACATGCAACTCTTAAACTCGGAAGATATGATGTGAGTTAGAGGGTGGGAAAGGCAGATCCTAGCAATTCATGACATTGGAGGAGGTATGGAAAAGGTGACCAGTGAAGACATATTCAATATTTCTCATGACACGAGGACCATAAGTACATAATGAAATAATCAGCTGACAAATTTAAAACAAACAAAAAAAAACCCTTATTTTTTTTCCATAGAAAAAATGATGGCATGCCTTACCACAGGATGTTTTGAAAGCCAAGCGATTCAAACCATGATTACACAAATCAATGGAAGAAAAAAAGTCCACAAAGGGCTCCTGAACAGTAGATACAGTCTCTGTTTGAGGAAGTTCAGAGCTGGGAGGATACACTAGGGAACTACTATTGTATACTTGCACTGCTTTCTCTTGGCATCCCAGCTGCTGCGGAGGAAAATCGGCAGATTAGATGGATCATTGACCTGACCCCGTACGTGCAGTGTTGCTGGGGAATCTCCTTGGTATATTCCAAGGAAGGCGCTCTCCTCCTCCAGATTTCTGCCCTGTGAAAGTCTGTCTCCTGTGGACGTATGTGAAGATGAGAGAGTAAAAGCAGCTTTCTTATAACCTGCAAGAGATTTTCAGTGTCCTCTGCCTGATCTCCTCACACGTCAGGACTAAAGGTGGCAGCTCATCTTGTCTCTTTGTTTCTTAGTACACTGAGATAAATTTCTCTTAGTCTGGTAGCTGCACAGTCAACGAGTTTCCTTCTCTGATGGCTCCTGCAGCATGTTTACTTCAGCTTACTTCAGTAACACACCCTTTTGAGAGAGGTTATGCTACCACCTGATTTTTTTTTTTAATTTATTTGTGTCCAAATTATATATTCTCTGAGATACATATCCCAGGAGTGAGGCGTGGCACAACAAACATTCTAAAAGCTTATTATCTGTCTTAATAATAAAATCGAACTATTAACTGTATGAATATCTACACAAGGGATTTCAGTTGTTTATGATGCTGCTGTTGTATCCAGCATAATTTAAGAGGGGTATTTCTGTGAATTTTTAAACAGGTATGAGTGTTTTTTGTTTTGGTTGGGGGTTTCTGTTTGTTTGTTTGTTTTTAAACAGGGGAATGTAATTCCCACGTTTCAGAAACAGCTGAAAGGCGTTTTCTCAGACTTTCCAGAAAAAGTTCTGCCTCAATATCCAAAATTGGAAAATTTCAGCAATAAGGCTTGTTTAAGCAAAGTTAAGTACGGGTGAACACGGGGGTTTTGTAATATTCGTAAAGTCTTCATAAAGCACAGTGGGGACTTCTGAAAGTCCATTACTTGTACTGTTTTCATGCATGCTAGTGATAATTAGTTATGCAGATTTGTTGGGACAGGTGACTAATTAGATTGCTTTCAGTCCCTGACTTTTGAGGAAATTAGCTTTTATTTCCCATGTGTTATTCCTAAAAAACCCTAATAATATTCAAATATCCCAGCTTCAAACTAGAAGAATCCAAGCTGCGCAGTTGGATACCATATGGAAAATGTTTAAGTTGGTTGGCAGCTTAAAATTCATCTGTGCTCTGGTTAGAAACTCGGTGAACAGCTGTGGAAATCAAAAACAGATGAGTAATTGGATCTGCTATCTTTGGGAACAGAATCCAATACACAGTTTTAATCTACTGTACATTTGAGTGCTCAGCATGATGTTGATGGCAATGCAGCTAAGACAACGAGCCAGAGTTTTAATGAGTGCGAAAGCTTCCAGGCTGGTGACATCCTTCCCAGGTAGTCTTTGGTACATCCGTTGGAGTTGGCTGAGAAAATCTGAACTACCGCTGTCCTTTCTGAAGTTCCCCTGGACCAATACCCCAAATTTCCAGAGTATTAGTCAGCAGGAAGTTGATAGCCTGTGTGGACTAGCTCAGTAGGTGACTGTGCCTTCAGGTGGCAGCTTTCTGGTGATGTTCTTCCTGCAAAGGACAGATTTTGTGCTTGGGTTCTCCAGCTGGAAGGGTCAGGTTGAGCTGTAGGTAGTGTGCCTGCCTGGTGGGTGGGAGGCCATGGAAGCTGTGGCCAGGTGTAAACTAGGGAAGCCTGACAGGACCACCCACCACAGAAATCAACTGCCTTAGCAATGAAAAATCCTACTTGCTGATTTCTAATTGAAATTCTAAGTATCACAGATTTGGAGCTTAAGGGAGAATGAATCAGGTAGAGCAGGGTTTTCTTTTAGAAGTAAAACAAACTTTAAAAGTTTTTACTTTGTATAATATACAAAGAGTTATTTCTTCACTGATTATTTGACAGAGGTTTGTAAAAAATGATGCTTATTTAAGAAGATACCTAAATTACAGGTTGTTTTACCTAGTGAGGTGTATTTATGTGTGAAACTTCTGCTGTACCCTGAGACACAGTCTGCATATTGTGTGCTTTGGGGAAAACGGACTGCCTTGCCTTCCTTGCATCTGTCTTCCAAGTTGTATACTTGAAGGTAGAGGGGAAAGATACTGGTCTCCTTTGTTTGTCAGGCACTCCCGTTTTATATTTGTGTCTTGAACTTAAGAGCTGCAACCCCTGGTTTATTGCTGCTGCTTCATAGCCTTCCCATCCTGCAAAGTCTCCTCCAAAGGATGTGAGGTGAGTGATCTGTAATCACACTTTGCCAGTAGGTAAGCACAGTGGTGCAAGAGAGCTGCCTGTAATCACACTGGGCAGTAGGTAAACAAAACTGTGCAAAAGAGCCAGCGAAAGGCTGCTTTTTGTCCTCTAGATCTAGAGGTTGCATGAAAGGTGAACAAAAGGTCTCCAGCCAAAAGCCTGTTGCTGTGTTACTCCCTCCCCATCCATCTTGCCTACTGTCACACCAGACCTTGATGAGACGCCTCAATGCGAAGGTTCGTGTTTCAAATCTGTTCTGACTTTCAAAGCCATGATGATTGGGACATGAGTGCTCTGAGGTGTATTTTAGCAATAAGACTTTTATATTTGTTATCACTGTGACTCTTGTTTTTAATATGCAGAGGGAGGGAGTTACACTGGGTGTATTCAGCCTGGAGAAGAGAAGGCTCCGGGGAGACCTGAGAGCAGCCTTCCAGGATCTGAAGGGAGCTCCAGGAGAGCTGGGGAGGGTCTCTTGGTCAGGAAGTCTAGTGACAGGACGAGGGGGAATGGTTTTAAATTGGAAGAGGGGAGATTTAGATGAGATCTTAGGAAGAAGTTCTTTGGTGTGAGGGTGGTGAGGCACTGGAACAGGTTGCCCAGGGAAGCTGTTGATGCCCCATCGCTGGAAGTGTTTAAGGCCAGGCTGGATGGGGCTTGGAGCAACCTGCTCTAGGGAGAGGTGTCCCTGCCCATGGCAGGGGGGTTGGAACTTGATCATCTTGAAGGTCCCTTCCAACTCTGACCATTCTATGATTCTATGATTCTGTGCTACTCTACTCATGTTACTTCAGTATTTGCAGAGTAAATAAAAATGCTGTCTCCTTAAGAGGTCTGTCAGTTACTAGGATTCCGTTGAAAAGCTCTGGTGTATTTTGAATTTGGTGGGGTGGAAAAGTGATGCTTTAGATAACCTCATCTGAAGAGGGACAATCACTGGGAGAGTTGCTGCACCCATACTGGGACTTGAACCCAGTTGAGCTGGGGGCTTTCAGAGAGACTTGGGGGAAGAAAGGAGTTGGCTCCAAGCACTTGATGTTTTGCGCAAATTTCTGAATGCTGCTGGCTCCAGTATGAGAGCACTGACAGGGCAGGAATGAAACTGTAATTGTCCCTGAGAATCATAATAAACCTAATTTTTTTTTTTCTCAGCTGGATTTGGTGGTGATCAAACAGCTGTCTTGGGGCTGGGAAGGGATGCATGGATTGGTACTTCTCAAAGTGGGATTGGTACTTCTCAAAGTGGGATTGGTGGGGTTGTGATGTGATGTGACTATGATACAGTTAGAAAACCTGCTGCCAAGTTACACAGATACTTGATGAAAGCACAAGCTATCTGTGTATCTGCTGTACTACTGCGGTTTTCCAAAATTAAGACTGTGTTCCTGCTCCCTTATTTAAGATTTTCCTGTTTGTTCATCATCCAAAGACACTTACAAATTAGAAATGCTGAGCTTGTGCAGGAAAACAGAGCATCTGTGGACAGGGCTTTTGTCATTTCCAAGATTTTTTGGCTGGTATCTTGCACTGTTTTGTTTATTTACACTAAAATGCTCCAGGAGTTGATTTGTTTAGACATGGTGGTAACTGCTGCCACAGAGATGGTGGTAACTGCTTTTGGTTGCAGTTTGTGTATAAAAGATGGTAACCTTTGATAGAAGGCTCTGGCTTTGACATTGCTGAGGACCCCTTTAGAAATATGTCTCTTTATACACAAAGACACTCCCCCATCCCCCTAAAATATCTGTGAGCCTCAGTGAAGTCAGCAGTGCAGTCATCGGAGAAAGATGTTAAGAGATGTTTTCACAAGGCTAGAGAGACTGGCTGACTGCCTTAGTCATAAGTAACATTTTGGTATGGTGAAAAGAGGTTTTTAGAACTGATGCAAACTTAGTATCTGCTGAGAGAACTCACCTCTTGTGTGGTTTTGTTTGTTTTGTGGCTTTTCTGTTGTTTTCTTTTCCCCCAGAAATAACTGAAGTCACAGATTACATCAAAGAGCAGTGAGCATCAATTTAAATGTGGTGTGAGTGGAGTCTATTCATCTCTTAGTAAATGAGGAGCATTTATTTGCTCAGAAGTGCCTTGAATCAGAGAGAGGCCTTGTACTGAAACACGTATTCCAGTTTGCTCAGTCACCCTTAACATAAGAATCTGATAAGTAATAAAGCCACATTAATAAAAGGAAAAAGGAGAAATTCCTTTCCTGACACCCCTCACCTGCCCCTGGAATATGTATTTGGCCAAACCAGACCTGTGGACCCAGCCATGCACATGTGTGTGATCCAGAAAATGAGAAGAATTGCCATGTAAAACCAGAGCCAGTCTGCTTGCCTACTATCCTCTCATGACTGGAGGGAGTAAATATCTGTGGAAGTAGTATTTAAAAACACACCAAAACAACAACAAAAGTATCAAAAAGCCAAAACAAAACCAAACAGAACCAATCCCTTCTCTCCAGCCTATATCAGGTGATCCTTTGCCTGGAATGCTCTCGAATTCCTTTTGCAATTCTTCTGCCTCCTTTTTGAGACAGGCAATAGTAAAAAGGAAAGAGAATACTGAAATAAATAGAGTATGCAACATGTGAACAGTGAGTTTTCAATAAAAGAGATAAAAAATTTAAAAAAAAATAATCTCCTTACAGTTGATTGGGTATTTTAGCTACTTTCTGACAGTCTGTTCACTATTTTAAGTGTTATGTGCAGCAAAACTTGACTAACAGATGTGAATGCTAACAACAGAACCACAGAGCATCACTGCACAGGAACTGTAAAGGCTGCTTTCCCCCGTGTGTGTTACTTTCTTTTTATTGACAATAAATCCTGTCTTCCATTTAATGACCTAATTATCCAACACTGGGAAATTTGTGATCCTTCATATTTAGCCTTAGGTTTTAACCATCCAGAATGAGTATACCTACAGCAAATGTTCTTGCTTTGTGTTTCTTTCTCCATTATATCTCTTCAGTTTAAGAGCCTATTGAGTAGCACAGGTCCCAGCATAGACTCTTGGAGGGCCCCTCTTACAGCTTCTTTCAATTCTGAAAGATCAATCTTTGTTTCTGTCATTTAACAATTTGTTAAAGCAGTGTCTTTCAAGAATTATCTGCGAACTTCGAAAGCCCACAGAAGGGTAGTGGTCGTAAAAGACACTAAAAAAAATCAAAGTTGGCAGCACTGGGGGAAAATCCTAGTGCATCATACTCTGCGGGTTACCTTAATTAAAACAGTGATTAATCCTTTAAAAGCACTCTGAAAGATTTACTAGGCATTGCTCTACGTTAGGAAAGTTCACTGACTCTTTATTGTTAAATCATGTTTATCTAAGTATATATTGATTCTGATCTTTACTATAAGGAGTTTAACTTCTGCTTGTATAAGCCAGTAAAATATGGTCTTCTACTTGCAAGTGCACCCTTGAGTTATTTTACAAGACCTGCAAGACATTTGCCCCCTGGATTCTTCTGCAAGTGAGAGAGACTTACGTGACAAGTTTTGTACTGTAGTAGCTCAGCAAAATTTCATATTAGAGTTACCTTAGAACTCCTGGGCGAACACTCTCCAGACTTGGTAATTTATGGCTGTTCATTTTACAGAGCTGGGGAAAAGCCGCCTCTTTAGCACTTTGATTTGAGGCAGTTCCTCAAACTTGCCCCTCAGTAAGACTGGCTCTGTGGGTGAACCTGCCTGAACCCCTCTGTACTGCACACAAATGGAAAGAATTCATTAGTTCTTCTGAAATGGGCTTATCATCTTAAGTGTTTGTATCTTTATGATCTGTTGGTTTCAGAAAGTTTCTGGCAGGCTTCTGGCTTCCAGTATGTTTGAAAAAGTTTTTATTAGTCATCTTTATACCTATGGCAAGTTGCACTTTATGCCAACAAGGAAAAGATTTTTCAATATGCTTTTACTTATAACTTGAGAGAATTAATTCCTTTCTCTGTGTTCTCCATCTAGCTGTATCTTCCCCATTTTGAAATATCTTTTAAACTTCTAATAGCAGCCCTTACTCATGTTTAGCCGCACTGTCTGTCATCTTCCTGCTTCTTTCAGAGTCTTTTCTTTCTGTCGGGTGGCTGTGAACTGAGAGCCTTTATGTAATACTTCTGAATAGCCTCTCTGCTGCAGTCAGTCACCCTACTCTTGTGGCTGCTCTTTTGAATTTTCTTTTAACTATTATGCCCATTTTACAGTAATTTCTTTTATAGACTTGAACATTCCTATGGTGGAATTCTGAAGTGTTTTCTCTCTTATAATGTTATTAGAATTGATTATATTGTGGTCATCAAACAGCAATTTTTCTGTGATTCAACTTGAGCTACATCTTGTGCTGATTTAAGGGTCACTTTTTATGAGTTTTTTGAGGTTATTTCTCAGCTTATTTAAAGCTCTGAATCATGCCACCACGCTTATCCAGTCTGTATGGAGGTAGCTGAAACTTCTTGATCTTGTCAGTCTTTGTGGCCTCTTTGTGGTCACTTTTGCCATCCTGCCTGGGTTTGACCTAGACTTTGCCTACAGTGTCTAACTAAAGTCTATGTAGTAATAGTGTTTCAAACAAGATACCCTGTGGCATGGACAGAAGCATCCATTTTCTTTAATTCCTTTAAATGTTTGAAATATGTGACCTCCTCTACTGGGAAGATTTGTCATCATCCTTAGAAAACATGTCACTTTAATATTACAGTCTCCCAAAATGCTTCTTCGATATCAAATTTGAAGTTTTGAAACTGACTTCAATATCTGCAAAGGAAAACCCCCAAAATCTGAGTCTGGAAAATTCCCAAGCTTTTGAGAAAACTCTGTTCAACGCACTGAAGCTAACTCCATCTCCACAGGGACAGTTCTACTGGTGTTTATCAGCTAAATGAAGCAGAAATACAACTTCTCTAGTGGAGAAAAGGAAAAGCATTTTAGAAAGCCACAATTAGCTGTTCATCTTATGATCTCTGGTGAATGGTTCCTGCTGGAGAGGCCACTGCAAACAAAGGCCAATTTGCTCACTGACTTTCTAGCATAGATTAACTCATTTACATCATTCAACTGAGCTGAAAGCAGCTGATGTTATTAGGAAGAAGGAGAAATAAACAATTGTTGTTGTGACATGAATTGAACAGTGTCTTTTGCCAGGGATAACTAGACTGAACTTTGACACTTTTCAGGCAGAATTACAGCGGTAGTAATGAAAATTGCATAATAAACTAACGTACTGTGCAAAGCATGAAACATGCCTAGCCTTTATGGTAGCCATTGTGTAACTGAATGGGTCGTTATTAGCTAGCTCTATTTTCTGCAGTCTTGGAAAGACACGCATAATTTTGTATTATGCATACTGTCTGAAGTAGAGTCCAAGAATAGTGTCTGTAGATACTTCTTTTAATTATTTCCTGAGTGGGACTTGGATATAGATCTGTAAAATGGTTTGAAAATATTCATTTAGCATACTAACATAGTTTCAAGTAGAATTAAATCAGTAGCTAGAGTCTTTGTTTTCAGTGAAAATACGTAAAATTAACTAAACTGTCAACATGATTTAACGTTTGACTTTCTGGCTGCAGTTTTTAATTTTGATTTGGTTCTTGCATAAAATGTTTTCATTGAGCAAGAGAAAATCAGTGATACCATTTTTCAGTGTCAAAATTGTGAAACCTTTCTCAGTTTAGATTGCAATTTGCTACTTAGAAAAAAGGTAAGGAAGAGAAGATTGCTTTGTCATATACTTGTCTATCTCAGCCAGGAAAATGTTTTCAGCTGCCAAAAAGTACCTTACTCCACGTTACGGAAACCAACGGAGTTACATACAGCAAGCAGGCTGAAGCACTGCGTTATTGAAGAGTATTATGCCAAAAGTTGAGAGGTTTATGAAACTTTAGGGAAAACAAGAATCTTGGACCCAATCATCTTCCCATCCTCCCACACTGAATTTGGATGCATCTCCAGTCCCCGTCCCCCCCAACCCCTTAATGCACAGAGTCATAACTCCTCAGTTTCAAAATCCATTGGACGTTCTTTCTGGACTTGAAACTCCTCAACCTTCATCGCTGAAACTCAATTCAAATTAAAGTGCAGGGAAAGGATCAGACTTTCTGCTGCTTTGAGTAAGCCAAACTCCACTTACTCTTATGAATTTACTCCAACTTGCAACGGCCCAGAGTGCTGAAATCCTGGTCTTAGAAGACAAAAGCATTGACCATGCAGGCCAGGCAAAGAGAGGAATAAACTTAGATTTATTGTGAAGCTGGAGAAAAGACTAAGTTAGTCATGTTAAACAACTGCTGAGGTCTAAAGTTTAATACGTACCTGGGTTGCCCCAATAGCAGGACAATCTCAAATGGGTAAAGGACACTCCTGTTTGTGTGAACAAACATTGAAGTATGACAGCTGGAAAGAATTCTTACACAAATCAAATTGGATTTAAAATATCCTTATTTTTGTCAAAATGATAATTACATTTTTTCCTTTTGAATCAAAAGTCTCAAATTAAAATATCTTAACTTAGTCGTTATTTCAGAAATAATTGTCTTCTAATGGCCTTGGAGATCTTAAAAGGACCTGTTATTCCCCTTTTTGTCCAACCCACTCAAGTTCAGTTCACAATTCCTCTGAAGCAGTTGAGCTCAAATCATACAGTTCGCCTTCTTGACCACCAAGAGAATTATGCTCTTTGTTTTTCTAAGTATGTTATACAGCCCAACACGGTTCCTACGGCAATAGCTGAAGGAGGTGTAGAATACTTTGTACAAACTTTTGGGGAAGTTCAGATCCTCTTAGTCAGCTGAAGAAGTTAAACATGGGTCCCTTATAAGGTGGTGGAATAGTCCAGCTAATCCTTGGACTTCCAGCCATCACCAGTGTGAAAAAAAAGCAAGTTTAGCATTCTACCTTCTCCATACATTTTTCCAGACCAAACTGTTCTGCAAATAAGTGACCTACATATAAATTGGAACTTTCTATCTGATAAAAGAGATCCTGTAGCAGTGGCTGTACCTTGTTACTGCAACTGATACCTGGAAAAAAAGCTCTACTTTTGAGGGCTTTCTTTATCAGAAACTGAGATACTGTTTGAATGTTTCCAGATACTTAGCTGTGCAGCAAGGATGGAACGTTCATTTTGTATATCAGTAGCCTGCATTAACAAAAAAGAAAAAGGTTTAAAAGTCTAGCAACACAGCAGTATGTGTGTCCAGGACTTTGTGTATCAGTTATAAAATAAGAGAAACTTTTATTCCCTGGGAATAGAAAAAAAATGCATATTGCAACTTTTAATGAGTCATTTAATCTCCTTCCTTACAAGCTGCTTTCCTCTAAGAAGATCAAGTAGTATTGACTGTACAGTAAACACATCTCTTCCGTTGGTAAACAATTTGTATGAATTACTTCTAAATGCACGTTTAGTTTTAGAAATGCTCCTCCCATCCACATGTCACTCATCCCTCATCAGAAAACGTCAATCTATCTGAAACAATATTGACGTATTAGCTGCATAGAATTTAAAGGCACAGGTTTATTTTGTAACCTTATTTTGAGAAATTGGCTTACAGTTTGCAAAATAATTGGTAGAAATTACTATTTCTGATGAGTTAGAAAATAAGATGTAGCTTTGTAGTGTGCATGCAGCAGGTGGTCAGTGATTAGAGCTGCTGTCATCGAACAGACTGTGTACCTGTCTGCAGTTCAGCAATCTCATTCAGTGCTTAAATAGATGAGAAAGATCCACATCAGGCAAATAATGGCCACAGAGGATTTGGCAATTCAGTCAGCAAGAAGTCTGAACTGTCACTCCCTTAAAGTCAGTTCTGCAGACTGGGGTTGATGTGTACTGGTTCGTCAGTAGAAAATAGTACGTGGGACTACACCAGACCTAGGGAGGAAAAATTGAGTGGTCTTGCAGGAAGTAATAGTGTCTGCTTCTTTTTTTTTTCATTTCACATGATGGTCACACTTCCCTTCGTAGCTTATCATACCATATGTAGAAACATCTGTGTCTTCTAGTAGTATTTTAAGTAATGACTATAGTATACCACAAGAGAGTGTGTCTGTTCTCCCCCTAAAGGGAGACGTCCATGATGTAAAGTGATTTGGTTTGTGTTTGTCTGTATTAAATGCACAATTCTGCTAAAAGAGGAATAATAAGAGCCGTGGTCAACATAAAAATGGAGTGTTAGCCTTGTGGTGATCCTGCATTCTTAGAGGATTTTTTTTCCGTGGTCTCTGACTGTCCCTGACAGATTTCTGACTCAGAGAAGATGAACTCTAGCCTTTACTGTAGAGAGTTCCACTGTGCCCAAGGAATATACATTTTGGCCATGCTCCTCCTTACAAGAGCTAAATAACCTTTTAAACATTCTGTGGGTAAACTGTGGAAGGTCTGAAGGCAAGTATTGAGATTGTAAGACCTCCAGTGTAAATTTCTGGTTAAACATCACACTAATGTGTATATGCACGCACACGCAGAGATGTCAGTTTATTATTGAAATACCATGGATTTTGAACTGTTATTGCTAATTGCCAGAGTAACTTTCAGTGGTTCACAATTTGTGAATGGCACACGTTCTACGTTCTGTTGCTGTGAAAGAATTGCTTTAGCTGTTTAGCAATTGATGTAATTCTTGTTGGAGGTGGGAGGGCCAATGTTTTCCAAACACAAGAGCAATCACTTGAGGGGAGGAAAAAAAAAGTAGAGTTTAGAAAAAAAAGAAAAAAGTAGTAGTAATGATGAGTAGTGTGTACAACACTTGTATTATCAGCTAGGATATTACTGGTCTTTTTATTGATTACTGAAATCACTAGTGTGCTACAACATGTCTTCAAAACCAGGTTCCTGAAAGTTCAGTCAAGCTGAGTGTCCTGGTTTCCAGGAGGGACGAGGTCAATTCTCCCCTGGCTCTAGCACATTCCACCCAGGAATTGTCCGCCAGACCCAGGGGGCAGCACGGAGCTGGCCGGGAAGGAGAGGGGCCACAACCGGAAGTGGACGTGTGACGTCACGGCGTCGGGGGATATCTGGGCGGGCGGTGTCGGGGGCGGTCGGGGCGGCGCGGGTTGCGGTCGGTATGTGCTGGTGTTTGTCTCCTCCATCCGTGTTGCCGTTTCCCTGCAATACCTGTTGTTCTGGTAACCAGTTTCTGTCCCAAACCCACTAGTCTGCCTTTTCCTTCCCATCCTCTCCCCACCGCTGGGGGGCGGCAGAGCCAGCGGGCTGCCACGTGGCGCTTGTGTTGCCGTGGAGGCTGAACCACGACACTGAGATTGCCTTTGAGGTGTGAGCTAGTAGGTTTGGAGCTGCTACCTTGTGCTCAGTGCTGCTGCAGAATTCAGTCCTTAAATGTGAAATAACCTGTTGAGATACCTCTTTCCAGACCAAGTGGGTTTCTAAGCACTTTTAAAAATCTGTTTATTGAATAAGCTTTTTCTTTTTATTGAATAAACTAGGGGTTTTTTTTGTAATGAGAAAGGAGATTGATACGAGGGAGCATTTCTAGGAGATAGCTGTGGCCAGTCTCCTGTTTCAGGCTAACTAGTTGGTTTATTGTTTTTAAGCAATGTGGAGATCGATGGTTTGTTTTGTGGCTTTTATTTTTCTTGTGAAATCCTTAGGAGTTTAGAGGAACATATTTTCGAGGTAGTTGAAGTGAGAAACGTCACTTAGCAACTTCCTTTACACTGGAAGACATTTAAGGAGAGCAGAGGGTGTTGGAACCGTGCTTTCATGTACCCGGGTTGAACTCTGAGCCAACGCTTTCCTATATGATGCAATAAGACAACTTTTCCTTATGTTGTGTGAGTAATGCAGCGTTTTCTCCCTTTTAAACAACTGCATTTCTCACCATTCATGCTTTTATCAAGTTGCTCTATCTTTCTTGACTGTAAATAAAAATGAGTATATGTACCATGTGAGAATTTGTATGTAGTCCTTTGATGTGAACAAAAGGCTGCTTTCCCATGCTTAGTCATCCGTCTCCTATGTAAATAGCTATGATTGCCAAAATGTTACTGTTGGATTTTATAAGCCATTTGTGAGCGAAGAGAATGCATACTTACTGCAGAATGTTTTCCCATCACATTAATTTGACACAACCACTAAAGGGAATACTAAAAAATATTCTTAAGGAGATTTAAATAACACAGATATAATAAAAATGCCAATAATATATTGTACAGGGGTTTTTAGGTGACAATATGTTACATACTAAACAGAGGAAAATCTTGCTGTAGCAAAGATGTTCTTTGCCTCAATATGTAGGCAGTTTATTTGGGTGGATCCTGGTACTGCTCTAGGAAAATGTTGGCCTAGTTGAACTGAATGATCGGGAGTGTTTCAAGCTTTGTCCAGGATTCTTCTCTTGAGTGAAAATTCATTGGATGATGCCTGGGCTCCTGCACATCTTCCAAATTGAACTGCCAGTCATCACAGCTTTGCTGTAATATTCCCTATCCAGGCAGACACATGGTACTCTGCTGAGGGAGGCTGTGCTCCAGAGAAAGAAAATGGGGCAAGAATACAGCATAAGTGAAACTCCAGGGGCTTAAATATCCGTCTGAGGATGAGCTGTCAGTATGCTTGGATATGTTCAGAATGCTTCCTGTACAAAACAGAGACCTGAACTAAATTCCTCTGCTTGACTCCACTTTTTGAATTTGTATTTGGAGTGATTGCTCTAAGTGCCTTCCCTCAGCAGATTTGCATTTAAAAATCCATTAAATTTTCAGAATCCGTACTTGAAGTTTCAGTGTGTAGGCCACTTTATGGGTAATTGAGGTTGATTTGCTTTGTTTGTTTGCTTTAAAATAATTCTGTTTTCTTGCTCTTTCTCTGTCCTGAGGGGAGACCACTTTTCTTTCATTGTCTACTAAATTCAGAACTGAAACAGATTAAGGTCTTCTAGGAAGCTCAGAGTGTGGTAAAAACAGACCTCTGGTAATCTGATTCCAACTATAACACAAAAATAGACATTCCAGCTGGCAGTAGTGTAAAAAGAGATCCACCTCACTTGGCTGGAAAGTGGCTTTGGATATTGTGTAGGCATATTACCCTATGTGACTGCTCTGTGTGAGCACTGTAGTATTTCCTGTACTGTTTGTATACATTTCTTCAATATTGGAAAATGCTGCCACTCTTTGGCTTGACTGCCCTGGTTTGAGGTAAAAAAACCCTCAATTTTCTGTTTTACAATTTTACCTTCTTAGCTAGGCTTCTTCTAACTAACTAAACTTGAAATTAACAGCACATTGGTCAGAGAACTGTTCACTGTCACAATGATAAGACCTGATTATATCAAAGAATGGTATGCAGAGAGGCCCTTGTTTATACTCATTGCTGTAACAACCAGGGTCAGGTAATTTTGTTGTTTTTCAACCTGTTGGAGGGTTGGAAGTGCGGAAAGTGTAGAGAGGTCACACCTGTAGGGAGGAACGGACAGGACAAGTGAACCAAAATTGACCAGCTGGGGTATTCCATCCCATCCGTATCATGCTCAGTGTAAAAGCTGAGGGATCAAAGGGTCAATTCTCTTTCTTTGATGGCTGATGTCTGAGGAGGACCCTATCTGTTCTCTTGCTTTTGATCCTGATCTGAATGTTCCTGGCTCCAGATCTGGGATCCAGCTCCTGTCAATCATTGAGGCCAGTCTGGGACTTTTCCTGATGCCTGCTGGAGATGTGATTGTCATTTCAGGAGTTTGATATGGTTTTGTATATACTGTATCTATTTCATTATCCTCTTTTTATTTTTCTTTAATATTTGATTTTAGTATTAATACTTCATTAAAGTATTTTAGTTCATTCTAAACTTGCAAATCTCCTTATCTCTTTCTCTCCTTTTTGTTTGGGGGGAGGAAGGGTCATCTGTCAATCTCATTTTGGTAAATTTGGCTGAAACCACAACACTGGTTATGCTTCTTGTTAAGAAACCAGACTGTTTCTGGGTTCCGTTCACGGATATTCCCTCTCATAATGAATTGTGTCAAAAGGAGTTAGTTATTCTGCATAGATAAGGTCTGACTGCAGCACCAGGAAATTTTAGCTTTGTTCTGCTTTCTGTCCAGTTTCATATCTAAATTGACTAAGGCATCCAGAAATCAGATTAAGTGACTTCCTTCAAGTCACGCAGTGAGCAGCTCATTTTGGGTAGGATCCCAAGAGGATAGTTGTGGTTCCCAGCCCTCTTCTGTAACCTCCAGACCACACTGTCTCCCCAGTGCACAGTGCAGTGAATTCAGTCTGAACATTAAATTACGGCTTTGGCAACATAGTAAGAGTTCCCTGGGCTCCCGTATTTGCTTTAATTTGAACTTTCCAGAAGAGTTTCTCATTGTGGTTTCTACAGCCTTCCCTATTGACTGTGCTCATCGCAGCATGGCCCAGTGTATCTAGAGAGGGTTTCAAGGGCCACTGCAACTCAATTGCCAGTTCTCATGTTAACTACCCAACAAAGTAAAATCTCTGGCTCTTTGTTACTAAAAGAGGACGGCAAGTCATTGTAGTGATTTAGTACACTTTTCCTGGCTTTGTCAAAGTCATCGAATGTAGCCAAGTTTATGGAGGGCTGTAGGCCTCGCAACAGCTTTTTATGAGACCTGCTGGTGGGGACCTCTGTATTCTTGTTGCAGAGAAGATGAGGGGGAAACTTAAAACTAGAGGAAGGCCTCTCTTGAGGGAGGTTTTGCAAATAAATGCAGAATGCCTTTGGTTGTTTCTGTGGCCGTGTAATCCTTCTTGTTAGTGGTAAGAAGAACTAGATGTGAGGATGCCTCTCTGGATCACCTGGAGTCCATACCTCACTCTATCCATTCAGGCCTCTGAGGGAAGGCTCCCTTTGATGCATCCTGTTCTCTCTTGTGAACTGGCAATGGCTGGAAAAACCAACCACTTGTACATAACCTGTACTGCCTGATTCTTAAAACTTGCTTTCAGAACCAGAAGAGAAACACTGCAATTTGGATTTTGAAATGACCTTTCAATTTCTGTAGCCTGCAGACCACTGAAAATGGTCTCCTGACTAGTACATGATAAGAATTGTGCTCAAAACTCAATGCCTATGTGTAAGCAGGGCAGATTGAAATCCATACATGTGAAAACTTGAGCTGCACCATTCCAAAATGGAATGATGCACCAGCTATGCCTTGCCTATGTGAAAGTCTTTTCCACTGTTTGTCACTTCTGAAATAAAATTAGTATAAAACTAATTAATAAAATAGCAAAATCAGTCAGGACCGGTTCTACTCTCCATTTTACTGGAGAAAACCTATTGCAATCTTACTGATTTCTTACAGAAATCTGTGGACTAGAATAGAAACGTCCCAGTATACAAGGCTGTATTGCAAATGTATTCCCCTTTCCTCAGTGGAAAGTCATTGAAGTTGCTTCAAATCTGCCCTAGAAGACTAATAGCTCTGTCTTTGTGTTACTTTAATTAGTGCTTTATTAATCTTAAATGGGGAATTATAAATTTTTAGTGGATTTAATTTTCTAACCTTTTCATGCTTGAATAGAACAGAATTGGTTTTCTCTCTTTTGCTGTGCCTGAAAACAACGCCAATCTGCTCTGGAATAGTAACCTAAAATCTAGTTCAGTTTTTCTATGCAGTTCTAGGTAGGAGAAATGTTAGCTTCAAGCTAAATGGGAATAACTTATTCTATAAGATGAAGATAAATGGCTTCCCTGGCATAGCACAATTTTTTATGCTTAGACTGGTATCTCTCTAGTTTTCCTGTTTTTATTCTGTTTTCCCTTCATATCATCTGTCTAATAGAGATTGCAAAGATGCATCCAGTATTTTTTTTAAAAACCAAACCAACCACCCTCCTCAAAATTGCAGCTAATAATATCCCCAAATGGTCCTAATGGGTAAGCTGGGATCCAGAATTAATCCTTTATGTGAAGACAAGAAGTTCCCACGCTGAGTGTTAGGTATTATTTGTGTGTCTCTGATATCACACCACAAACATGTGGTTTTTTGTGCAGTCTGTATAATTAATGCATTCCTTTATTCACTGTCATCTTCCTCCTGCTCCAATCCAATAGTGAGGCAGAGTAGAATTTACCAGCTCCTCCGAGTCCTGTGGTCTCATATTTACCAACTGTTTGGTTTGTCCATAGAGTACTCTATGTTTTAGGAGTCTCCCAGCCAAATATTATTAAACTCCTAAAATTGGGCAGAGTCTGGAGAATCCTGCTGGATGTGGATGAGCCCATCCATAGCTTATCAACCACAAATTTATCTTCTTAAATTTGAACTTTAAACCCTAGCATACAGTGCTACATTATTGTATAGAGTGCTATAAAATACGATTTTTAAACAGTCAGACAAGCCTCCATATATTGTTAGAATTTATTGAAACTGCTCTGCTAATCAAAATGCTTTACCAAGAGCAAGTCATTTTGGTATAAACGTTGTAGTTTCTTGAACATCTCTTTTCTGTTCCACTCAAGACTATCAATGTTTATACAAAGGAAGCAAACCATACTATTTAGTCACAGTAAGTACAATGAGAGCTTGTCTGTCAGCTAGCTTCTAGAATGGGAACTACTGCCTCTATTTTCCTCCTTATTGTTAATTTACTTTACATTATTTAACTTTTTTGAATGATAGAAGGCACAAACAGAGTACATATTTATTGGTTCAAAAAAATTTGACAGTGAAATAACTGATGAGAAATGTTTCTGTCTCCACAGTTACAGCCCTTCATCACAGCCAACCTGAAGGATAGATTAATTTGTACTAATGGAAAAGTTCCTGTTTTCAAGGCTGAGCCACGTAAACCATGGCACAGAAATGGATTCTATCAAGCTGGGAGCAGATTGTTTTGGAGGTAGAAGAAAAACCCTGTAGTAACCCTGGAAATTTTTGTGTCATATAAATGAGCATGATCTTCAGAGAATACATGCATCTGTCCACTGTTTTAGCTCAGGCCCATCTCCAGATCCCAAGTGGAGCATTATCAAAACTTGGACCATTATTTCCTGGAGGGTGCACGTTTCACACACTGTCCTGCTGTGGCCAGGAATGTGAGAGGCTTGTGTCACTGCAGAGATCGCGCTGTTATAAAAGTGATATTCCAAGGAAAGGCCACAGCAACAACATATCCCTCTTGGGGACGATGTCTGTGAAAGCCTGACTGTGACCTAGAAAAGGTGCTGATAGGAGGAGTTGCTTACGAGAAGTCTTCACTGGATTAGGAATCTGAATAGTAGTGATGCTTTGCAGGAGAACTGAGTTTACAAGAATAAAGCAAAGGTGGAGCGTCTTGTGTGTCCCTTGACCAGCACCAATCGGTACTGTTAGTTCTTAAATAAAACTCTCCAGTTCTTATGCCAAGGCAAAGGCTTGATCTCTGTGTTTGTGAGTTCTTACAAAATCTATAGAGCCAGAACTTTGTCCAAGACATCAGTGTAAGTTATTGCTCCTTGGCAATGGGAATAAAATGCTGTAGCAGAGCACAACTTTAAGAAAACTGGTCTGAGAGCAAAGAGGAAAAATCCATACACAGCTTAACAAATCCTGCTTAATTTATAAGTTTTCCCCTAAATTTTGAAACTTGGAAAAAGTTCAAGCTGTTCTAGTAAGCCTGAGTTAAGACTTCAGTTTGGAATTTAATGGTGCCTAAGACCCCTTTCACAGAGGAATGAATTATTCCATAAGTTAGGAAACGCTGGTGCATCAAGCTTTTAATAACTATGCAGTGTCAAGGTGAAGTATAGAGGTTTATTAAGTAATGAATTTTCATTGATTGAGGGAGAAACTGGGTTAAGTGTTTCTCTTATCACAGTATCTGTATTGCTTTCCCTGCTCCTCAAGATATAACGTGCATCATTCCATACTACTTAAGGGTCCTTCCTTGTATTTTTTTTAATTGGAATTGTGAAAAGAGGATCAAGCTTATCTGGACAAGGACTTTATTATCTTCTTCTATCTATTTAAAGGCAAATTAAAAATAACCTTATAATGGTTCCCAATTTCTCCAGCTATTCTATCCTTTTCTTTTGGGCATATCACTAAATTCTTGTGGTTGTTCTCTATGAAGTTGCAGTTATTAATTCTGTCATCCTTGTCTGTAGTAACAATAATGGGTTATTTTGCTTGCAACCAATTATAGACCTGTAATTCAAAGAGATTTGTGTCTTAGCCCAGTTTCTATGTCCACAAGTCCATCTCTGCAGCTCATTCCATCACTTAAATTTTTCAAGTCTCAAATGTATCTTGTCAGTGCCCTCTGATTATGATAATGTGAAACAAGAGGACATTATTATGAAACTTTTCTCAGATGAAACTTTCTGCAGATTTAGCAACTATTGAGCAGGTTTGTGTCCCATCGGTCCTGGTATGTAAATGCAGGCATCCCTATGCAGATTGTTTGGAGACATAAAACACAGAGATCTTCGAATACAAAGCAAACAAACAGCTTTCTTGCATTTTCTTTCTGTTGTTTGAAATTCCTTTTTGGCACAGTGTATACATACTTCTTTTGGCCACATAGCAAGGCAGCTGAAAAAAAATTGTCACAAAGTTCAACAAAGGGAAAGTGAGAGCCAGGCTGAGTCATTGCATGTATGAGAGCTGGGCGGAGGGAGCATTGGACTGTACTGACAGAGATTCAGAAAATGCTGAGGAATAATCTATCCCAGAGGACGCTGGCAAGCTATCAAGAAACGAAACAAGAAACAAAATAAACCACAGCTCCACAAAGGGATGGAAACCACCCCCCACAAAGTCAGCCAAAGAACTTTCCATCACAACGTGAACATCAGTCCAGCTCTCTCTAGTTTTCCCAAGATGAGGCAACCACAGTGTCGACACTCTAAGCAGTTCATTTCAAGTATTGATCAAGCAGAAGGTTAGTGCTGGTCTGTTCACATGAGCTCGTACACGGGTGCTCTTCATCGGATGCTTGGAACAACCGTGGTGAAATATCTTGTGTGTCAGGGAGCTGGGTGCCTGGCAAGGGAAGGGGGGTCAGGGGTGACAGCGTGGCAAGCAGGCAACAACTTCTCTGACAAAGGTCCAGTCCCACAGCACCTGAACAAGGTCACAGCAGGTCCAGTGAGAATAACCAGGTCCAGACTAGAGTTTGCTGACAAGACTCCAAGGTCAAATGAAGAAATCAAGGCAAAGTGATGAGTGGAAAACTCAGATGTGACTTTGCTCAGCCCCGCTCCTCACATCTTCCCTGTTTTTTATGAAACTGTACTTCGAGGTTATATAGCTGTATGATATCAGAGAAAAATTTGGGTATAAGTAAATGAACCTTTAAAGAAAGGAAGAGATTGTTGAAAAGGATTACAAAGGAAGGTGACCATGGGGACATCTCAAGACATCAGTGCATCTTGTACCCAGCAGAAAGAGATACATTGCAGCCTTGAGAAATCTGGAACTTTGTCCTGTAACATCCTACATAAATTCACAGGATAGTGTGACTTTGGGCCTTCTGCTGTCCTTGTAAGTATTCATGCTAGAGGTGCATCTTTACACCAATACGTAAAGAGATAGTTATAGTCATAGCTAATTAACTCTCTGTCTCAAATGGTAGGACTGTCTGAGTGTCTTCAAAAGAAGAATGCAAGGAACCCTCTAGTAGATGGTTATGATGCAGTTTTATTTACAGCAAGTTCCATTCTTGTCCATTACTGTTTGCACAAACTTTCCATTGCTTTAGAAAGCAAGCTCTTTTCTATGTACTAGATTACGTGTGTTCAAATTGTATGTCTGAGAGTCAGGGTTGTAATTTTGCTGATAACTGTCTCATTTTTATGTTCTCAAGTTCATGTATGCCTTAAAGCACCTATCAGACTATTTTTGGCTACATCAGCATGTAACTGGTAAAACTGAGCTCCGCCTGTCACACGCCAGACAACCTGGGTGAACGAGCGGGGAAAATTTTAGCACTTGGGCCTTTACAGGATTGAGGGAACTTCATTGCATATTGAAATTTTATGATAATCCTGTTCTTCTAGTTCACTGCCTGTGAGTCATGTGGAATGCTTTGGCCATAATTATCAGTCAATTTATTTCTTGTTTATAGTTTTCTTAGGGTTACTGTGCAGCTGGGGTTGGATTTCTCTTTTCTAACGGACAGATTTTTGGTTCAAACAAATCAAGAGCAACATCTTCGCCAAGTACCTCAATTTGTATAGTTGCTCTTCAAGGTGTCTTTAACAAAGTTAAGTCTTGAAAAACTTACTCTTTCTAGAGCTTAGTGTTACTCTGCTAGATTGAACGTTCCTTTGGTACATCCTCTCCCACCCCTGTGATTTCTTCCTCAAGGGTGTTGCATTTGATTCTATGGTTGTAACTGGTCATTAGAAGCTACAGTAGAGCTGCATCTTGAGCTGAGCCAAGCCAGGCTCGTGTGTTTTTAGGACAAGGGTCAGAACATCCTCTCCCCTGTGTGCTCCAGAACGAGTTGTTCCAAGAAACAATCCTCCAAAGGTCAAACTTTCTGATATTAGATGAGTTTATAAGAGAGCATTGGAAATCCTGCAGTATGATTTTATTAGATTCTGCTGTCCCTTTCATCTCCCAGTATTTTGTGTTCTGTAGTGTTCTTAGTAGAGATCAGTGGCAAGTAACTCTTGTAATGTAATGTAGTTTTCTGTAAACTGAAATTTGTAGTTTTCACTGTATGGTTCCAGGTACACAAAATTCTGATAAGATTCCCTGAATCTTTAAAATGTTCCTTATCTCTATAATCCCCGTTATTCTTTTGGCTTCTATTGAGGAGTTTCAGAAAGAATTAACTACAGCTGAGTGAATGTATGGATTCTCTCATTTCCTAGTCAGTAGAGAGGGAAGGTTTCTTTTCAGTAGGAAGCTGCATGGCTAAGAGAGAGGAAGATGCTTTTCTAGAAAAAAGTCTTTTGACCATAGAGGGAGTCCAATATTGACTTGACGGCGTTCGTGCCATCACATATAGTCAGACTGTGATTCTCCATGTAGTTGTCTTCCTGTGGGTCTGAAGTTTCACAGTGTCTTAAGAGCTCCAAAATATTTTGTTCTAGTCCCTCTGAGATAACTGTAAGGGAATGTCTTTAGGATCTGGAAGGAAAGGCAAGGATCCAGAATACTAGAAAAGGGCAAGCATGAAAGCCTATCTCAAGAAAGAGTTAAAAAGGGAAAGGGGTAACTGTCAATTAAGCCATTGTATTTTGAATGCCGTGTTATAAGTTGCAGATCCTGTTGCTAGGACAATTAGGTACTGCATATGGCAATTTTCAGGAATATAATGGATTTCTTAGTATATCCTACCCTACATCTCAGTTGCATGCTGAGTTGCATGTTTGTGGGATGCTTTCCCAGATACAGGGCAGTGGATTATTAACCGTATTTAACTCCACTACAGTAATTCCCATTATTACATCTTTTAGTGCGTCTAAACAATAATATATATATATATATACTTGCAAAACAAAGTCAGAAACTTTTGTGTTGGAAATCACAGTTATTTAAGTCAACAGCATGCTAGTTGGTTGGTATTTGAATATAGCTTTCTTGTTTTGAAAGTTTAAACTTCCTCTGTCCCGCCAAGGCTAGTGGGCAGCTGGTTTGAACTCTGGGGCAGCAGAGTTGTGTGCTGTCTGCAAGGTGCCTTCCTCAGTGAGCAATCAGCTCCACTTTCCTAAAGTTGCACTGAATGTCTGTCTTATAGAGACATCTGAAGTCCCCACTGCATTGGAAGCACTTATGCCTGTAACAGCAATCCTGCTCCTGAAGGAGCTGGCATTCTCTGCCTCGTTTAAGTCGAGCATCAGCCACTTGGTGCTCCCGTAGCCCTCTGTCACTGCTGGCTCCAGCTCTGAACAGAATTGTCCAAATTTAATAAAGTGGGAAGATAGAGCTGGATTTCTTGGCACGGGAAGAATTGTTCAGCCCTTCCTTGTACTGTTAAAGGAAAAGGGAACAGTGACTGAACAGCAGTCTGATGGCCTAGTGCCTTGAGAAGTACTTATGCTTCTCAAGACTTGATGAGGTGAAAGGAAAGTTCCTCATAATGATCTGCTGAGTAGATGTGCTGTCACCTGTGTAGTGGCTGGCAGATCTCATGGCCATAGCATGGACACCACCTCTGTGTTTATTACCAAGACAAGACGATGCTTTGGTGCAAGCCCTTTGCTACAGGGTCTTTGTGTGCATTAATAGTTGGCTAGATTCTGAAAGCTGTCTGAAAGCATGGTCTTCTCTGCAAATTTTATTCCACAAGTTGCAGTTACCTAGACTGCAAGCTCCAAGCAGTGACTTTTTGAGCCAAGTCTCATTTCTTGCTTCTATCAGTGTGAGTGACTGCACTGATATTCACAGGAGTGCTGAGGAGGACAGTCGTACTTCTGGGGTTTCCAGAACTGCATGCGGCAAGTACCTGCAGCTCACTGATGTATGAGTTTTGGGATTTTCATGGTATTTTGATCTGTACATTCATCTATTTGAATGATCCTTTCAATCAGTTTTATTAATTTAATATTTAATAGAGTTTTCCCACTTGACAGAAATACCAAGTCTTCTCCAGCTGGTAGAAAAGATCTTCTTCTGGTACATAAGCATTGAATGGTAAAGGGAATGGGTCTGAGTCTCTAAGCAGGAGCAGCACAGAGTATGTTCCATTTCAGTGTGAGGCTTTATACAGGTAGAAGCATATTGGGAGGCAAAAGAAAGGATGAAAGGGTAGGAAGCAGTGGGATCTTCTGGTCCTGGGGACCATGGATTTCTACCTTCTCAGGACCCTGATTCCTCCTCTGCTGGCCTAGCAATACTCCAGGTGGGTTGTGTGAGAATGGGGCAGGGGTGTGTGTGTCTTGGGAATTTAGGACATTGGGAGCAGGAGGTAACTGGGCCTTCCATGATCTTACCTCTGTGTCAAGCCTTTTATCTTTAGTTTTAGGATGATTTGGTTTCCCATCTGTGCAGCACACAGCCTCAGGCAAGCTGGCAGGAGCCTGGGCATGTTTCCAGTAGAAGATAGGTTTCCACTGTAGTTGGCCTTTCACTACTATTAAATGCTTTGGTTTTGATGAATCAGCATTTTCCTATGGAAAAACATTCCTTTGGAGAATTTCCAGTCAGAATGAAACCTAGCTTCAACATATTGCAAAATCCCTCCAGGACAGGATTTATTCTGTGCATCTGTACTTATAAGCAATGTTAGTCTTTCTTGCTTTCTCTGTAGAGTTAAAAAAAAACCCCAAAACAATGCAACAAACCAACAAACACACACAAAACTAAACAAAAAAAGAGATATTTCTAATGAGGATGTTTATTTTTGCCTCTGGAATGATTATGCAGGGTGTCAACATTTAAATATAGTACCTGAAAAGGAGGTAAAGTTCTTTCAGATTCCTGTGTGATGGAATGGTGAATTTTGAGACTTTATTTTGCAGTGGAGCAGTATCAGAGGTCATGGAAAATAAAAATAGATTAAACAGTTCAGTATTTGCTTTATGATTTCCTTGTAAAACAGACTTAAAACTGAGCACATCTTAATGAAAATCATAAATTTGATTAGACGTTTGTGAATATGTGTTTATAGTCATCTTTGCTTGATTTTGACTTCATGTTTCTTCTGGCTATCTGTCCTCGACCAAGACATAGCTCAGATGTTGGAAGAAGTATAACCGTAAATCGGTGTGTACGTGAGTAACATTCAGAGTGGTAAATAAAGCCCTTCTCTCTTGTTCCTCTGAGAACAAAATAGGTGTGAAGGCAGCCACTATCTTGTGCTTATAATTACGGTATGGCAACTAGACACTTGTGAAAGTAAGGATGTGAATTTGTATGACAAATTAGTCATTCTCTTAAGCTTGATTGCATGTGTGACTAGTGTAGTCCCCTCCTCTTTATTGGATTAACAGTTTAATGCTTTTGAAAAACCCCTGCTCTTACAGGATTTACACAGGGTCTTTTCCAGTCTGTGTCAGCTGCCTGCCTAGAATTCAGTTAAGCCATAGCTGATGCTTTCACCTTAAGGTGAGGTTAGCAGGTTAAGGGTGACTCAGTGAGCTTTGGCAACTCCTTTTAAGCATCTGAAGTTGCTGGATGAGCTCTAGGCACAGCCTCCTCTAGGAAGATCCTCTCTCCCAATAGAATCGAAGAGAGAAAAATTTGTTGTGTAAGTTGCAGTTCAGAGACTGACTCTTGCTTCTGTCGTTCTTACTGCAGGCAAAGGAGGCCGTACAACTTGATGTGCTCATGTGAAGAGAGGTCATAAACTTGAGCCTGTAGTAGAGATGTCCCTGCAAGAGGCATGGCCTGCGTCTGAGGACCTGGAACTGCAGATGGACTGGAGATGGGTTGAGTTCTGCCACTCAGAAATACAAGTTTTTCAATGGCAGCACAGTCAGTGGGTGGCTGCAAGACTGCCAAGTGCATTTTCTTAGAGGTGCAAGTTTCCATTCCCTCTCCAACCAGTGATCTCTTGAGACAAGATTTCTGTAGCATGTAAGACTCACATGCTTGGAAATGGTGGTGAGATGGCTTGGAAAATACTGATACAGCATATCCACAATGGATTGTGGAATCTGCAGGTTGTGCTTTACCAGCCTGTAGTAGCTTGAGGCATAGCACAGCTGGAAGCACACTGCTGTTTCTTCTGAAGAGGTAAAAGCATTGCAGGTTTCTTAAATATCTAATATATTAATTAGGCAAAACTATATATGCAAATACTTTTGTAATAAAAGGGTGTTATCATAATTTTGTATGAATATAATGTTCCTAAAATTAGTCCAAGATACCTAAAGAATCCAGCCAGGTTCTTTTGATGTTCTGCAGGCTGTGAACACTGCTGGTACTCCCCTTCTAGGTCAGTACAGTTACCCTGTGCAAGCAACCAGTCAAATTGCTTTTCTGCAATAACTTTTGGGAAATGTACATCTTTGTTTTACCCACTTTAATTGAAACTTTGGCTCATGTTTTGAATGCAGATGGTTTTATATAAATCTTTAATGAATGTATTGAACCTGGGTCAGCTGAACTGCTTTCAGATGATTTAATGCTGACTCTGCTGTTACCAAGTTCCCAACTTGTGACCAGCCACCAGTGTTTTCCTATCTTGCAGAAAAGTTATGCTACTTGGGGAGGGAAACTGAGCTTGTTTGGATAGTAGATAGCAAAGTAGGGAGGAATTTTTTTTTTCTCTTTCATATATATGGTTGTTAAATAAATACTTCATAAAGTGCTTTGTTTTGTGAAGCTAATGAAGCAGTTTGTTAATAGAAATGGTTTAAAGTAATCCAGCTATTCTAGCAATGAATACAGAAGCTTTGGAAAATTTTCTACAGTTTATTTTTTCTGTGGAAAAACAAGTTTTGTTAGCAAGCCAGCTCCTGCTTCCAGCACCGTTCTGGGCCAAACTATTCTGAATTGGTCCCAGAAGCAGCTGTCTTTTTTGGTTCAGATCGCAATGGACAAAGACTGAGCTTTGAATAGTAGCTTGAGCTTTTCAGATGTCTGCAGCTGCTTCAGTTCTGTGGTTAAATCACTGATGATCAGTTGATGATTACCATTCCATGGGTGTTCGAAGTCCCAGTGTGTGAAATGACCTGGTGTACAGAGCAGCAGAAAAGTAATTGTAGCCTTAATCCTCTTTTCTGTCCCTGATGCAATGGAAAAACTGGGGAGAAGGTGAACATCCTTATACTACATTTTGCCTGGTTTTAATAATAGATTTGCATTTACTAAATTAGTTTTTACTGAGAATATTGACCTGTGGCCCCACAAAGGTTATCTGGGTACTCAAAGGGTGGTTCTGGAAGTGAAGTGCACATTCTTCTTACAGCCACTATTTATCCTTGTCTTGAAGATTGTAGCATATTAACAAAACATTCGTAGTGTGAGAGACGTGTGAGTCAAAGTATTGCACTAATAGTTTAAATTGAAGACAGGCCAGAATTTTTCTGTGGTGTTCTCTGACGCATATATAAAGGAGTGAACAACCAAAAGGAAACTTGAGTGTTGTAAATCAAACTGTTGCTCAACCCACCATCAGTAATCAGGAGAAAGTTTACACAGCTGCCTTTCAGCAGCTACTTCGAATAAAATACGTTCTACCTTCCTGCACACAACAGTAATATTTTTACCTGGGTCACCACCAGGACTTGGCTGTCAACATCTTGGTGAAAATTTCATTTGTTTTTGAAAAAAAATAATCTATTTCTGAGTAAGGATTTTGTTGCTGTCTTCTACTTTTAATTTTGGTATGATTGAGAATATTTGCTTACTTGGGATGTGTTGTGTCAGAGATCTTCACGCCGTGGCTGCCCTGCAGCTCCCAAGGAACTGTGTACATCCTTTTCTGTTGGAAATGAAGATCCTGTGGAGTGGCTAGTTTTGTCTCATGCTGACATGGAGTCAGGATGCAGCTGGCCAAGCACGAGCAACCAGAGACTAGAGTGTTTTTGTGTTGCCCAGTCTAGACTTGATGTCTAAAAGACAAGGTGGGATTCAGGATGATGCCCAGCTCTGTCACCCGTCTTTTGGATTACTATAGACAAAGCTTATTAATGCTTTGTTTCTCAGTTTCTCCCCAATTAAATGGACTAATACTATTTCTTTTCTCTGAAAAATGTGGTGAGTTTTGCAAGTAGGATGAATTTTAGGCAATAATTTTATTATTAAATATTGACACTTATTTAATAAATCCTATCAACAGTTTCTAAATAACCCTCCTTTCTTATAGCTAGGTCTAATACAACCTCAGTTCACCTCCTTGTGCTGGTGCCTTTAGATACTCTGTTCCACAGCTGCCACAGGGATTTCTGTAGGGCTCTGGTATCGCTCTGTGCAGAAGATAACCATGCTTTGAGATAAGGGTTTTGTGTGATGAGCAGGCTCTCCACGGATGCCTCTCTGGTTTGTAGCATGCATTGGAAAGCATCAGAAGGAAGTGAGAAGCGGTCAAACAGAAAGCACAGGCATTTTGGAGAAACAGAGCTGTATCTGCCACGGAGCTCTGGTATGTTAGTCTTATCACAACAAAATATTGACGTGTTATTATCCATTCAGTTATTTTCTCAGTGTGAAGCAGTGATTTACACAAACTTGATTGTGAGCTGCAGCTTTCTCTTCCCCTCTCCAGTGTCCCATCCCCAATATCCTACGGTGTTCATACTAAGAACACTGCTTTGTACCATCAGATGTGGTAGAAGAGAAGGCTCCGGGGAGCCCTGAGAGCAGCATTCCAGGATCTGAAGGGAGCTCCAGGAGAGCTGGGGAGGGGACTCTTGGTCAGGAAGTCTAGTGACAGGACAAGGGGGAATGGTTTTAAACTGGAAGAGGGGAGATTTAGATGAGATCTTAGGAAGAACTTCTTTGCTGTGAGGGTGGTGAGGCACTGGAACAGGTTGCCCAGGGAAGTTGTTGATGCCCCAACCCTGGAAGTGTTTAAGGCCAGGCTGGATGGGGCTTGGAGCAACCTGCTCTAGGGAGAGGCGTCCCTGCCCATGGCAGGGGGGTTGGAACTTGATGATCTCTAAGGTCCCTTCCAACTCTGACCATTCTGTGATTCTATGTCTTGCAGGAAGGCACCCGTCAGGTAACAAGTTCCCCTTTCTACAGTGCTGTGTGGGACTTGACTGCATTTAAACTGGTCAGCCACACTGGGATGAGCCCTGGGCAGAAAACTGCGCTGGCGAAACAGTTGCTGCGAAAGTCTGTGACACGCTACTCCCTGCAGTATATCCAGCAACTGGCTTAGAGATCAAAAGCTGCTTTCTCTAAATACAGAAGCTGCTTAGATATATTAGGGGCTCTTATCATGGTTAATACAAGTATCTGTAGCCTCTGTGACCATATCTATGATTTGCTTTTGAGAGGAAGTAGCTGAGGGTCTCGGGTGCTCCGCTGTACAGTACTCCTTGCCCCTACCTGGTACTCAGGGCGAGGTGTCTGTGGGAAGAGATAAGGTGTCTGTTAGTGGTCATGTTTTTCTACACGTGCAGAGTTAGATATTTCTACATATATGGTTCCTTAGCAGAAGGGTTGAAAGGGTTAAAAATCTTGTATTTTGGTTTCTTGGATATCTTTGATGTCTGTATAATGCAAAGAAAATTAGCCAGGACAGAGGTCTGTACCAGCAGAGCTGCAGTGAAACTGTGTCTGAGCTGGCTCTGAACAAGTTCATTTGAGTGTCTCTGCATATGGGGAAGGAAAACCCTGCCAATTGGCTTAAAGGAGGTGCTAAAATTTGGAGGGTAGATTCCTAGGTCCCAGATACCCAGCATGGAGAGAGAGCAAGCAGCTCCAGAGTGTGACTCAGGTCTGCATCACTCTGCCCAGCTGCAGCTGTCTGTCTCTCCCCACTGACTAAGGAGAATTAGGCTCTTAACAGAGGCACTGGGTGTGAATCTGTCATCCCTGTGGCATAGCCAGAGGGCAGAACTTTGACACATGCAGTATTTACAGAATTACAGAATGGCAGGAGTTGGAAGGGATCTTTGGAGATGATCTAGTCCAACTCTCCTTGCCAAAGCTGGTTCACCTAGAGCAGAAGTGGGGTCATTTTTCTCCTGTGCTTCTGCTGTTACTGATAAACAATCCAGGATCTTGTTCTGTATCTTGGGAAGCTCAGTAATGAGGAAATTGGTGAAAACTAATTGTTTATCTGAACCTTCAAGCTAAAAATCAACTACGATTCCCTTAGATTCCCCTAACTGCCTCATCATAGGATCAAGACTTTCATCTGTACTAATCTAGTTGGCATGGAAAACCAATAGTGAAGCCTTGCATGTACATATACTTTATTTAGTGACACCTGACTTTTAGCTCAGGGGAAAAAAACAGTCTGATAATAGGTTTGTGATTCTGATACATTCTTACAAAAACAGGGTGTTTTTTTAAAAAAAATCTCAAAATAAGTAGTCTTGCAGAAGACCAATTACATTTGCCCTGTTTGGATGGGGGAGAGGTCTTTTTATGAGCAGGAAAATAAAAACCCTGCAAAGATGGAAAACTCTTTATCCAGCTGAAGAGAAGACAGATATAGAACAGTCATCTGAATCTTCCACACCATTGTAAAAAAAATATCACTTAATTGTTTCTAGTTTAAATAAACTATATAGTGAGAAGTTGTTGGGTTATAGCAAATGAAAATAAGGACATTTTTGCAAAATAAATAAGATGCTCAGATGAGAATCAGTGTTGTTTCCAACTGCAATACCAAACGCAGCCCAAATCCTTTCTAAGCTTTTAAAGAGTCATTGTCACTTCCATGTATTCTCTTCTGTTTGTTGTTTAATCTTGTGTAACGTGCCAGTAAACTATTTCACTGCAAGTTTGTGTTTGTGTGTCTGAAGTTAGCCTGCTTCATTTGTCCAGGGCGATTAGGATCCATTCCTAATCCTAAGGGCGGATTCCTGTGTACTTTTCCCAACATGTACTGATACATTGGAAAACAGAGAGAAAACCAAATGATCGGGGTGAAACTGGGTGTTAACATTTCCACAGGGAAGACCACTTACTTTGGTGCATAGTTCCTTATTATTGCGAGGATAGGAAACTTGTCCAAACAAAATGTAATGATGCCTCATCCAACCTATGTAAAAACAGTCTGAATGGAGTCTTGAAATCAAAATTAGACTGTGTGGGTGTATTTTTTTACTACTTTATTTTTTTTTTGATAGAAGAGCCTTATTTCTTTGGAAAATCCCATCTACAAAATCTCAAATGAAATAAAAGCCAAAGCCGCAGTTGCCCTCACCCCACGTTAGTTTTTCCAGTTTTGCTACTCAGTCTGAAACCAAGTTAAGTGTAAAATCAGCAATGTCATTGTGGGGGGCTGTGTATGAATTGTAGGTGAAGGCCCTTATGTCCTGTTTTTGTCTCAATGCCAGTTGCCTTTTTTGGGTTGCCTGTGCCTGAACAGCTCACATCTGAGGTGCATCAGCAGGAGCTGGGACCATGTGCCATATGGGAGGCAGTGACTCAAGGATACGTGTGTGTGACTGCAAATACTAAAGAAGAAGGTCTGTATTCCTCAGCAAGTGAAACTTTTCATTGACTTCTAGGAATCTGTTCCCATTTTAGAGGCAAGGAGAAAGTGGGGGGTGGTGGAGGAAGCTGAAACTTCAAATCCTTTTGCATAAAGGAGCAAATGCTGGCAAACATCCAGCCCCTACTCCCATGGTAAAAGACTTTGAGGCATTTCCTTGGGTGCTTGGCATTTCTTAGCAGGACTAGCTTTGGCTGTTTGAAAGTAACAGAGCGAGCACAGAATCTGTGAATTGGATGTCTCATCTCACACCATCTTTTACTGCTTAGCTGTGTGCCTTTTTTCTTATGTCTGTCTTATTTTTCTCCCAAGGAGTTCAGAGTTGCCATCATCTTCTAAAAGTTTTCTGCCATCTTAGCTGCTGCTATACCTTAATAACTACTGTTTATTTGTCCTGTACATCCTTTTTTTTTTTTGCCTTTTTTTCTTTCTTCTGCCCTTTAGCAGTGTCATTTGAGGACTCAGATAACTTCCAAACCCCCTCCGGGAGTGTCTGGAGTTTGGTAGCACTTTCCTCTTTTATGTTTTTGGAATGAAAGTTTAGTCACAACACAGGTTCCTCTCTGAAGTCACTAGACTGTAGGAGTCACTAAACTGTTCGATTGTGGTTATAGGTGAGTTGGTGTAGCTTTTTTCGGTGACTCTGTGAGGAAGTCACATGCCTGATGGAAGGCTGTTCTCTATAGAACCAGATAAAGTATTAAACCACTCTGCTGAGCTGGAACTAGAAGAAGTCCTTCGACATGGGGAATGGAAACAGTTCATTCTGATCATTCTTGACTTCCAGAGCTTTGATTTAATGGTGTATCATTTACGCATTAAATTGGCATTTCTCCTGTCAGTCATCATATTATTTACTCTGGATTAAAACACACAGTATTGTTTTATAGACTTTGTTCTATGAGAGATTAGGACAGTCTGTAGTAAAATTGCTTATGTGCATGTATAAAAGTGTTCACTTACCCATTTTTGTTCCTACAGGACGGACAACTGGGATAAGTATCTCATTGTAGTTGTTGACTCATGACCTTGGCTGATGGTCACGTGCCTCCTCCACATAACTCTGCCAGAAGGAACAAACAGCTAATCTCTTGTCTGGCAGCCAAATATGCAATAGTTGGTAAAGAAAAAGAAATTAAATTATACCTTTTTTTTAACCAAAAGATGTCCCACATAGCACAGTGAGGTAGCCATGCTCATGTGCCCATCTGAAAAAGGGATGTGGTCCATCTATCGTATAATTCGTCCTGAAGATTTGTACAATAGGACTTCCTTTAAGAGTGTGTCTGTCTTATTCTCTTTTCTTTCCACACCCAAAGCTCAAGCTTTCTCCTGACTTGCACCAAATTTCAAATCCCTACCAAGTTGTCTATAAATGAGTTAAAGGAAGTGGGCTTGTTTTGATACCCATTCCTGAGGGGAGGGAACAAGATTCTTCAGTTCTCAAAACTTACTGTATAGCTTTGTCTAATACCCATTAGTTGAAAAAGAAAACCAAATGATCTTTAGAAGTGCTTCAGAGGGAGCCCTAGCAGTGCCTGCATTACTGATCTTTTGGTGGGCAAAATACACAATAGAAACTCATTCATTTATACAAGTTGTAGGAAGAATTAATGAATAAACTCTCCAGAAGCCCATCAAGTCCTGTCTTAGCTTTGTCAGGTTCAACAGTTGAGCCCTGGAAACTATGAAGCCTTGAGTCCATGTGCTGTTGGATCCTGGGTGTTTACTTATATTACTGTGTGTCCATGGAAGACCAGTGGGTTTGAGCAGGTCTATGGGACCAACTGGAAGCCCACAACTTTCCCATTTGAGAAAGAAATCCCACTCTTTTGTAGAGAAGTGTGTGGGGAAAGCAGTGCCACAGGAGTTATAGAAAGTAAATGGAGAGGTCTTTTTTTCTGAGTAGACAAGATACTGTATTTTAGAAGTCAAAGCAAGAGAGAACAACTAAGCAGTGTTAAATCCAGCTCCATCACCAACAAGGTTGCTTAAGAGTCTGGCAGTCTTCAGCTCCTTAGTGACACAAAACCTTCCTTTTCTAGCAGATCTTTGCTAAGATGTATGGAACGAATTTGGTGTATGTTACAGGGTGTACAGTGTACTGTAGTCAAGGAGATCTGGTAACACAACACTGAAATATCTGTTCAGAACCCAATTTCTCTGTCTACTCAAAACCAGCCTTAGTAATTTTTCCTTGGGGATTTCACAAGCAGAGACTTCTTAAGACCCTAATGAGAAACACTAGGCATCCTCCACAGTGCAGTTGGGAACTTCCCAGCCTCCTGTGAGAATACAGAGCGGGAAGATCCAGTGTTTTATGAACAGAGCCACATGTGTGCTCCATTCTCTGAGAGGCTGTTCCTTTAAAAAAGAAGCAGCATTTTTAATTGTGCTTTGGGTCTGCTTTCCATTTCCCCCTTTCCTTTGAGTTACGTTAAGAACTTTTTAGGCCATTTGTTTTTCTCTGTGCTTCCTTCTTGGCTGGGAATCCTTATCTGGACATTTCTCAGCAGAGAAGATACGAAGCTATTACCTGGAGTAGGTGTGGTTTTGACTGAAGTTGCTTTTCCATTTCTAAATCTTTCCCTACCATTAATTGTGGTCCACATCTACCAAACCTGCCAGGTTCAGAGATAGGCCAGTGCTGTCAGTACTCAGCTTTGCTTAAACTCTTTCTTTTTTGCTGCATTTCAGATGCGTGGCTTCTTCCAGTGTGAGGTTTAGAGTGAGTTAGGGTATACTTTGCTGGTTAGGTTTGGACTAATTAGGCTGTAACAAAAACATGACAGGCTGACTTCCCTTTGCACCCAGACTGTGCACAGAAGGGATACAGCTGACATAGCCCCTGAACTTCTGTGGTTCAGGCCTCAGTTCCTGCTGAGAGCACCTGATAACGAGCAAGAGGGGATTTGTCTCTGTAGTGACTCTGGCTCATTCTACTATTTGAGAAGCTTTTAAATCTCCTATAAAATTCTACTTCGATTGAGGACACTGGGGAGATGGTCAAATCCAACTAGTTTGATACAGCAACAAGAAGATGCTAGAATGTAGATGTGAGAAGGGTTTTTTAGTAGCTTTTACTTGTTGGCTTAGAGGTGACTTCATAAATGCAACTAAACCTGATGTGAAATGACTCCAGTTATCAATCATTTAAAAAAAAAAAAGTTTTCTTTCCAATAAATTCAAACAGATTCAGAAGATATGGCATGTCATTCATCAATCCTGCAATTTTTTACAGCATTATTTTTGTCCCTTTTGCCTTCAGTGCACAAGCATTCGCTGCAGTGATAATGACCTCCCACAATCATAATCTCTCTCATGACAATGGCAAAGTTCTCCATCACCTTTGCAGCACTTTGCCCTTGTATAAGCTCTGTATTTCTCCTGTGTAGTACTTCACAAGTTTCTTGTCTTTGCTTTTGACAGAGGTAGGTGCTATCCTCTGAGCAGAAACTCTACTTCAGAAGCTGTGGGTTCAGCTGAAGCCTGTCTCTCTCTCTGCAAGTTCTTGGAAATTTCTTCCTTGGCAGAGCTCTCTCTGCTTTGCTCTTTGACACAATAATCTTTAAAGTGTAATACTCTCTCACAGGAGGTTTCCATGAATTTAAGCCCCAAATGATATGATTGGCATGTAGATTGGCCTCTAAAGCTGTATGAATGATAAATGCCTTTTCTCCCTATTTGGAATCATCTCAACTGACTTAATCTTCTTCGCTGTTTGACTTTACACGTACGACAATTCTGCTTCAAATTTTGTATAGAGAACTGAATAGATTGCTATTTACAATTAAAAAAAAAAAAAACCCACACAAAGAAACAACCAACAACCCAAAACAAAACACACAATCAGTATAATGTAAAGAATAGATGTAGAAAGAGCTACTGTAACATTCCACTTCCATTCTGGTGGTCTCGAAGAGGCTGTTCATGGTGAAGTTGTAACTTCTCCAGGCGATCTAATGAACTGTATGCACAAACTCTCTGACTTGGCTTTTCCTATATCAGGTGGAACCAGACACGTGATACCTGTGTTAGCCAGTGTAACTGTGGGGTTACAGGGGCAAATGCAGCTGGAAGGAGTCTTTCTTGAGATAGCAAATGGCGCATAGGTTTTTACATGTCCTCTTAGTCAAGACTGATTGCTTGTTTGCTTTCATCTTCTAGCCAAATTCAGTTATAATAATTATAAATTGCCTACTTAAATCCCTTCTGCTCCTCAATTAGCTGCTATATTTTCCTCACGCTTATTCTTAAAGCATAACTCTGCGCTTTCTTCAACAGCTGTCATGTTTCAGTGCAGACTTAACCTCTTTTGCTCACTGAGGAGTGTGAGGCTGATTGTTTCATACATGCTTTTTATGATCACAATCACTTGCAAACTGCTTTAAGTTCTATGGGGATAAAAAACAATACATAAATCTCTGATTATGATTATTATGACTATGCTAACAAGAGCTGGCTGAGGAACAAGAAATTCTGTCTTGCAACAGCCCTTAAGGTTTTGAAATTCCCTGCTGGAACATGATCAAACCTTTCCCTGTCTGTGAAGTAGAGCTGTTGAAACATCCATTTTCAGATTCCCAAGGTCAGACTTTGGTTATTTTTTTTTCATTTGGGATCTCTGTGACTTCACTTGAGACCCCAGATACTTACCCTAACTAAACCCAAAATGTCACTAAATAAGATTTTATTTAATGAGAAATGTTTGTCAAAAATGTTTTGATGGGTTGTAACATTCTTTTCCAGTGTTTCCATTTGGAGGAGAAAATAATATCGTGTGTTCTTACACTCGGCTTGACCAGATGTGAACTTACTGTATTTCTTTACTTTTAGAGCTTTTGAAACAGATCTCAAATGGGGGTGGGATTAGTAAACAATAAGAGCACACATTTTGGGTGCATGCCTTAAAAGAAAGTTAGTATTGAGTCAGTTTGAATGTTGCTGTCCCTTGGCTCTATGCACTGTTTCCTTTCTTCAGTTGTGGATGTGACACTTGTCTATGATGTCTTGCCATGGTTTAACCTCAGTCCTCAACTAAAACCATGCAGCCACTTGCTCCCCTGCCCCTCCCCTCCCCCCTCATCCCCAAAGGGTCAGGAGAAAGGGAGGGAAGAAAGAAGCCGGAACACCTCGTGGGTTTAAGATAAAGACAGTTTAATAGGTAAAGTAAATTTCTTATTTTGCTGTGCACACAAACAAAGCAAAATAAGGAATTCATTCACTGCTTCCCATCGCCAGGCAGGTGTTCAGCCATCTCCAGGACAATAGGGCTCCATCACATGTAATAGTTACTTGGGAAGACAAATGCCATCACTCCAAATGTCTCTCCCTTTCTCCTTCTTCCCCCAGCTTTATATACCGAGCATGAGTCACGTGGCATGGAATATCCCTTTGGGCAGCTGGGGTCAGCTGTCCTGGCTGTGTCCCCTCTCAACTTCTTGGGTACCTCCAGCCTACTTGCCTGGCAGGGAGGTGTGAGGAGCAGGAAAAAGGCCCTGACTGCTTAGCAACAGCCAAAAACATCGATGCACTGTCAAAAGTGTTTCTCATCCCAAATCCAAAACGTAGCACTAAACCAGCTGTTATTAAAAACATTAACTTTATCTCAACTGAAATGATGACAAATTTCAGTACCAGAGAAAATACATCTTTAAAACACACGGAAAAGAACCACCAGACTATGCCAATGTGCACAATACGTTGTGTGAAAATAGTATTAATGAAGTGACCTCTGGATCAGTGGCGAGTAGATAACGATGTGTCTTAAAAATTGAAAATTTCATTCACCCAAAAAGGCGGTGTTGAGAAAGCTATTCTGAAAGATGTCAAAGGTCTTTTAATAACTGCAGCTTTCATATGGGTCCAGAACGCAAAGTGGTTGCACCAAGTCTGCCTGCGCATCAATGGGATTCGGAGGAGCAACGGGTGAGCAACTTGAGCAATGTGTTTACGGGGTGTTATGAAGGAATGGAAATTTCTTAGTAAATAATTTTGCTGCCCTTACACAGGTTTGAATCCAGATTTTGTTCTGCACATCCTTAAACTTTGCAGGAGATCCTGCCTCCAAATCTTAGTGTTTTAATTGGCCTTTTTTTTTTTCTTTTTTTCTTTTTTTTTCTTCACAAAAGAGCTATCTACACCTCAAAAGTGGGCAGGGGAAATGAAATCTGGCTGTGTGCTTGGAACCTGTCCGTATTTCTGAATTTCCTATCAGCTTCATATATGACTTGGCCACTGATTTTTTTTTTTTCTTCATACTACTAAGCACTGTATGAAGAATGGAAGCGCTCCTTTTGTCCAGTCAACACTGGACATACTGTAATTGAACAGTGCTGGAAAATCTGTTCACAGAAGGAAAAGAGAGACTTTTACCTGTGGCCAGGTTATGATTCTTTTGGTTCTGCTTTTTTTGTTTGTTTGTTTTGTTTTGTTTTTCCTCCCCTGATCTGCCCTCTCTTCAACTTCCTTATGCAAAGAATCCATTGTGTTGGATAGATGAATCTCTAAAGATTAGCTCTTGTGGTTTTGCTGAGTGGATCATCTAAAATTACAGGTAATGCCCAACTCATGAGGTGCAAAAACATTGAGTAGGGATTGTCTGAGTTCAGGCTCTCCTGTATCTTGTCTGAACCAGGAATATTTTGAGCACTCTTCATTTTTTCCACTACCCCATCTTGGAAGCATGGAGGGCAGAGATGACTGTGAAAGTGAGGAGGAGCAATAAACTTTTTGGAATATTGATAATACAGTGATGTGGTAATATTTGGGAAATGTCCATGTGGTCTGGTTGGTTGATGTTGAGCACCCCTGTGTGTTTCAAAGCAGAAACTCCATATTTTCACTACAAGGCTGATCCTTCCCTTCTTGAAGCCTTTCTCTCCCCAGTCCATTCTACAGCTAAAATCTCCCAGGAGCGAGAGCACAAAGAAAGTGACTGGAGTAGAAGGGACAGCCTGAATTAACAGAAACAGCCTTATGAATTGTTTCTCCCTGTCCTTGTTGTGTTTCCAGCTGTTTCTTTTTCTCCTGCTGTTAGAACACCAAGCCCCACAGCACAGGAACTGTAGTAGGAAATTGGCTAGAGAGACAGCAATGCTCTCCTACGCTTAAAATTAACAAGGAAGGTGGGATGGAGATTTTTCATTGTAACAACTGGTTTAAACGTTTATTGTAACTGGGCTTATTGACCATTCCTCCTCAGACAGGAGTGTTTTGTTTGTTTTAGCTTGATAGGTAAATCCCTTTAAGCCTCCCAGAACTTTACTCCTGTATTTCAAAGAGCTCTGTGAATACAGAGTGAATGTAAGTGTAAATATGCAGGGTGAACTGTCACCCTAGCATTACTTACTCTTACACTGTGCATGTGCCTGGGATGATTTGGGTGCCTCTCTCTGGGTTCGTTTCTGTAGTATTGCTCTTGTGTTCTTGGTCTTGCTGTTCTTGGTCTGCTCTCTTGCTGCTGGCATCCCTCTGTTCCCTGCGGCTGTTACTGCAGAATTCCTTCAATTCAAAACCCTGTAAATCTCACTTTCCTGCTCGACATTGCTCTGCGTCTCTATCGAAGTTTGAGCCCTCTCAGAGATTTGTTCTTAAAACATATAGTTCCTGTTTAAGGGCTAAAGTGAAGCCTTTCCTGAGAGACTTTGAGCAGGACAGTGTCACGGGTGTAGGTCCTTTGAAGCCCGAAGGAAGGCTGTGCTTGTGTTACTCTCGGGACGCTGCTGGGGGTTTCTGTCTTTCCCCAGTTACCTGGCTTCGTGAGACATAATGATTTAGTCTCCTTGGCTCTCTTCTGCTCTGTCAGGGGTAGAGCTCACTGATCAGAGAGGCAGGCACCTGGGATTAGACTACAGAAATATAAACTGTAGAGTCACTTGATCCTTCTATGTCCTGCTGTTCCCTTACACTTCTCTCCTTGCTAACTTCTCTCCAGTTTAGATCCAGGGCTTGACTCCACTCAAGTCCTCCGGTGTTTTTTCTATCATTGGCTTAAAGGAGGAAACACTATAAAGGCATCAGATCCTTGTGAGTTGTGTGGATGGCACAACGTGAACAGCCTTTTGTAAAGCACGAAGCAATTGCATGGTTAGGCCATAAATCCAGTAAATTAATATGATCAGATTAAAGGCCTACAAAGATTGCCCCTGCTGCCACTAGGAATTCTGTTAACATGGCACTGCAGGGAGTGACAGTGTGCCCATGTAGAACAGGCAATATTTGAAATGGTTGCATTGCACAGAGCTGCTGGTTTGATGATTTTAAAGTTCCTAAATTAAATCTTAAGCACTTTCCATGCTTTCTTCGTGTAAATGCAGTGAGTGGAATAGATGCGCGTTGACGTTGCTTTGAGATTTCTTCCTACACTTAGATAATTTATCGTGTAAACCCTTTGCGTTTAGTTCTTCCAACACGCACAGAAGTGCTTAAGCAACTTCGTGGGAGGCTGAGCCAGAAGGTAGGTGTTTTGCATGTGGCCTTTTCACCACACAGCTGGCCTGACAACGCTTTTAGCTTGTTGACCCCATGACAGAGCCCACAGCTCCATTTCTCCCCTTTCCCACAGTCCATGCTTATATACAGGTTTTGTATCTTCTGGAAAGTCGCCTTGTCTGTCCTTCACTGGCTTGATGAAGATGAGACAGTGGCAGATTCATAAGGAGGACATGGGGCCCTATCCAAACTCAGTATGTCCAAAGTGTCGTCTGTGTTGTATCAACACGGTCTTGGGCCAGTACCCATAGGGATATGAGTCTTAAACTGTCTTCTGCACTGCTGGTGTTCCTAGATGCATAGTTGGAACCCACACTGGAAGTGTGGTAAAAATACAGCCAGTGGGATTAGAAACATGAGTGAATGTAACCCAGTTGGCTTGTAGGATTTGCAGATAGACTCCCCCTGGGTTAATCACTCATCAGCTAGAAATCGAGTGAACGTCGTTCCCTGAAACGCACTGTGAAAGCAGTAACAGAAAAGAAAAATATAATAAACCAATCATTATAACAAGGAAAATAAACATGCAAATAAGTCATCACGATCGAAAAACAGTCAGCTACGAGGACATGTTTTTGTTAGTTTTTTTAATAGTTCCCACTGAACTAAAAGCAGAAATTAAAGGAAAAAAAACCGTAACTGATGTTGAAATAAAATTTCAGCTTTCAAAAGAATGTGATTAGAATATTTGTTTATCCACCCACCTCAAACACTCTTCTTCTCTTGGGGATACAAATATTGCAATCATAAAAACAATTTTAATTTACGTGGGAAACGCATCTTCATTTTGCCACGCTTGTGACTTGCTGAAGGGAGAAGAGACCCAGGGCTAACAAGTACCTTCATGGGAAGCTTCACTTTATAGATTTGGGGGAGAAGATACTTCAGTATGAGCCGCAGAAAATTAAATGCACTTCTGCTACCAGCAATGGTGTCATAGGCATGTGGTAAACTCTTATTGGTATGTTCATGTTGTATGATTGGAGTTGCTCGTGCAAATGAAATGAGTGGGATTCTCTCAGCTTCCTCAGCTATGGTGAAGTCTATTTAGGGAAGGTACCATTAACACTCATATTAATTTTTCTAATTTTTCATGTGCTTCCATTAAAGAATTCTAAGGTAAAGCAAAACTTTTGTCAGATGACCATTTGTTAGGACAAGTTAAATGGAGAAAATAAATTCAGCTGACATGTCACCCTTCTATTTTACTTGATATTCCACAGAACCAGTGTGAATAAAAATAACATTGGGTTCTTCTTTGCAACTTTCCTTCGTTACAAAATATGCATTCATCAAAAGAGTTTTTAATGAAAAATGATCAAAACAGTGGAATGACAACTGGAATATGTGAATGAAGCAATACACAGACTGATACAAGGAACTAGAATAATTTTCTCTCAGGATTCGAGTTTAAGTTTTAGTTTATGACATTTTATCTGGGTTAATATGGGAACGAATATAAAAAAACATTTATTTTAAAATGTCAAGATGGGGAAAAAGTATTTCTGGTTAGCAACAAAGCGTCACTGTATGAGTATTTCAGATCCTATATTCTTGGTTGCCTGAGCTCTTCTGAGAACATACTATATAAATTCAGAACTTCGCTTTTCTTTGTATTTATTTGCCCTAGTATTAGCTTAGTTCTGTACTGAGAGATGTCTGCTGAGATAAACACAGGCTATGTTTCTGCTCCAGAGCTGTCCAAGTCTGGCATATTGATTCTGACCTTTTTTTTTTTATTTTTTTTTCAGTGAAGCTCCCCAGAACACTTTGGTTTCTTGGGGCCCATCAGTGCTGCTCTCCAGTTCTGGCACCACGCAAGAATGGCTGGCGATGGACCTGCTCTCCATGTCTGTTTCTGTGTGTGTAAGTACCAGGAGCAAGTGACTGTGGAGGAGAGAAGGGAACTGAGGAGCATCCCTTTCTTCAGGGTCCCAGTGTTCAGCAGCACCAGGCTCCATGAGATGTCTGGCCCAGAGCCACAGGGATGTCACTTCAGGATGGCTGGCTCTAGAGCCAAAAAATGAAGTCTTAGATTTTTCACAGCTCTTTAAGTCTGCCATAACTCTAAGATACATTTTCCTGACTTATTTCCAATATATCATTTCTTTTGACTACCTGAAATGTATTGCTGTGTTGTTTAGATTCTGAAATATTTATCAGTATTTACTTGGACTGCTGTGTATGTATATCGTAATAGCTTATTTGTGGCTCTGTTTCTTCTCTCAGACCTGGGCAGAAACATCAAAATGTTCCTGTTTTCTTGAGGAAAGGTTTTGGTTGACCGTGACACTTGCATATATCTTACCAGAGACTGGTCTCTGCATTTAGTAAATACTTGTCCTCCGAAATCTGCCCTACTTTTAGATAGCAAAAGCTAGTGGTTGTACTTCAGTAGAAGATGAGCTTCATGCAGAGCTGATGTTAGTTAATACGGTCTGCATGAATGACTACATAAATACTTCCTTTTCTTAATTTAAAAGCTGTTTGTTTCAATGGATTGGAGGCATTTGTCCACGGAGCAAGTATGCTTATGTTTGCATCAGGGTTCTTGTTTTGAATCCCACCATTCCACAGGTACCACTCCACTTGTCTTTTGTTATTTACAGCTGAAGATTTTTTCTTGAAATGCAGTTGCAAAAGTACGTATGTAAATTCTGATCCAGTTAATACAGAAATCAAGGAAGAGTCTCCTCAGTATGAATGGTTTTTGCATTTAACTGCTAGAAAGTGAAAGAAAAACCTTTAAGATCTATATTTCAGTACAAAGATAGTTCTCCAAATGACCAGTAGCAGGAATTTATGGTGGTGTTTTACTTCCGTGAGACTCAAATCTGTATTACCTATTTCTGCTTGAAAATATACAATCATATTAGCAAATATTGTATCACAGTGTGCTTGTGAGGGAACATGAGCACTAGGCTTAATCTATATTGACACTTCTAGGCTATTGGAAATACCGTGTTTCATCTTGAGGTTTAGGTTCACAGAATATATAGGTGTAGTCTTTGGTAAAGTCTCTGTTCAGTGTATGCATCTGTATTTTGATTGCAAAGACGAGGAATATTGGCCTGAGCAGGATCTGGTCTTTGTCACTTGGTTTAAAGGAACGCAGAGCTCTCCTCTGGCGATGATGCCCAATTCTTTTCTCACACCTTGCTCTGGTTCACTATTTTGAGAAACCTGGATTTACCAAACTTTGACAAACTTTTACCAGATGTGGACCATGTCAGAGACCACGCTTTTAACAAAGCAAAGATTATCTTTTGACGCTCAACGTGCATATCATTTTCTCATATCAGCAGTGCCCGATTGAACATAATAATTTTGCTGGAAATGGGAGCATCGGATTTTAACTTTTCCAGTTTTTATACAGGCTTTGAAAAAGATATATTTTAAACTGGTGGTGGAGGTTCTGTTACTAAATCTTCCTGTTCTTTAGTGACCTTTTGCGCCACAAGTTCCTTCTGTGAGGATGGAACTGGATTTCCTGCAGTTGGTGACTTCTAAGAGCCTCTCTCTTGGTTGAGAACAAACAGTGACATCATGGGAAACCAGCAGTATCAGGAGGATGGAAATTTTCCAGATGTGTTAGACTTCCTTTTGGTAACTGGAGTCTGGTGAGTTTAGCAGCCAAACCTGCAAGCCTTCAAGCTGAAATGTGGATTATCTCCGTACTATGTGGCACGCACGAATAGCTGTGTGCTTTATAGCTCCCCCAGAAGTTATAGCCTTGCTGCAGAAGTTATTCAATAACTATTGATGGAAAGTTGCTGTGGGGGCAGAAGGCTAAATTGCTAAGTGCTTGGTTTGTCCTAGTTCAGAGGTGACAGCAGGGAGATATAGGAACAGATTTCCAAACTGTAGAAGGCTACTGGAAAAGGAGGCGAATAAATAATGGGCAGGGTGAGATATGATGGGCTTAAATCACAGGAGGCAGCGGGTGAGTTAGGTTTGATGTTAGGAAACCTCTTGGGTGTCTGGCGTAGCAAAGCACTGGGTCCTTGCTGTACCCTCTCCAAATCAGACCCTGTGTGGCACACAGGCTATTTGCAGCCCTCTAAAGTTTACTTCAGGCCCCATTTTTGATTATTCTAGTCTTGCAACCTGCATATCTGTGGATTGTCATCAGCTTTTACTGTGTACATGAATGCATTATGCTGTTCCCTGCTCAAGAACAAGCTTGTGCTTTCTCTCTAAAGTTCATGAATTTAATTCTGTTCTTTCCTGTTGATTTTGGCAAGTATCTATCAGAGAGAGTACCCTGTGTGTTTTCATTGTGGCCATCTGTCCTGGTATTAACAAAATCATTGCATAATCCAAACAACAGAATCCTTTGAGAGAGAAGGAAAAAGAAAGATACACACAAGTCATGTGGCTGACATGCACTACAGTGATCCAAATAGTTGTGGAATCAGAAATAATAATAATGTATTAGATTTCTCAGTGGAAAAATGCTCAATCTTCTAAGGAACAATTAAAAATACAATATGCAATAAAAGCACCCAGCTGTAATACAAATGTGTGCCTCAGGCTCCAGGGCACTTATAAAACAGTCATTTTGTTGCGTGTTAAAACTGAGAAGCAAAATTAAAAAGCCCTTCTTGACAAGGAGAGGAGACGTTCTTTTGCTATTTAAATGACTTTCCCATCTCTTTCCTCTGTGGTCAGAGCGTGGGGAAAGCAGGAACCACTCCTGCTTGGCACCATGAGGTCAGGATGGCTTCCAGCTCCTCGTTCTTGTAGTTTCTGCAGCATGTTTGAAGCAGCATCTGTAGGCACTGATTTTTAGGTGGTCTCTACCTACAGTGACACAGATGGGACATTTGGTTTATTTGTTGTCATTACTGAGCTGATGAGTCATACGTGTTGCTTGAAAGAAGGTAAAGTTGAACATGGTGTAGAGTCTCAGCTAAGGCTGAATCTATTTGATCTGTCAATTAGATGAAGAGACCTGCAAGGAAAAATACAGCTGCTCAGGAAAAAACTAGTTTAAAACAAAAAATTGCAGATATCATCTGTCCTGTTGTGATGAAAAATAGTAACTTCATGTTGCTTTACTTTCTCACCTGAGCATGATTCGTACCAGGCACTACCATAATTTCTAAGATTGTCCTAGGCCTAGGGGTGGGGTACAGTGGTGAGTGGCTTTGTGATACCCCTGGAATGAAAATAGATCTGTGAGTCTGAATGGGACAAACACACGGTGGTGATGTTCCTAATATGTTTTTCTTGGAGAGAAAGTGACAGATTGTCATGTTTTTTGCAGTGAAAAATGCAGAAAGTGCAGTTTTGTTCTAGAAGAATCCCTTGAGAGCAACTCGGTGACTTGGTATCCGTTATTCTTTCTTTAGAGTAGGAGCCAAACTTGCCTCAACTCTGATAAAAAATGGGCCAACAAAAAATTTGTCTGGAAGTAGGATGATTTCACACTGACTAATGCTTTCACATGCAAAAGGATGATCTTTTACTGCTTAAAAATGGAATTTTGATGATGGCACTGATTCTTTTGATCAACTGCAGAGGTGATAAAAATTTCAAACCCATGAATATTAAAAAAACTTTTATAATGAATGTATCACTTTCTTCACTTCTTTTTATTTGCTCCATTTAAGCTTTTATCCTATAATTAATTATTTTAATGCCAAACAATTTAGTTATGATGATATTTATAGCAAAGATAATTTATTTTCTTTGGTAGCAAGTGTTTTTTTCAAATTGTCTGTCCAATGCTGTTTCTTTTAACTCGATAATGGATGGGAGATCAGCCTATTGTCAAAGGCAGAGGCACAGAAAGGGCAGTTTCTGGTAACTGCCTTCTTTGATGTTCACATTCCATATTCGAAGAGAAACGCGCAAAGACTCTACCTTTGTGCTTTCAGTAATTTACAATAACCACCATAAGGTTCAGTATGCTGGCAAGCAAAATGTAATTTATTTTATTCTCTCAGAGAAAGACTTTCAATGTATGATGTGTTATGGTTACTGGATAAGAGGATCAGTGCCTGGTGTGATTTATATATACTCGCACTAACATTTTGCCATTTTTTTCCCGTATATGGGAACTGTGAGGGTAAAGAGGGAAGATTTGAAAACTAAAGAATATACTTTTGATCTCCGGGGAAACGTGCTTTCAGATAAAAGACTCTTTGCTGCCCCTTTACCAACACAAGTAAGACTGGCAAAAATGACTCCTCCCAGAGAAGATGGATGGATCCCATGGTAGCAAACACTTCATCTTGAGATGATATGTTGTGCTAACTTTAGTTCCCTGTGAAACAGCAGGGTAATATACTTTTTACTTTCCTTTTTAGTTAGAGCTGCTATTCGAGGCAAAAGTCAGCTCTTGCTGTGAGCATAGTGTTGGTGCAAGGGGCACAACAAGAAGCCAACAAACCCCAGCGTTGCTCCAAGCTTGGTGTGAGAGGGGGTAGGCAGGACAAGCTCTGCAGGAGGATGACTAGTCTGGCCATTTGCTAGCTCCTCTTCAAGGTATTCTGCTGAGGCTTGGCAGGAAGAATGCACAATGCCAGTAAGGATAGGGACAGGAACACAGTGGTAGGCTTTCTGCACCAGACCTCTCCCCAGTGGCTGAAAGCTGATTAGTCCAAAACAGCTTTCTGTAAGACTCAAAGTTCTTTACTACACTGCTGTTATTGTTGTAATGATGAGAATAATCCCAGTGGTAAGAACCCTTTCTGGAAAAACAGAAGAGCTTGGCTCCTTCATCTTCTTGGCCATAAAATCAAGGCCAAATTTCAACAGGCAGTTGAATCGCAGCTAAAATTTTTCCACTGGGAGCTGTTCCAGTGGAGCACATACAATGGTTTGCAACCAGATAGATTGTCTCTTAAGTTTGTCCAGCTTGAACTTGGATAACTCAGGAGAACAAAAAGACAGTCACAATGGGCTATTAATGCTACACAAGTTTTGTTCTCTGAAATTCTGGAAGTCCTTGTGTGAACAAAATGTAAGTACGGTGGAACTGAATTCAATAAGGATGAGCTTGTAGTCTGGGTTGTGCCTGGGGTAGGACTCTATAGCTCCACACAACACCCTTTATAACAACCCAGAGAGCACAGCCAAGCCTCTTGACTTAACGAATGTCTGATGCCACAGAAGGGCAGTGTGTGCAGCGAGGAACACGGCTCAGAGCACTGGTTGTATGAAAACTTGTTCCTCCTGCCTCTCCCTTCCCTGCACTTCATAGTAACTAGGGGCAGAAATGCATATTGTGCTATTGAGAAGGAAACTAAACTGTCTCTGTCCTGGGGGAAATATTGCAGAGGAGCCAGTAGGACTGTCTTGACTTTGCTCAATGGTTATGGATTCAGGAGTCTCTCTGAAGGCTAGAGCAGATTGGGGAAGGATAGTGAGAAACTTGCACAGTTCTGTTCCTTGTCCTGAGCATGGCAGTGGGTTGTGCTTGACACAAATCCAGAGCTTGCTCAGGCTTGCAGCTTGTCATGCCTCAGAAATGGGAACACCACTCTGCCCTCTCATCTCCCCATACCCAGCACGGGATCAAGCTTGTCCTTAAAAACAGGGCTGTAATATGGCTCTCATTGCTGACATTTTTGCTTTTGCTATTTCCTTCTGGCATTTCATTCTCTTGGCCTGAAGGACCAAGAGGTACAATCTGTATTTTAAAAGCCCTGATTTTTTCCTCTCATTGAAGTAAGCTTTGACCTGGGTTGCTTTTCTGCATCCCCTTCTGGGCACAGACCAGTGGTGTGACTCTCTTCTGTACTGTGCCAGTTGTATTTCTTTCTGTGTTGGTTATCATGACTGCCTTTTTGGCTTTATTGGCACAGCATGCATTTGTTTTCAGTAACATAAATATATAGTATCAAGGATGAGGTGCTTTGATATTAAGGAAGAGGTGATAACTTACAGTAATGATTTAACTTTTAGTAGATTGGGCTGGACGGGTGAGTCTTTACCAAAGCAGATGAATAAATGGACCTGTGCAATTGCACCTGTGCATTCAAAATCTCTTCAGCTTTCTTTTGTAGGACTTAACCTTTTGGGCCCAGGTTTAGCATATGCTGAGGTGCTGGTGACCTGTCAGCTTGATTCACAGCCCAAGAATCACCTGTCCTCAGCACCAGAAAAGAGATGCTGGTCACGTTCAGTTGCTGACCTTGCCAGCTCTCTCAGAAGTTAACTGTGAGCTTGAGAGTGATGTATTTCTCCCCGTCTTTAAAAGTCAAGTGGCTACAAGACAACTTTAACATTTTTTTCTTACATTTCTGAATGTGGATAAATGCCTAAAACTTTGACTTCAGTGTACACGAGAGAATTGAAATTACAAAGCTATAAAACAATAACAACAAGCATTTGATTTCATAATTTTTACCTAGTCCTTTGTCTTTTTTGGGGAGTGGAATTGAGAGGGGACATTTTTCAGTATTTGAGATTGACACCACTCTACTTTACAGATGCCTGGAGTAATAACCCTGTTCCCTTTACAGGTCTTTGTTGAGCACTAAAATAGTTGGTGTGGGTTCTTATTATAGAAGTAGAACTGGACAGTTGCTCATGTGTTACTGCTTCAAGCTCTTTGGCAGCTGGGGTAGACATTAATGCATAGGTTATATTTGGCTTGTATTTTGAAAGTTACCTTCACATCCTATGAGCACCAAAGACCTTTCCTCCCCTGTATTTGTTTTATAAAAGGCTTTAAAAAAAAACAAACACTCAGGAACTTCAAAGTTGAAGTGAGTTCAATTTTTTTGCCCCTCCTCAAAGGATTCTTCTCACAAAGAAACTGATCATCACTAATCTGGTATCTTACTGCACAAAACCAGCTAGCATACCAAATAATCTTGGGGTTTTGTAGTCAGAGACCTGTTAATAGTAAACAAATTATGGACTAATGACCTCTGACATGCCACAGAACAGCAGAAACATTGCACTCTGTGTACAAACAGCCTGCAGGCTGAATGACTATTGTTGTGCACTTCATAGAATCATAGAATGGTCAGAGTTGGAAGGGACCTTAGAGATCATCAAGTTCCAACCCCCCTGCCCTGGACAGGGACACCTCTCCCTAGAGCAGGTTGCTCCAAGCCCCATCCAACCTGGCCTTGAACACTTCCAGGGATGGGGCATCAACAACTTCCCTGGGCAACCTGTTCCAGTGCCTCACCACCCTCACACCAAAGAACTTCTTCCTAAGATCTCATCTCAATCTCCCCTCTTCCAATTTAAAACCATTCCCCCTCGTCCTGTCACTAGAATTCCTGACCAAGAGTCCCTCCCCAGCTCTCCTGGAGCTCCCTTCAGATCCTGGAAGGCTGCTCTCAGGTCTCCCTGGAGCCTTCTCTTCTCCAGGCTGAACAGTCCCAGCTCTCTCAGCCTGTCCTCATAGGAGAGATGCAGATCCAGCATGCTGGCTCTCTTTTCTGGTACTTGTATTTTATGGTGGGAAGTGCTCTTTTAACATCAGTAGAGAGCAAGAGGAAGGGAAGAGTATGCTTTTCCACAGCAAGAGTATGCTGCTGCATTGACTTGTGTGATTTTTGGAGTGTTTGCTCTTGTGAGTAGATGAGCTTTGCTGACGGACCAAGGATCACACAAGCTGGTTATTGGTTGGTATCTGTGTGGACTTTGGCCAAGCCACTTGGAAACAATCGCTCTATAGAACATCCTGGAGTTGAATCTTTGCATCTAGATGACAGGTAGTAAAAGAGCTGTTTGGGTTTGCTATTACAGCTGTACGTACACACTCTGGTAGCACAGGTGAAATCAGTCCCAAGGATTACTTGTGCTACTACCGGCTTGCTTGCTCTGAGGCAAAATGAGCATCAGAAAAAAATGTTTTGGCAGTGTGACTTAAGCTGTACTCTGTTGGGTTTCTTTTACTGGTACAGCTCTGCCTCAGGGCAAAACAGTATCTGTAAGGGACATCAGCAGTCCAGGAAAAATATCACAGTCCGAAGAAGAAAAGTGTATGAATTTATAGATGTGAAAGAAGCATCTCCCACACATTGATGAGGCCCAAGCATGTGCAGAGGTGTTGGCTATTGACTGCTTTAATTTGAAATCAGAAGCTGTCTGTCCTGAGTGTCAATATGAGAACTGGATTGAATGTTCCCACAAATATGTTTCTGAGAGGAAGTGACACGGTGATGTGTATTGGAAACAAACCCAGGAGCGTCTTTTGAAATGTTTACAAGTTTATTTATCTAAAGGAAAGTAAATACATCAGGAACTATGTTAGCTCTTCCCTGTCCTTTTCTACTTGTTAAAGGAGAGAAGTAATAATAGTAATGACAGGAAAATCTGAAGTGCAGTTATTAAAACTAATAAATGCTCATTAAAATGCCTGGAGGATTTTTCAGTCAGCTTTACTGAAGTGTTTTCCTGGCTGAGCCTTTTCTGAGGTGACCAGAGCTGAGTCCCTGTTGTGCAGACTCTGTCCCTCCCAGGCAGTTGCACTCTGAACACTTCAGGTTTGGTCCCCCCTGAGCAAGCTTCAGTCCTGTGTCCTTCATGCTGACACAGGCCACTCAGTTTCCCTGCAAACCAGCTACCTAAGAGTCTTGCAAGCACACGTGCAGCTTGGGCTGACTGGGGAAAGCTGGGTTATGCAGATCCTGCTTCCTCAAGCATCCCTACAAGAGCAAGCAGCCTCAGGCTGCCAGGTGGTTTGGGCCCCGTTTCAGCCTGTAGATCCACATCCTCTCAATTGCTCTCGTGTCTGCACCTCATCAGGGCTGGTGCACAGCTGTGGTAGGGTACCTGCATCGAAAGGGTAGAGGTTCTCACACTGCAGACATCCTGTGGAGTTGACAAGGGCTGGGACAGGATTGAAGAGCATTGTCTTCACTTCTTCACCAGTCCGGGAATGAACAGCGCATTTTATGCTGCACACCAAGGGATCGAGTGTGGCTAAAAGCCATGACCTCTCCAGCTATCCATTTTTCAAAGGCTGTCTTTCCTTTCCCTGATGTCATTTGCGTTGCTATGGAGTTTCACAGTGCTCCACTTGGAGGTTGTTCATATGGTTACAAATGTGCTTAGATGATTTAATGAAATGTATACAAACTTTTATTGAGATGATCTCTGATTTATTGATTGTCTACACTGTGCTTGGTAAGATATAAACATCAGGAAAGACTTGGTCTTTGTCCTTGGAGAGTTATAATCAGCTTTAGCAGAACAAATCAGACCAAAATGTAACTTGCAAGACCTTTAACTTAAAAAACCCAACAAAATAAAAGATGAAAATCCTCTTGCCCTGAAGATTCCATTGAACTTGAGTGATGGAAAACGGAACATGTACTTCAGCCACTGTCAATACGTGCCTGTGTATTTTTCATGTCTCTGTCAGGTGTGAGAAGAGGGAAGATCAGTATTCCCTGCCCCTGATTGCTCTGCAAGTGCTTGGGTCACTTTCCTTTGGTTTAACAAGCTACCATGTGTGAAAAAACCCGCAGTAAGTTGCCTGTGAACATTTCTGTAGTTCGCAGCAACTGCAAACCAATTTAAGCTACAGCAAAAGTTAAAACTATGGTCTCAAGTTGCTTTTGCTGCGAGTAAAAAAGCATGCTCACAGGCAGCTCCTGGGTCTCAGCTGGCATCCAGTGGTTTCTGATTTATGAATCTGAACTTTGGCCTTAATCTGTAGTTCTGTTGGGATCAATCTCTGCTTAAGAGATTTGCCAGCATAGCTACGCCAACAAAACAGTCCTTCCGTAGACTCATCTTTTACTGAAGGAAAAGTGCATTTGCTAATAAAGTTTACCAGATCTGTTGAGTGAAATAAGCCAGACCAGCAAAAGGACTCTGAATTTCTGTACTCTTGGGCTTTGGCTGCCAAAGAAATGTCAGTTATATCTAATTAGTTTACCTGTACCAGCAAGGGCTCATACTGGAGAGCTAGCCTTATTTTTCCTGTGGATTCTTGCAATTGTTCCACTTAGCATTGAACCTGTGCATGGAAAACAGTGAAGATGAGGAGATTCACAGAGTGTGCACCACAGTCCTGCATTTCAGCAAATTAAGCATCTTTCTGTACTGATTTCTTTACCTGCAAGTAACTCCATTGATTTCAAGGAGGTTTTGAAATGCAGAAATCTTTATCATATTTAAACCTAAAACTGGGCTACCATAGTGAGGAAACACTGTTCAAGGTTCAGGTTTGGCTACATTTAAGGTAAACACCCTTCACATGCAAGGAATGCTGTGGATAATGTGATTTTTGTCCATCATGTGTGCTGATGACAGGTTTGAGTGCTTAGTCAAAACCTTCTAAGAAATTATTTGTGATGATATAGATCCGTTTGCTTAGGCTATAGGCCATTAGATATTGCGTGTAGCTTACTGGGGAAATCAGTGCTGTGTTCTGCAATCTCTAACTTCAGTGCTTTCTGTGGTGCCTAATATGACTCATTAAGCCCAGAACAAACAGTAACTGGGGATCTCTTTCTCAAATTTATTATTGCTCTGATCCTGACTCCCTTACCTCCGATACTAGGCTGAATGCTGCAGAACCCCTCAAGGATGTTGCAGATGCAAGGAAGCACTGACAGATAACTTGCCTGGAGCACATAATGGATTGTGAGGCAATACTGCCTGCCTAGGCGTAGCTCCAGTCATGTTGTCGTGAGGGTGGAGCAGCATATCAAAGCATTTTCAGAAATCTGTGTCTTATTCTTCTCCTACAGAGGTTGAACATCTTGAAGGTTTGCCCACCTTCACAAGAAGCTGGATCGTTAAGTCATCAGGAGTTTAGAGAAGCAAGAGCTTGAGCGTGCCTAAGGAAGCCGAAGCGGGGCAGCCTGGGGCGTACCAAATCTCCAAAAAGCACCCTTGAAGTTTTCTAGTGTTGCTGTGTAAGCACACTATGAACACTCTCTGTTGCTGCCTGCTGTGATGTTGTGCTGTATTTACTCTGGGCTCATGTTTTGCCTGTGTTCTCACATCTCTCTGATGAGACGCTGTTAACGTATTTACTGCTCAGAAGTAGTTTAAAAAAGCTTGTCACAGATTCTGAATCTAAATGCTGTGGTGCAGGTTCAAGTGGAAGATGTGGCTACAGCCCAGCATCACACCCTGCTCTGCTTTTAGCTCTGCTGATGCTGAATATTAAGTCATTCCTGCCCTGACAAATTATGCTTTATGTGCTTAAAGTATAGATACAGAGAGATATTTATGACTGAACAACAATGTTAAGTATAGATTTACCAATTTAATAGGTCAAGATGGTGCACTTGTATTGGGGCTGGCTTATTTAGTTGCTATCATTAACCTGAAGTTTAAAGCTAACTCAAAAGATGTGGCAATTAGAGCCTGAAAAGCACAGAATACATTTCCACGCACTCTGCTTTTCCCTGCATTAGCAAATGTGCTTGTGCTCTGACATTGGTTTCAGACCAGGGAAAACAGAACCAGAAAAGGGAAAGCAGTTGTCTAACCTGGACTCCCAGTGGTACCGTGGGGCAGGCAGATGTCTGGCTGCTGAAGGTACGGAGGGCAGGGAGGGCTTGTGCCACCTCCTTTCATTAATATTATTGTGTGCTCCATGCCGTCTATCTGAAATGTACCTGAACAATATGAACTTGTGGGACTGTTGGGATCTCCTGGGAACAGACCTTTCATGACATTTCCAACGCATCCTGCTTCTTGTTGGTCTGGGAGTTGTGTGAGTACAGTCTTTTCCTCTTTCACGGATTCAACCCTACTGCCAGGAAGGAGCCCACATCAAGCAGGGTGAGTGGGAAAGGTGCAGAGGAAACATGTGCCTCGTGGATTTCCGCTGTCTGTTTGAGAAACACCCTTTCAAAAGTAACCAAAGATGAACCCAGATCCTTAAATTTGATCCCCACCCTTGGCTTCAGACCACCTACAGTTGGTTTGGGCTCCTGCAAATCTCAGCCAAATGCAATGGGAGCACAATCCTTTTGACTGCTTCAGCCAAGTAAATCCCTCAGAAATATAAACCCTAGTGCTTAGGGAGAGCTAAGTAGTCCTGCATCACTAACCATGCATCTCATACCTAGAGAGGGAACATTCATTTTGAAAGAAAGCAAAGTTCTCTCTCCAACTTTGTAAGTCCTTTTCCTGTGTGTCTCTGTATATGCATAGAAATTAGAAATAATTCCATAAAAGAGAGTATTTAATGACCCTTGTTTTCCTGTCCTGTTGTGGGCTGGATTCTCATGAAGGTTGGTGGGAGGTTGGTATGGGTTATGTTGACACTGGACTGTGATGCAGACGAAAAGGACTGTTTTGTTCATGGTGACATGAGATGATAACACCAGACATCATTTTCAAAGAGGTGATTTGTGGTTATGACAGGGGCTGGTCAGTCTTGAGTTGTCACTTAGGGTTCAGTTCTCTACTAATCAAATACTTCTCTGGGTAAATTAGCAGAGGAACGTCCCCACCATGGGGAAATTTGTGACTGCAGAATTCACTAACTAAACTTTTAATAACTTTCCCTGATTTTTATTTTTTTCTAGTGGTTTCCAAGATCAGGAGCCTGGAAAAGCTCCATCTGCTGAGGTAGCGCCTTGGAGAGAGAATTTTTGTGGTGTCAACGTAACTCCAAATAAAATCAGAATAATTCTGCCACTCTATTCTTTTAATTGAAATGGGATGGAATGACTCATGCTTGCTCATTCAAGGCAGAGTCGTGCTGCATGAGAGCTAAGGCTAAAACTACTACCTAGGTGGAAGGCTGGGGATTTGCACTGGGCTTAAATAAGTCAAAAATATTTCATTTTAGCTGATTGATGCTGTGGACATGCAAGGTTTGGTTGTGTTTTTTCTTTCTGATCAGAAGTGCTGTGAGGTTATTGCCAAAGTGAAGTTTTTGATATAGAACTAATAAAATGATCAATAAAAGATCTGGTGACTGGCAACTGAACAATAAAATATAGGTGCTTTTTTGGTCAGTATGCTGAAAGTTGCCTCCCATGACCTGCCATCTGAAGGGAGCCTACAGGAGCGCTGGGGAGGGACTCTTTGTCAGGAAGTCTAGTGACAGGATGAGGGGGAATGGTTTTAGATTGGAAGAGGGGAGATTTAGATGAGATCTCAGGAAGAAGTTCTTTGCTGTGAGGGTGGTGAGGCACTGGAACAGGTTGCCCAGGGAAGCTGTTGATGCCCCATCCCTGGAAGTGTTTAAGGCCAGGTTGGATGGGGCTTGGAGCAACCTGCTCTAGGGAGAGGTGTCCCTGCCCATGGCAGGGGGGTTGGAACTTGATGATCTTTAAGGTCCCTTCCAACTCTAACCATTCTATGATTCTATGATCTTGGTCCACAGGGGCAATGAAGGCTGTAGTCCTCTCATTAACTCTCTCTTGCTCTCTTTTCTTTCCATATATGTTTTAAATTAAGTAGTGGTCTGGCTTTTGGGCAGCTGAAATGAAGGATTCCTCATGCTGGTTAAGTAAAAAAGCACAAAAGGGAAGGGCTGAGAAAAAAGCAGGTCACAGCTAGGGATGTGCAACTCCTGGAACTCCCACCCCTCAAAGCAACTCACACTGAGCTTCCCAGCTGAGCGGTGTAATGTGTAGAGCTCTGTTGGCCGTTTTGTTTGATGTCCTCCTTATTTCCTGTTTGTTAAGTGATCTGAAAGTAAAACAACCAGTTGACCAACCAAGGAAAAAAAAAGAAAAGTCCTTTCAGAATTATAAACGGGGCCCAGCTGTGTAAGCTGGGCTGCACAGATGCTGCCTGAGATTGCCAAAAGGGCCCGTGTGTCTCGTGTCCTTTGCTCCAACCTTGCAGAGTGATTGCTGTCTTCTTCCTCTGAATGGCTGCCCCCTTTTGAATGCTTCTCTGCACACAAATTCATTAACTCCTGACCACAGTCTCTTTTCACGTCAGTGTCTATCAGAGCTACTGCTACTGGGGATAAGAGAGGGTAGTAGAGGCACAGATGGGAATGTCACACCAGTCATCTGTGCAAGTGTCGTATCAGTGGTCGAAGGAAAAGGACTCGCAGGAAAGATTTCCCAAAGCAGCTTTTGATATTAGTACAGGCGTATAAGTGACCTGCAGGAACGTGACCTGACTGTAGTCACGGTGTGACTTGCAGACAGCTGTGTTACAGCCATGACAAATTGCACAGAGTGGGTCAGCAGTGACTTGTGAATGACACAACAAAAAGAAAAATCCTTCCTCACTTCACCTGCTGCTGCAGGAATACAGGGTGTGCAAGGTGTCATCTTGAGCCTACTTGCTTTGCTTGGGAGGAGAGGAAGAAAAGTAGAAAGAGAAATTCAGCTGAGGAATCTGTGTGCATTGCTGCAGCAGATATTACAGTTAGATTACATAAAATCAGGTCTCTGCAAACAATAGGTAGGTAAATAACCATGCACCTCAATGCTGAAGTAAAGATGATAATTCTAAATACAATCTATTGCTGTCTGAACCTTGAGTGTATTGACAAAGGCTTTATTCTTTGCACTAGACTCAATAGTGCTGGGTGAAGAGGGGAAAAAACCAAAGGCATCTCTGTGCATTTTAACTTCTTCTTTTTTAAACAAGACAGCAGGAAAAAATATCAGTAAATTGATCTTTCTCAGCATAACCTTATAAAGGGCAGCCACAGGTAAGGAAAAAAATATGTTTTTTCTTTCTAAAAGAAAAATGTCACCCTCTCCCGTACCATTCATAGTCTCTTAAGTACTTGACTGCTATGTGTATAGATAGAGGGTTTGAAAACACAGAAGCATTTCCAGACTGTTACTAATCTCTTTGGTGACTTCTGTAAAGTCACTTCATTTTTTGCTTCACCTTTGCCATTTGCAGAAGACTTTCTGCCAGAAAACACTATTTAAGTGCTATTTTCCACATTTTACTTGCAGAAACTGTTGGGTGCAGCAGACGGCGTTTTCTCTTCCTGACGTGCTGCTTCCCAGGACGAAGCTCAGACCTGTGTGGTGTCCCCACAGGTAAGTAGGGAGCGCTTCTTCACCAAGTGGGACACTTGGTCACTGCGTGCCCAGCCACTGGTGCTGCTGGCAGAGTCACAGAAAGCATGGAGAAGCCTGGAGGGACCCTTGAGCCCCCTGGATGTTCTGCATGGAGGGAGAGGCTCTGTGTGGGGACCAGCCAGCAGGGAAAGCAGAGGGAGCTGCAGGCAGCTGCCTGGGTGAGATGTCAGGCAAGGGCAATACTGACTTGGGCCACTTCTCTGGTATGTCCAGCCATGGGGAACCTGCCCTCTCTGAGGCTCCCCTCTGGCTCTTTGGGACCTCTGTGTTGGCAGGGGCGGAGATCTGCTGCACATCCCAGCCTGGCTCGGGCAAGGACCCCATCTCTGCCATCTTTTGGACACAGGACAGTGTTCTGTGTCGCAACCACGAGGGCTGAGATCAGGTCCCTCTCCTCGCCCCGGCAGGGTGCATGTGTGCTATTTACTCCAGTGACACATTTCATGTCTCCAGCCCCTTGTCAAGCCCAGGGCCATGCTCACAGCTGTGTGAAGGACTGAGTGCAGCAAACCAATGCTTTCAGGCCCCAAAATACTTCACTGAAAAAGCCAGAGTAGCAACAGGCTGGGAGCTGGCCGTGGCATGGGTCTGAGCACCCAACTGCAGCTGAGTTGGGTGCTGTCCCTTGGTCTTGCTGCCACTGAGGAGGAGTGGATGCCACCGGTGCAAGGCAAGGGGATGAAGCAATCCCCATCTCCATCCTAGCAAGGATTCTCCTCGTAGAGAACCTGGTGGAGGATGTGGCCCCGGGTACGACTAGGGGGCTCTAACTGGGCAGGTGTGGGCAGGCAGGAAGGCTGTCAGCTGTGGGACAGCCATGCAGGCAGCTCTTTCCCAGGTCTGTCCTCCACCCTGGAGATGTACAGGGACAGGGAGGCAGCTCTGGCTGTCCAGCACCTGCAGGACCAGAGGAGTTTTACAGGATCATCTCCACTTCCCTTCACCTAGGCTCCCATCACTTGTGAGTCAGGGACTTGTGGCATTTCTACTGTCCCCTGTGTGTGCAGTGACCTAGGGCTAGGATTGAGCATCCATCAGTTGGTGGCCCAGCTGAATGTGGTAACTGGTTAAGATCCAGAGGGTTGATCATGCGACTCTGACCATGGATTGCACATTCTCTTTCCTTAATTTCCATAGGGAACTCCTGTAATGGCAGTAGAAGGTTTTTTTTTACCTCCTCCAGAAGTTTTCTTTCTGTTTAAAAATATGTTATTAACTGTTTCACTTTGCCTGTGCATTTTCACTGTTAAGAGGGTCTGTGGGCTTGGGCAAGGTATTTTTTTCTGACAGTCACTGTATCTGCCTGCACGCTTGACTTTCACGCATCTTTCTCAAAATCCTTCAAAATAGTACAGCTCTCACATTGTATGTTTGGGATCTTCCCTGCCCTCCTCCCCTGCCTCATCTTTTCTTTAAAATTCTTAAACTAATTCCAGGAAATCCAGACGAGATGAAAGATTCCAGCTCTAATATTCTAGATGCAAATCTTATTAAATTCCAAAGCCTCAAACTGGGCAACACCTAACACTGGGAATAAAACTGAAATGAAGACAATCAATCACTCTCAAGCCAGTTTAGCAGCCCATACAGACACATCCTCTGTGGTCTCATCGCGTTCACATTAACGGACACATTTGCCTCTTGTATTATATTCCATATATTACCCTGTGTAATTAGAAGCTAATTGCAAGCAGCAGGCAGCATGCCAACAGTTGTGCTGTTCAGAAATCATTCAGAGCTCTAGTGCTTAAGGAAAAACCTGTTTATTTCAAAAAGGCACTTCCAACTGTCTCTGCAAGAAAACCCATGCTTCGGCAGCCACCTCCCAGATCCTGGGAAGCTGAACTACTCACAGGTGCAATCCTTAGGGCCTACTTTTGTAATTAAATTAAGAGAAGTCCTTAAGGGCCACAAATTTAACCACAAAGGTGATTGACAGGCCTGCCACCTGCCCTAGGCTGATCTCAGTATTAAGAAACTGCAAATGTGTAGTTATCCTAGTCTTGAGGAAAGGTTTAAGGGTGGTACTTGGAAAAGACAGCATGAAAGAGAGCACAAGTCCTCTTGCTTCTCCAAGCCAAATCTACACACGCTCTGTGTGCAGATACGGGGTGCCTGCCCCATTCACAGGTTGCTTTAAACTCTTCAAGTTTGACTGGGGAAGCTGAATGTGACATTTTGAAAAAGTAAGAAGCTCACTCCTTCGGAGGAGTGAGTGTTCACAAGAACAGCTAACAGAGAATGGTTGCCCTGTTTTTAAAGCCATGGGAAGTGATTTCTCGCTAACTGTGCCCACAGTTATGTTCATCACTGAGTAGGCTTTTGAGTAGCAAGGAACCCCCACATTAAAGAAAACCTCATTCTGAAATAGAAATCTGTTTTCTGAAGATGTGGCCTCTTTTATATTCTTGGCTGCAATTGTGAGATGGTGACACAGAATGGAGCTTAGAGCCCTTTTGGGAGTTTTGTGGGGTAGAGCATTTGGAAATTCAGCCACCTGTGCCTGTGCAGTGGCACTCAGGCCAGGAACAGGTAAAGCTCATTCAGACATTGATAATGAATCCTGAATCTTTTTAGATCCTTTTCAATTTAGCACACTTTTCATGATCTCATCCCCTCCTTTCTAGGTGTATCTGTACACATTGCTGTCAAAGGCTTCATGGCTGTTTATTTCTGCTTTGATTGATAAGTAACTGTAGAGGTCCCTCACTTCTTGTTTCCTGTGGTACTGTCTTCACTTTTCGTGGGAGTCATTGAAGCATTATATAGAGGAGAATAAATTATGGTGTCTTCCAGCTGCAAATATTCTGCTGAATAGTTTCCCATGTTAAAATATATGAAAAATTTAGAATCTGTAGAGATTTTTGTAAAAATGAGCTGTCTGATTATTTTTGACTGGGAATTGTTACCTTGCCAGAAATCGATCTACCAAAATCAACTTTCTTGTCTGTGAATAAGAGACTCTTGTTTTCAGCCAGTTTCCACACAGATTCATGGCAATGGAGAAAAAAATAATAGAGAAAAACATATATTGAAGCCTGTAAGTCAACCTCCCTCTTTTGAAATCTAAAACAGGAAAGAAAAGAAAGGAAGAGGAGGTACTCGGTGAGAACTCTTCTAGACATAGTCAAAGACTTGTCCCTCTTTCTTTCTAGCCCTTGGATTATGTTCATTGGCTTAATAAACTTTAGACATTGGAGACAATGGAAGTCTAGACTTTTTGTCATAGGGTCAGTAGTTCAAATGGACTGGTTTCTCTCCTGACATCTGATTCTTAGTATTTTCCCTGCTTATGTTCCACTAAGAAAAGCTGCCAAAGTTTATTGGTCAGATTGGCTCATTTAACCAGAAGTGAATATCTCACCCACACACTAAAGCACTGGGGATTTCCTCTAATACAGCAGATGTCAGCTATAACAAGTCCTTATTAATAACTAACTGAGTTTCTGCTGGGACTGCCTGAACAATTCCTTTGCATCTTGTCAAGCCCCATCACTGTGCGGTAGCCTAGTTTGGTCTAACTGACTGTGTCATGGGCAAGTGCAACCATCCTGTGCGACTTAACCACCGTTTTCTCTATGGCACAATTTGAAACTTTTAGAGAAATGCCTGTAAGTGCAGGTTTGTCTTGTTGGCTCAATGCAGTGAAGGCTCAGCCATGGAGGTGGCATGGCAAACACACTGTGCTGTGTTTTCTGGCCAATGCACGGTGTTTTAATGACTCTGATCACTTTGCTCTGGTAGCACACCTTCGTTCAGTTGAGAGTGCTACATCCCTTGTGTTTTCTCTAGGGCTCAGGACTTAAGGTGACAGATTGTACCAGGGAGTATATTGGGGAGCTTAGGCTGCACAATGTCTCTTCTGTCCTTGCTCCTTGCCTGTTCAGACGAGGATAAACCCTGCTTGTGTGCAGTGTTGCATATCCAGGGCTCTGTGCTCATCTCTCAGCGTTGCTCAGAGGCTAAAGTTGTGGGCAATTATGCAAGAGCCTTTGTTGCCTACCCTCACTGATGGAGGTGTGCTTGCTGGGGATGTTTGTGGTGAAAGACAGTAAGAGCAGATGCCTCTGTTACAGCTTTGTGTCTGGGAGCTTGAAGCCCTTTATGGCTTCCCAAGTAGATTGAGATGAACTCGACATGGTCGTATTTAGATCAAATAGAACCCTGCTCCTTGGCTGACTTCTGACTCTCCAGATTGCTCCAGGATACTGTTTATGGCTGTTGTCTAAGTTGGTGACCAGGCATGCTCGAGCTGACAGCGCTACTGGCAAGAACCAAGAAATTCCAAGTCTTAAACTTCGCTTGAGGGGTTTTATCAGCATAAACATGGCAAATCCTAACAGAGTGCAGCACTTGTCCCTGTCGGCCCTTTTAAAAATAATAACGTGTTAGACTGGTTGAGTAAGTGGGCTACTCAGAGTCAATCAGTAAGGAAATTTTGTTATGACTCATTTCTTACACTTGGTTTTAGTCACAGCTGTACTGAGTCTCGGAGCTGCTTAAAAGAGACCTAACTCAGTTTTGTAAGGAGCAGAGGAGGAAAGTGTCTGATTCTCGGATCAGCCTTCTGTTTGCCAACCACTATTTTCTTTTGTCTAGAGATATGCCAGAAATAATGTTCTGTAAAAAAAAATAATTTAAAAAATAATAATTACAGAGGGTCATCATTATTATTATTTAGTTTATTTGTTATATGTCACTAATGTGAAGCGAGATTTATTTTTTTTGTTTGGGTTCCAAAGGACAAAGGTCATCTGTTTTGCCTGAAGGCTCAAGGTTTAGTCATCAGTGAAGTTATTTTCCTGGTTCCAGCACTTCTGGTCCTTTCCAGGATGTGTGTGCTGCTGTTTGAACTATGCCTTGAGTTGAATTGACTTAGCTAAGCTGGAGTTCATGTCCTGACCTGCACCCAAAGTCGCATGAGATTGCATTTTCAAAAACAAAGCCTTGAGCACTTGAGCAGCTCTAGTCTCCTGGAAGAGATGAGGAATATGTAGGATCTCTGAATCTACCTACTTTATTCCTAGACCTGAATAGAATCATAGAATCATAGAATGGTTAGAGTTGGAAGGGCCCTTAAAGATCATCCAGTTCCACCCCCCCTGCCATGGGCAGGGACACCTCTCCCTACAGCAGGTTGCTCCAAGCCCCATCCAACCTGGCCTTGAACACTTCCAGGGATGGGGCATCAACAACTTCCCTGGGCAACCTGTTCCAGTGCCTCACCACCCTCACAGCAAAGAACTTCTTCCTAAGATCTCATCTAAATCTCCCCTCTTCCAATTTAAAACCATTCCTCCTCGTCCTGTCACTAGACTTCCTGACCAAGAGTCCCTCCCCAGCTCTCCTGGAGCTCCCTTCAGATACTGGTTGTTAAATCCTCACTTTCTGCAAAATAGTGCACGTGCAAAGTAAGCCTTTTTCAGCGTGCCTGTTTTTTTACAATGGGCTGCGATCTCAGAACAATTAGCTGTGCTCTTTCCTCTGGACAGTTGTTCTACTTATGCAGTATTATTAATTTTATTTTTTTTAATCATATTGATGGCCCAGCTGGAACCCAGCCTGATCCATAAGACCCAATATATAGCAGAAGAGGACTGTTGTGCCATATGCAGTCTCAATGCAATGTAGAAAACAGCAGGTGGCTATGATGAGCTGAACACAAGGTAAGAGAGAGCCGTGATTAGTGTAAAGAGCATTAGTCACAGCAGAGCAACTTCCAAGCCATTTTGTGCTGTATGCAAGAAGAGAGGCTGTGAGAAGTTTTAATTTCACTTTAAGTGAAAGTCTGTTAGTCTTTCACACCCAAAAAATCACTTTTTGGACTCATGGGCAGATACATGCTGGCTGAAATAATATGAAGATGTTTCCTACCTTCATCCTGCCCCCAAACACCAAAAATTTGGGATTAAACCTAAACTAATATTATATATATAATTATTTAGAATATTATAAAACTAATATTAGATATATAATTATTTAGAATGTTATAACAAAGGTATGGGCTGCTTTCAGAGGCATCACCTTCCAGCCCCACGTCCTCCCTGGCCCTCCCCTTGAGGGAAAAGCATTTCCTCTGTGGATGCTGTTTCACTAGGTTGGTAGAGGGGTGCTGGCACTGTCAGCTGGCTCAGTGGGGCAGAAGACCATAGGAGAACATGGGAGATAAATGATGTGGCTCCACAGGTCATTGGAAATCCTACAGCGAAGGTGTTTCTCCCTCACTCCCATCTCCACCTGCCCCTCTCCAGCTGTGTCCCCTACTGAGGTAAACTCAGTCAGTTGGTGGTGACTGGCAGATCTTTGGAAGAGGCTGGACCGTGTGGCTGAGGGCAGGAGTAGGAGGCTGGAGAACTGCAGAGGAAAGGGAGGGTGTTCTGTCTCATCTGTGACCAAACACTCTTGCTGCCAGTGAAACCGCAGGCACTGTCTGAGCAGGAAGGGTGATCCAGGACAGAGCCTTGGATCCTGGAGGGTTTGGCGATGATGGAATGTTAGACATCCAGATCCTACACTTCACAAAGATAACAAATGTTACACGCTCTCACAGATCAACCTCAGATGTTTAGGATTGCTTATTTCTTTATAGAGGAATTAAAAGCGCAAGGTAGTCTCCTCAAGCTGTTTTTAGGGTTTGTTTATGAGCTATCGAGTGTTGCTTGGTAACAGTTCCACACATCTGTAGAAGGGAAGTTGTATTTACATTTTAGAAGAGGGAAAATCTTTTCCCTGTGTAATATTTGATGTAATACGATGCACAGGATGCTTATTTGTTTGGCTTTCCCAGGCAAATAATTGGGCTGGCCGTGTTTACCCACAACTACAGGTCAGGATGAGTGGGGCATTTAGATGATGCATATTGATTTATTGTATGTTATGTGAGTACAGAAATACTGGAAAACATTTATTGATTTAGGAAATTGCCCACTCTGCTGCCAGGTTACATGTGTGGCTGCAAAGTTCTGCGTAAGATCTCGTTTGGTGTGAAGCTGTGAATTGTGGACCTTTGCTAAAATGGTATGCAAACAGAAGTCATGCATCTAATTAATGTTTTTAAATATCATGACTAGGGTTATATTTCTGATGTGGCTTGCTTGAACTCTCTCTGATGGGATGAAATTCACTCACCAATGTGCTTTCCCTTCCAATGATCTGAGACATCAGCCTTTATCTAAGGAGCAGTCTTAGTGGCGTCAGTGGGAATTTTGCCTGGTTTAGAGGATCTTTGTGGAAGTCTCCAACCCATTTTTCAATGCTATGGCTTAGCATGACTGTGTTAGCGTCCTGATATACCTTCCTGTCCACACACTGACTGCTGCCCTTCAGAGCCATGACTTTCTGAAATGTCTTTCTCCAAGTCTTCAGTATCTGTAGACAGAAATGAATGAGAGAGAGGAGGGTAAAGAGACCAGGGTGGGGTGGGTTGGTTGGGGTGTGTGTGGAGAAGTGAGTAAGAGAAAGAAAAACAATCATTGTGGCAGTTTGGTGGTGGTTTTTTTTCGTCCCCCTCCCCCAAATGTGGTATAATTGATGGTTCTTGTTCATCTGGACCTAATGGCTGAAAACAGGGAGAGACCTGGAGAGGTTTGCAACGCCACTGTTTTATAAAGTACTAAAATCTTCCTGGTAAAAGAATGCATTTAACCTTACAGGAACTCAGCAGTGCTTTTGGCACTGTTTCCCTGAAGACTTTCAGTTACCAAATAAATCAGTGCACACAACAGCAAAAGAGCAAAGTGAAACTTAATCTTTACCTGCTTGTTCAAACAGCCGAGGCACTGCTGATTAGTTTCAGCCGTGCAGTCACGTCTGCCAGGGCTAAGAACAGATAACGTGTGTTTATGTGATAGCTGAACCACATTTTACCCTCATTAGTTGAGAATGATTCATGAGGTCTGAGACTTTTCCAGCTCTTTTTTTAAACTTTAGAGTAGCTAACCTATGCCTTAAATACATGGACTCATCTTAAAAACAGCCTCCCTTGTTCCACGCCCCCCATCTCTCCTTGCTGAAGTTGCATCCATTATTTTCACTCTCTTTCCTAGCACTGGAATTGGGGGCTGTCTCATTAGGGAGGAGCCATAGGAAGGCATTCAGGGGCTATGAGTGTCATAGTGCGTCACACTGGGAAACCACTGGTGTGCCCAGCACAGGACTGGTGGGCCTACCAGTGAGAGGACAGCAGGAGGAGACTGGGTGGACAGGAACACACCACTGGGGAACAGGCACCCCCCCAAGGTTCACAGCCCAGGATCCCTTTCTAGATCCTGCTTTCTAGAAAGTGCCAAGGAAGCAGAGCAGTGATGGTTGCAGGAGCTCAAAACTCCTTCCCTCCTATCAAGGTGCCCACCATCCTGCTGCCCTGTGAGCCTTGCATTTCTTGATGCTCAGCAGACAAGCTTCAGCTGTTAGGGTAGACAAGAGCATGTTGTGGGGGAGTCTGCTGGGTCAGCACTTAGCCTTCTAGAAGAGCCTGGATAAAAGGCTTTCTAAACTAATATCCAGTTTTGGAGCATGCCTTCAGCTGGATGTCATTTTCTAAAAAAGACTGTGCGCTTCTGCTGTGGACTCTTAAGATTCGTATTCCTAGTTTTTTCTCCAACAAGTATAAACTATAGAATAGTAAAAGAAAAAAAAGAGACTAAACAGTAAGGGTATGTTTTGTTTTACAGATCAATAGAAAACTTTAAAATTTGTAATCTCTTTTAAATACATACAAAATATTACAGCTTTTTATGACATTGCTAGTAATTAACTATCCTACATTTCCAGATTTGAAAATTGAATATGGATTCTGATTTCTGGAAGCAGTGTGGGATTGTGAGTCAGTAAGGCTATAAAGCAGTTTGCAGTGTTTAATAAATCCATATCATTACTCCAGGAAAATGGGATTACTGTTATAAAAAGAATTTGAAAAGCTATTAGGACAACAGTTGGTCCTAGTTTCCATTCTACAGTGGGTCACAATTCTGATAGCCATTCATCTATAGTACTGGTGTGTCAATAAGGAGAAAACAAGGCTTATAATAATATTTTCCTTAAGTACAGAGGTTTCAGAAGGCAACAGTAACTTTAATCTGCTGTTACCTGAACTTTAAATACATCTTTATTGGGAAAAACCTGTTAAAGAATTGTTCTTTTCTGGAGGTGGCTAGAATATAAAGCAATAGGCGAACATTGTAATGTTTGTCTTTTGCTAAAACATATCAAATATTTGGTTTCGCCCCATACAGCAATAGACTGAGGACATTCCTTTCCCGGGGGTGGCAAATGGAGGAAGTGAAGATGAAGCTGAATATTGCTCAAGGCTATACGAGAAGGTGACAAAATTAACTGGGGTGGGAGAAGTCAGTGTCAACGTAAATATTGTTGGAGAGAAAGTTAGAAAGATGTTACCATGCCTTTCTGTGTTGGAAAAACAGACTGGTAAAATTAGGAACTTTATCAACACACTGTGAAAAGCAAATATTCGGTTAGGGAAGATGTTACCAAGTTGCAGCAGTAAAATTTGGGATATGGAAGATATATGTTTCCTAACAACATTCAGTTGTGTTAGGCTTTTCAGAAAATATCTCTTTCTTGGAGGCTGTTGAATAGCAGGAGAGCTGTTTTCCACTGAAAGTATAAGACTTTTCTGCCCACTGATTTCTCAGAATCCAAAATGCTGAATAGTTATACAAGGTCCTAGGGCAGATTACAAAAAGAAAAAGACATGCCTGAACTGGAATCAGTACTGGTTGTTGTCCCTGGAAATTGTGGAGAAGCTGAATAATGGAAGAAATGTATTTGGTGCTGTTCTGTGTAAAAGAAGACATGGGTTTCCTGGTTTTGTGTTTCAGCACGTAAGCAGCTCATCAGCCAGAGCTCAGAAGACTGCCATCACTCCTCACCTGCTAATGAGCACCACACACCGCTTTCCTCTTGTTCTTGACCTGATTGTGCATCTCCTCATTTACCAGAGGCTGATCCAGTGTGGTTGTGGTGCTGGTCCAGACTGGAGCTGCACAGCCACATGGTGGGGCCTACAGCTTTCCATGTGGAGCTCCACAGCTCCCAGAGGCCAGCAGCGATCCTGAGCCATCCCAGAAACCCGCAGCTGCAAATGTTGGGCATGGACGTGCCGGCACAAGCGGGAGCTGAGGGTGCTCAAGCATATGATTGTGTTGACCTCTAGTGGCTGTAGCGAAGAGAGGGCCAGACCTTCAGGTGGGTGAAGCAAGGGTGGCTCTACTGAAGTTGGTGGGTCCCCCCCAGTCATCATGCAAAGAATTGGGCAGAGAATGGCTGGAGAGCAGCCCTGAGGAGAAGGATTTGGGAGTGCTCATGGATGAGAAGCTTCCCATGAGCCGGCAGTGCGCGCTGGCAGCCCAGAAACCAACCCCAGCCTGGGCTGCAGCAAAAG